>OU611763.1:814514-1159514 GCA_914767535.2 Dunaliella primolecta | reverse complement strand
TATCTAAGTCTCTACATGGCCTTCCTCTGGTACATAATTTTTTCATGAGCCAAACTGTCCACAGCTGTCAGGATGCCCTGTAGCGGTTCTGCTACCTTATATCAAATTCTTTGCATGGCCTTCCAGACCTGGCACACCATTTTTTCATGAGTCAAACTGTCCATAGCTGTCAGGATGCCCTGCAGCAGTTCTGCTACCTGATCTAAGTCTTTGCATGGCCTTCCAGACCTGGCACACCATTTTTTCATGAGTCAAACTGTCCATAGCTGTCAGGATGCCCTGCAGCAGTTCTGCTACCTGATCTAAGTCTTTGCATGGCCCTCCATACCTGGCACACCATTTTTTCTTGAGCCAAAGTGTCCATAGCTGCCAGCATGCCCTGTAGCGGTTCTGCTACCTGATCTAAGTCTTTGCATGGCCCTCCATACCTGGCACACCATTTTTTCATGAGCTGTCCATAGCTGCCAGCATGCCCTGCAGCGGCTCTGCTACCTGATCTAAGTCTCTGCATGATCCTCCATACCTGGCGCACCATTTTTTCATGAGCCAAACTGTCCATAGCTGCCAGGATGCCCTGTGGTGATTCTGCTGCTCTTTCTCTGCAGAGCATTGCGGCCTTCCTTTTCCCTGAGCATATCTGTCCTTTGAAGCAGGATCTCGGTGGATCAGCATGACTTCCTTTGTCAAGACACAAGCATCCTGGGCGCTCACCTACTGGCATACATAAATATTGACATCCTGGCATGCAAGTTCACTGTAATTTCATCATGAGCATCCTGGGCGCTCACCTCGAGGCATACATAAATATTGACATCCTGGCATGCATGCACGTTCACTGTAATTTCATCATGAGCATCCTGGGCGCTCACCTCGAGGCATACATAAACGTTGACATCCTGGCATGCATGCATGCTGTAATTTCATCGTGAGCATCCTGGGCGCTCACCTCGAGGCATACATGCCAATCAACCCGCTGGCACATGCACACCAATGAATGTACCAAAACGCGTAACAACACATAAGTTAGTGCTCCAGAAGGTGCACCAACGAATATGCATCAATGGATGTATATCAATGAATGCAGGGCCCTGGTGGTGTGGAAGCAGAGCAGGACATCCGCAGCTCTGGCATCTATGTGCTCCCTTGCTTGTACGGCTTGCTTCTTTTCAGCTTGTGCGGCCTGTCATAGATCTACAGGCTTCTTTGTCCCGTCGTGGGTTTTGTGTCTACTTTCAGATATTTAGATGCTTGTCCTGCAGGCAGGCCCTCATACCTCTCCTGAAACAAAACACCTCTCTTCAAATAGAACCGCTAGATAGGATATCAAGCAAGAGGTGCGCTTGCTCCTTTGCTAACATGAGGTGCTGTGTGTGTGTGCATGCACGCAGGGAGACCATGAGCACATGGCTCCTCTGTCTTGTTTTGGTTTAAACAGTATTTTAATCGTAATGTTTGTCCCAAGGTGTTTGTGTGTCCAATCATGCAGGGAGTCTGTGAGCACTGTGCTTATTGCTCTGCTGGATGTGGCATGTGGTGTTTGTGTGTTCAATGGACACTGTTCATGCATGCAGGGAGTCCTTGAGCACATGTTTCCTCTGTATCGTCTTAAATTCAAACATCGTCGTGGACATTAACATATGTCTCACGGTGGTTGTGTGTTCATGCATGCAGGGAGTCCATGAGCACATGGCGAGTGCCGGGAGTGGCAAACCAAGTGTGATGGGGCTGCAGGTGCTTGTAGATGGGAATGTGCCAGAAGGTATGTTGTTGGCCTGCTTATTCAACATGGCTCTGCTCTGTGTACCTTATCTATATCTATCTGTGGGCCCGATTGTCTGGACTGTTTGGGCTGTACTAGCTATGGTTATGCTGTTTCACACGAGCAATGTATGTGCTGTGTATCCCACCACCATGTGCTGAGTGGAAATGACTGTTACCGTGGAAATGACTGTTACAGTGCTTGGGAGGCAAAGTGTACAATCATCTGTCCTCTTTGAGCACCCTGATGGACACCTGGACAAGTGCTTGAAGATGTGTTTGATGTGTGTTACCTTGGAGATGCTTTTGGAAGCTCATGCAAGCTCCTGTGATGCGCAGGTGCAGTCCCTGCTGCACCCTGCCATTCAGTACCGTACTGTACCGAACCTTACCGAACCTTACCAAACCTTTTCATAACATAACCATACCTCAGTCTGCCTTACCTTACCTTTATTTCCCATACTTTGCCTTCGTTTACCTTCCGTTTTTACCTTACCTTGTCAGCATACATCTTGATCCTGTGCTCGTTTTTGAAAGAGTGGAGCGCTGTTGGGATGTCATGCTACTCAGCTTCAGCTGTTGCTAGCAGACTGCCCTTAGATATCTTCATTAGTTAATTGCTGTATTGACATTGTAGGCAGCTCGGAAAGGTTGCCCCATTAATTGTGGTTAGGAACAACATATGCAGGTGCTGGGCTTTCCAGCTCCTCAGCGCTGGTGGTGGCCAGCATGCTGTCTCTGCTGACCGCTTATGGTGCACTGGCTTCTATGACCAAGAGTGATGTGGCCAAGCTTGCAAGCAGGTGGGATGCTGCAATGTTGCTGAGCAGGATGGTGCTTCAAGAGCAGAAAATGATATATGTCCAGTAGTAGACATTGTATGTACTGCAACTAAGATGGTCGGTAGCATTGTTTTGGCGGTGGTTCCTGAGATGAGGCAGACCACTGATATTGCAAGGCTTTGTGCGCAGGGCTATTTGTGCAGGAAAGTGGCACTTGAAAGCTCTAGTGCAGCCTTAAGTCTTTGCGCACTTGTTTTAAAGGCCTTGTGCGTGGGGAAGGAGCACCTGGAAGCTTGTGCATCCTGGATTCTTTGTGCACTGGTATTGCAGTGTTTTGTGCCTGGGGAACAAGAACTTATGCATTTCTTTTTTACAGCCTTGAGCAGTCTGCCAAGGCTGCATACTGCCGCTGCCTGAGTGGAGAGCTGCATTTATGTGTGTATGTGTGCTGCCTTGTGTGAGGCCAAAGTAAACAGGCTTGTTTGAGCCTGAAGAGAGTCTGTTACTTTGCATATTCTTGCAAGAGTGAGCAGCCTGCAAGCACAGAGGGTGCGGGCATGGACCAGGCAGTGAGCCTCATGGCACAACTTCATATCAATTGTTACCTCTCATTGTGCTCTGTGCTTATTCAAAGGAGTGAGCGGCACGTGGGCTTAGAGGGGGCAGCCATGGACCAGGCAGTGAGCCTCAAGGCACGATTCTCTAAATCGTCACCTCTCGTTGTGCTCTGTGCTTTTTCACAGGAGTGAGCGCCATGTGGGCACAGAGGGCGGAGGCATGGACCAGGCAGTGAGCCTCATGGCACACCCAGGATGCGCGCTGCATGTCCGCTTTGACCAGCCACAGGTGTGGGTCAGACCATTTGTGGGTTGGCCAGCTCCACAATCTGTGCCACATGCTTCGCACTCCCCTGCAGAACGTGGGAGTGTGTGTGGCATATGCACGTACAGAATTGGCCAACCCTGATCATCTGCTGTCTGAGGACTGTGGTGACTTTCATGAGGGACAAGGCTCCATATGATTCATTGTATATATATAAATGAATCAGGCAGAGCCATGTGATGTGGCCCCTTTGAGCATATGCACCTTACCTGCAAGAGGTTCCAAGTTCCACTCACTGGGATCCGCTTTTTGGGATCCAGCATCTGTAGATGTCTATACGTTTTTCAAGCTGCATGCTGGCTAGTAAGCAGGGGCTTCAGGCTTGTGCAGTCCAGCAAAACATGAGCGTGATGCCATTACGCTTGTAACCTGCTTAAGTGTGATCTCCACTCTTCTTTTTTCATTACTGCATCGTGGCTCGCTTCACACAACACATGCACGCACGCGCGCGCGCGCACACACACACACACACACATACATACACACACACACGCAAGGGTGCACACAAACACACACAGCGCTCTCATCTGTGCCTGAACATACAGATGCAAGTGGAGCCGGTTCAGTTGCCACCCAATGTGTGCTTCGCAGTGTGCCACAGCTTGGTGGAGGCACAAAAGGCGCAGGGGGCAGTGACCAAGTAAGCTGGTGCTCTTTTACGATGGCATATTTAAGTAAAGTTGGGGGCGTGTGCTGTGCAGTGTGCCGCAGCTTGCTGGAGGCACGGAAGGTGCAGGGGCAGTGACCAAGTGAGTTGGTGCTCTTAAACTCTAAAACAATGGCATTCTGAAGTGCCAGTGGGATGTGTGCGGTGCAGTGTGCCACGGAGGCACGGAAGGTGCAGGGGGCAGTGACCAAGTGAGTTGGTGCTCTTAAACTCTTAAACAATGGCGTTCTGAAGTGCCTGTAGGATATGCGCGGTGCAGTGTGCCACAGCTGGGTGGAGGCACAGAAGGCGCAAGGGGCAGTGGCCAAGTGAGCCAGCGTTGTTTTTTTTAAACAACTTGTTGTGTTGTTTTTGAGTCAGCGGAATCTGTGTTGGTCCAGGGTGTCAGGTGTTTGCTGCGATGAACCATTGTTGAGTTAGAGTGAGTTGGTGGTGCTCTTTGAGGCAGTAAAGCAAGCTCCTGATGTATTTGGTTTTTCCAGATATTAATTTGTGGCAGCCTAAGTTGACTTTAAGGGTGCAAAAGGCTGCGGCCAAGTGAGCAAATTTTCTGGAAACTCCAAAAGTGCTTTTGAAATGTCACGTTTTGTGGTTTTTTTAAGCCTGCGCTCCTGCTTTTTGATAAGATAGTGATGAGTAGGACTTGCATCACCCTGTGGTGGAGCTGTCTGCCTGTGGCCCATGAAATGAGTAATTCACATGAACTTCAGGAACTCAGCTCTTCGCAACAGCTACTGCACATGTTAGCAGAAAAGCATATTAAGGCGCGCGCGCATGTGTGTGTGTGTGCGTGTGTGTGTTTGTCCCCAAGAGCAAGGGCTTCCATTCCTCAAACGATGGCCCCACCTCCTCATGTACGCAGATTCAACATGCGTGTTGCAGAATGCCGTTTGGCAGCAAAGGTGCTCCAGCACCTGTTGCAAGGCCAAGGCGTGAAGGTGCACGCTAGCGTCAGGTGCGTTGAGCTCATATGTGCCCCAGCCCCTATTGCAAGGCCAAGGTGTGAAGGTGCAAGGTAGCGCCAGGCGCGTTGAGCTCCCAAGTGCTCCAGCCCCTATGCTGCAAGGCCAAGGTGTGAAGGTGCAAGGCAGCGTCAGGTGCGTTGAGCTCCCAAGTGCTCCAGCCCCAATGCTGCAAGGCCAAAGAGTTGAGGTGCAAGGCAGCGTCAGGTGTGCTGGGCTGTAAGCGCTTTTGTAAAGGCCACCTCTTTTAATGGGGCAAGGTAGTATTTCTTTTTAAGATTAACATTTTAAGGAGTTCAAGGTTGTGCTTTGTGAAGGCCATCTTTTTGTAAAGGTGCAAGGTGGCATCAGGTGCGTTGGGATGCCAATGCTTAAGTAGAAATTCTGTGTAATTAACCAGCCAAATGTGGCTTAGCCTCTGTCTAAAGATACGAGGGAGGATCTTGTTTTCTTTCTTTCATTGGCGCGCTAGTTTCACTACCATCTCTGTGTGTCAAGATGACGCATGCAATGCTCTTCCAGCAAAAGATTCTCGTTGGAAGATTGTGGCCACGGCTTTGCCCTTGCACAATACTCTCACCCAGAAGCTGCCACTGGAAACACGCGCACTGCCGGCCTCTTGTGTGCGTACATGGAAAAATGTACTGCTCAATGCCGCACATCCTCTGCCAAACTTGATCGTGCCACAACAGTGCCACATGCTGCACTCGCACCACCCCCATAAACGAAACCAGGGCTGTGTCAGAACCCATTGATAACTTTTATTATTTCAACACACATCTCCAAGCGTCCCTATTGTGCAAAAGCCATGGCATTGCCTCTGACCTTTTTGTGTGCTTTTGCGCAGTGGGTAGGGCCTGTGGTGCCGCCGCGGCTTAGAGCTCAATGTCACACACACATCTGGCACACTTTTGATGATGTGCTGCATCATTGATCTGCTGTGCATGCACAAACTCATATATGGTTCTTAATCTCAAAATTGAACTGAGTCCCAGGCGTTCCTGCCATGCATGCCAAGCATTGCCTGATCTTTTCTTGCGTGGTGCTGCGCAGTGTGTTGGGGTAAAATAGTGCCGATGCACATACTCCTGCTTCTTTGCATTAAAAAATCAACTGGTTTCCAGGCCTTCCTGCTGTGCTTGCCAACATCGCCTGATCTTTTCTTGCGTGGTGCTGCGCAATGTGTTGGGGTTAAATGGTGCCAACGCACAAACTTCTACTCTTTTGAAGTAAGGGTGCAACTGATTTCCAGGCCTTCCTGCTGTGCTTGTCAAAGCATGAGCTGATCTCTCTTGGTTGCTGCTGTGCAGTGGGTTGGTGGGCATGTGGTGCCAATGCAAAAACTCCTACTCTTCAAGGTCGTCATTCTTCTGATTTTAAGGTATTCATGCTGCGCTTGTCAAAGCATTGTCTACTCCCCCTTGGTTGCTGCTGTGCAGTGTGCTGGGGCATGTGGTGCCGATGCTGGGAGCTGCCTTTGGCGACAGCTATGCTGCCATGCATGAGGGTGTGCGTGGTCTGCTGCATGCACATGCATACAGCGCTGATGAGGTAAGGGTGGCATGATCTGGTGTCTGCATGCTGCCATGCATGAGGGTGTGCGTGGTCTGCTGCATGCACATGCGCACGGTGCTGATGAGGTAAGGGTGGAGTGGTCTCGTGACTGCATACTACCATGCGTGAAAGTGTGCCTGGTTTGTTGTATGCACATACGTACAGCGCTGATAAGGAGAGGGTGGAGTGGTTTGGTGACTTCGTGCTGCCGTGGGTGAGGGTGCGTTTGGTCTGTTGCATGCAAATGCGCACAGCGCTTATAAGTGTGGAGTGAGCTGCATGCTGCCATGCGTGAAAGTGTGTGTGGTTTGTTGTATGCACATATGTACAGCGCTGATAAGGTGAAGGTGGAGTGATGAGGTGAGCGTGGATTGATGATTGTGGAGTGGTGAGTTAGAAGTTGGTGAGTGGTGAGTGGTGAGTTGCAAGAATGGAGATCAGGTTAGTGTGGAGTGGTGATTACGAAGTGGTGAGCATGGTGAGCATGGAGTGGTGAGCATGTATAGGTGTGCATTGAGTGGTCAGAATGGACCTGCAAGATAAGTTTCCTGTCCAAGCTTGAGGGCCTTTCGCTTTTGGGCTGCGGTCAGGAATGTGTGTTTAAATGTGTGAATGTCAGTGATGCAAAGCCTACCATTGAGAGTTTGAAAATAGCTGGAGGATTTCAGGCAAGCATGGTGCTGCTATTACATTCAAGATGCATTGCAAAAACAAATTAAAGGTGATGAGAGAAAAAGTGAGTTCCTGGTGTCCACTCGACAAAACAGGACGTGGACCTTTCTGGAACAAGACCAAACGCAACATCTAACGTGCAATGAAAAACACTTTACAAGGTGATATGAGGAGTGAGGAGGGAAGTGAATTTCTGGTATCCATTCCACAAAATAGGAGGCGAGCCTTCCTCTTAATATGAGGCCAATTACAGATTCCTGCAAGCCTCCAATACCTGAATATTCAAGCTATCCGAATTTTTTGGGGAAAAAAAGTGTTGACAGGTTCATTGCTGCTTTTTCATTTTGATATTGGGTTTCTGTACAGAGGATTGTGCATGGCCCTTCCCTTCTTTGATATTTTTTCATGTTATTCTTTTGTACACAGGGTCATGCATGGCCATTGCATTATCTTATTCTTCAGAGTACTCTTGTCGAATGCAGCAGTGCCATCTAAGAGTACATATAAGTAAGAATAATGCGGCAGCACTAATTAAAGAGTAAATAAAAGGGAAGATCTCGCAAGGGCTGTGTCCTGTACTGAGCCAATGCATCAAGCACTGAGGTGCGCAGAGTTCTGAGCAGAGGGAGTTCAAAGTCTAAGGGCCTAGCGCAGCTCACAACCCATCGGCCTGCTGCAGCTCAAACAGTGACATGCCTCAGGTCTTTTGAATGTGCTGCCTCTGAAAGGCTGCATACTTGCGCAGGACTGCCTAACCGCCCCCTCAATTATTTGTAAGCAACATCTTGCATGTTGCAACTACAATGCCGACTTGTCGACTCCCCTGCTGACAGCTGGTAGGCTTTGTAGGTGTTGCTTTGCTTCCTGCTTGCTCCAGTAGCTTTTGTAGATCTTGCTCCCTGCTTGCGCCTGTAGGTTTTGTAGGTCTTGCCCCCTGCTTGCACCATTACGTATTGTAGGTTTTGCTCTCTGCTGGCACCAGTAGGCTTTGTAGGTGTTACGTGTAGCAACTGCACCTGGATGGTTGCCTTGCTGAAAATTGCTTATGGTTGCCATGAATATTGCAGGGCCCTGCTGGTGGATCCCCTAGTGGTCGCCCTTCTGATGCTTGCAGAGCGACCATCCATGTGCTGTGACTTGAATGTCTTGCCCTGCTTTGTGACATGAGTGTCTTGCCCTAATTTGTGACTTGTCTGGCTGTGACTTGGGCTTGTGTAACTCCTTGAGGCAATACATGGACCTGGATCCTGATAACAATGGTGATAGTGGCTGAGGGACCAACTGCCCTGCAAACACCCAGGTGCCATGACCTGTGTGTCTGGCTGTGACTTGGGCTTGTGTAACTCCTTGAGGCAATACATGGACCTGGATCCTGATAACAATGGTGATAGTGGCTGAGGGACCAACTGCCCTGCAAACACCCAGGTGCCATGACCTGTGTGTCTGGCTGTGACTTGGGCTTGTGTAACTCCTTGAGGCAATGCACGGACCTGGATCCTGATAACAATGGTGATAATGGCTGAGGGGCCAATTGCCCTGCAAACACCCAGGTGCCGTGACTTGAGTGTCCTCTCTCAGAAAAATACATGGGCCTGGATTTTTAGAGACACAATCATGGCTGCAAAGACTTGTGAAACATGGCAATGGCTGTGACGATTTGTGCAGCTCCATGAGACAAAGTAATGACTGCGATAACTTGTGCGGACATGAGACAAAGTAATGGCTGTATTGGCTCGTGCATCTCCTTGACCCAAAAAAACCTGGATTCTTGAAATGATGGTAGTGGCTAGTAGCCACTGGCTACAATGGGGGCTGGATCATCCGCGAGGTTGCTAGCCTGATCAGCTTGTTGCTGGTCTCTGACTGACAGAGAGCATTTAGAGTTCCAGTTCATCATCCAGTTCATCACGTGGTCCTGGGTCCAGTTCATCATCCAGTTCATCAAGTGGTCCTGGGTCTCATGAATTGCAGGTGGCTGCGCTCTGTGGTGGCGTGCCCTTGGAGGACCTACTGCTGGCTGCTCAGTCCCCGAACCTTGTGAAGGCAGTGCAGCTGACCGCAAGTGCGGCAAAGGTGGGGTACTGCCTCAGATGGTCAAGGCAGGAAGGCCAAGCTTCCAATTTTTTATTTGCAGGTTTTCAAGGCATTCCACCTCAAGGTGGGGTGCTGCCTCAAGTGGCGACCAGGTGCAGGAAGGTACAGCGTCCAGTGTTTCACCCTCTCATGCTTTCTTTGAATCCTTTCAGAGCAATTCAAAAACGAGGTGCTGCCTCAAGCGGCGGATAACATGCAGTAAGGCCAAATGTCCAGTATGCCATCCTCTCATGCTTGCTATGAATTCTTGCAGAGCATTTCGAAAACAAAGTGCTGCCTCAAGCAGGCAATGCCCTGGAAAGGCCCAATGTCAAATATTTCGTTTTGAGGTTGCTGATGCAGACGCCTCCAGTCCAAAAGACTGGCTGCTGGACTGTACATGAAAGACAGAGCTCATGAAAAAAAGGATTACCGCAACCTTCTCATGCCTTCTATCGTTTCATCCATATGCCACTACTCCACCCTCTTGTGCCTGCAAACTCTCAAAAACGAGGTGCCAAGCTCATCATGTTGTGCACCGCTGTGTGCATCTGGAGGAGAAGAAAATATTGGAGGAGGGTACCAAACAGCAAGACAGCCACAGGAAAGGTGCTGCCTCTCATCCACCAGAGCACAACAACCGCGCTTGACGCCTATCAATCGTCTACACGTGTGCAGGCAGGAGAATGGCAATCAGCACCCTGTTTACAACTGCAACAAAGGGCCCTCCATTTCTTCTCCGAGTGCCAGCGTGTGTTTGACTTCAAATCCGCCTGCCAGCAGGTGGGCCCTGGCTGTTCTAGGAGCGTCCCATTCAATGCTGCTACGGTGGACTGTTTGCTTACTGTAGGGCCCACTGTACTCTGCCCCCTGCCTCAATTGCTTGCTCCCACATATTTGCATGCTCCAAATGTTTGCTTGCTTCAAAATATTTGCTTGCTCCCAGTGTAATTTGCCTCAAATGTTTGCTTACCGTGGGACCCACTGTACTCTACCCCCTGGTGTGGCTGTCATGCTACTTTTCCAGGTGCTTACTTCCAGATGATTGCTTGCCCTCAAAATTTGCTTGCCCCCAGTGTAATCAGCCCCAAATGTTTGCTTGCTCCCTGTTCTATGCTGCTGCTTCTGTGTGTGTGAGTGTGGGGGGGGGGGGGGGGGCCGGGGGGGTGCACTTTATTACATGTTGCAGGCAATTGTGGAAATGCTGGCTTCTAGAGCTTCTGGAAGGGCTTCATCATCTGTGTTCACTTCTTGCCTACCCTGCTCTCTGGTTCAGCACAAGGGCATGCATGCATGCATGCTACTTCTTGCCTACCCTGCTCTGCATGCACACACACACACACACACACACACACGCACGCACGCACGCACACACACACACACATACACACACACACACACCGTGATATTTCATATCCAACATCACCTCCTGCAAAACCAATGTAATGTGTATATGCTTATGATTTATATGATCATGAACACACACACAATACGATATTTCATACCCAACATCACCTTCTGCAAAACCTATGTTATGTGTATATGCTTTTGATTTATATGATTATGAACACACACACACCAGGGTATCTCATACCCAACGTCACCTTCTGCAAAACCTATGTAATGTGAATATGCTTATGATTTATATGATTATGAAGACACACACACACACACAGGCGGGTACCAAGTTGGAGGACCTGGGTGCCCTGCTCACAGCAAGCCACCGGAGCTGTGCCGATTTGTACGAGTGCAGCTGCCCTGAGTTGGAGGAGGTGGTGGAAGCTGCGATTGCAGCAGGAGCCAAAGGTGCACGTCTGACAGGTAAGTGCAGTAACAACACAGCAACAGCTAAAATGGAATAACAGGTTATACAATAGAAGCTAAATACGGTAGCAGGTGGATGCGACATCTTGCTTAGTCCTGGGTCTGGTTTGCATTTATACTTACAAAACGAAAAGTTGCAATTTTGCCTGAGGAAAAGCACAGACTCTGTCACAATTTACCTTCAGCCCCAAGGTATCGTTGCTTTGCATAGCTTTGCACGCGTTGCATTGGCTATAGTGCAGGCACTGGAGGATGTGATGGTTGGATTGCATTGGTGGTGGTGTAGCTGTGGTAATTGTGCACTCATGATGCCGTGGGTGGATTGGAATGGTGTAGCTGTAATGATTGCACTAGGTAGTGTGGCTGTAGTGGTTGCGTTTGTGGTGGTGTAGCTGTGGTGGTCGCACATTGAGTGGATGAAACTTACGTGTGTTGCTGCTGCAGCACTTCATGCACTTTGATGCAGTTGTGGTGCAGGCATAGGATGATGTGAGATGATGTGATGGAAGGTTGCACCGGTGGCTGTAGTGGTTGCACTGTGATGGATGGTGCAATGGCATTTGCATGCTGCACCATTCTCCCGTGATGGTGCATGCCGCACCACATCCGCCGGTGGGATGCTGTGACTCCCTTGCAATGCATCGCTGATGTGATCGCACGCTGATGTGATCGCACGCTGATGTGATCGCACGCTGATGTGATCGCACGCTGATGTGATCGCACGCTGATGTGATCGCACGCTGATGTGATGGTCCACTGGCCTTGCTGCAGGCCAAAGTGTCGGCGTGGTGGCCCTGCTGCATGCTTTGATTGCAGTACCTGCACTTTGATGAACCTGCACTTTGATGAACCTGCACTTTGATGAACCTGCACTTCACCTGCTCTACTCAACACCGTACAGCTCCATGACCAGTACGCACCCTTTGTTTCCAGCAATTGATTTTCTCCATTACGCATCAGTACGCACCCTGCTCAAAGGTTTTTTGGGCATTACGCATGTTGTCGTATGCACCTTCCAGGAAAGCCTGCCCAACTATTAAGCTTGTATAAGGGCTGCTTGCCGCACCATGACTGAGCTACAAAAACTGTTTGCTCGTATAAGGGCCGCATGCTGCGCCAACACTGAGCTACACAGACCGTATGCTCGTGGAAGGGCTGCGTGCTGCACCACGGCTCAAGTCAGCCAAGCTGTGTGTGAAAAATGAGGAGTCAATGCCCCGCTGGAAACTGAGTATGCAGAGTGGCATCTGAGGGCCATAGGGCTGTCCCTGCAAGGGGGGGGGGCCGGGAGGGCGGGGTCGCCTGAAACTGTCCCTTTTTTCTTTTGCTCTCCTGGCATTAGCACACCTGTGCTGCACCATAGCTATGCGCCACAATGACCATAACTATGCGCCACAATGACCGTAGCTGCGCCACAGTGACCTTATGCTCATGCAGGGGCTAGAATTGCACCATATGCTGTGCTGGTGTGATGGCGTAGTAGCCTTGCTGCATACGCACCCTGCCCTGAATACCTGTGTTGAAAGGTGGTGCACACCCTCGCACCCTCCTGCTGTACACCATCTTGCATGCCTGCGTTGATGTATCACCATGAGCACCTTTATGACCAGGTGCTTGGGCCAGGGGATCATACAGGGGCATGGTGCAGTGCCGGGGGTTGCTGCATCACACTTATCCAGCGCATGCTTCAAAGGCCAGTTGGTCAATACTAGCGTGCTGGTACTGTGCGTGTTGCAGGGGCGAGCTGGGCCGGCAGCATTGTCAGCACTGTATGCTTGATGTATGATCATGGTCCAGTTGCCTAAACGCAGCATGCTGACATTGTGCACATCGTAGGGGCAGGCTGAAGCGGCTGCGTCGTGCGCTTGTTGTGTGCTTGTGACCTGGTGCCTAAACGCAGCATGCTGACATTGTGCACATCGTAGGGGTAGGCTGAAGCGGCTGCATTGCGTGCTTGTTGTGTGCTTGTGACCTGGTGCCTGAACGCAGCATGCTGACATTGTGCACGCCGCAGTGGCAGGCTGGGGTGGCTGGATTGTGTGCTTGATGTATGCTCATGAGCTCATGCCTAAACGCAGCTTGCTGACGCTTTGCACGTCGCAGGGGCAGGCTGGGGTGGCTGCATCGTGTGCTTGGTCCATGCTGAGGAGGCGGCTGCATTTAGGGATAGGCTGTGGCACTCTCACTATGCCAGCCGCATTGATAGGGTGGAGCTGTTGGACAAGTGTGTGTTCTGTGTGGACCCCGGAGGCGGGGCGTCCGTGTTCACATCTCAAGCATAAGAGTAGTGGGTGCATGCATGTGGTGGAGCTGTTGGACAAGTATGCGTTCTGTGTGGACCCAGGAGGCGGGGCGTCCGTGTTCAAATCTCAAGCATAAGAGTAGTGGTTGCACAACAATATTAGCTGGCAGTGGCACTCTTACTATGCCAGCTGCATTGATAGGGTGGAGCAAGTTGATACGTATGGTTTCTGTGTGGACCAAGGAGGCAGGGCGTCCAAATCAAAACGTGTAAGAGTAGTGGTTGCACAGCAATGTCAGCATGCTGAACAGCACTGCCATTCAATTCCAAGTTGGGAAGGAGGATTGTGCAGAAAAGAAAAGAAGAACTATGCAGGCAGCAAAAACACTCCCCACATCAATTAAGGATAAGAGGATACCTTGGGCCGAGCCACCGTGTATTCCTTTTACCAAGAGAGACAAAGAAAGAGTCAATGTGGATCAGGATACTAGCAGTAGGCCGTGCCTGATCTTGAGAGTTGAGGTACTTTTTCAAGAGCGCGCAGCATAGACGAGAGAGAGAGAGAGAGAGAGAGAGAGAGAGAGAGAGAGAGAGAGAGAGAGAGAGAGAGAGAGAGAGAGAGAGAGAGAGAGAGAGAGAGAGAGAGAGAAAGGAGAAAAGAAAACGTCACTGTAGGCAGTGGAAACGTTAACATCAATTGAGGAGAAGAAGCCACATTGGGTTAAAGACCATGATTCCCCACCAAAAAAGTTCCACAGACTGGAAGGAGCACAGCAGGCCGAGAGAGAAGACAGGTACAGCAACGAGATATATATATGTATATATAGAGAGAGAGAGATAAAGAGAGAGAGAGAGAGCACAGTGAAAGCCGGAGAGAGAGAGAGAGAGAGAGAGAGAGAGAGAGAGAGAGAGAGAGAGAGAGAGAGAGAGAGAGAGAGAGAGAGAGAGAGCACAGTGAAAGCCAAAGACAAGGAAGGGCAGTTGCACCCACAGCTGGCGGTGTCATTGCAATGTGAAGGCTTGTTGCGAAGTAAGAGCTCTGTTCAAGCTCTCCTTTTTGCGGTTGCTGTGGATCTGGAGGCTTTCTGGCAGCACCTGGATGTCGTACTATGACCATGTGCATGAGCACCTTTTGCACAGAAGCATGCGGTGAAGCTTTAATGCAAGGATGCCACCCTGCTTACAGCTCTCTGTTTCCCCTTCAGGATGTCGCCTCTTGCAGGAATCCTTAGACAAGGAAAGAAAGGGATCCTGTCATAACGAGGGTTTGCTTTGACGAGAGAGTGCTTTAAGTTGACAGGTTTTGTTCGACAGTTGGTACTTGTACCTGTGATTAAGCAGCGGAGGCCGCGTATGGAGAACGGTTGAGTTTGTAACAGCATCAATCTTGTGATCACATTTCAGAGAGCAGTCTTATATAAAAAGGCATTGTTTCCTTTCAGAAAAAAAAAACTTCAATGAAACTCTGGCCTGAACGCACAATGTTAGGTTAGAAGTTTTGAAGCCTCAAGAGGAGGAGCATGCACCGGCACCCACCAAGTAATTGTGTTTAAAGCAAACTTTGAAAGGAAGGGCCACATAGCTGTACCTGCCTAAAAGGGCAGTTCAGCTAAAAAGAAAAGGTGCCTGTAACCAGTCCAATCTGAAGAACAAGGGAAAGAAGTTAAACTCAGTCTTAGCAATTCAGGCATGCTGACACGAATTTGGGTGCTCCTGTGGCATCAGCCTAGCTTCTAAGATGTGATGCACTGCTTGGGGGTGCAGAGCTAAATAGGTGCTGAAACTGAGAGCGCATTTATGCCACCTTCTAAGAAGGATTGTGGCCCCCAGCACTAGTGCTCACTGTCATAGTTCCATAGATCTGAGGAGCGTGCAGTCTTTGACTTCCCATTTGCAACCATTTAAACCATTATCTTTGACTTGCAAAGCCACTTTGCGGCAGCATCAAGCATGGTAATCACTACAGGGCGTGTGGCAGGGGATTATGGACAGCCTTCTTATGTTAGTTATCATAAGGACAGAAGCAGCAGGCCTGACCATACCTTGCTGTCACCTGCTGTCACCTGCTGTATATAAATCGATGAAAGGCTTAGACATGATAGACAATCTTGCATCTGATCACTGTCACACAGTGGCTTAAGCATATTTTTTGAAGTAGGTGGCAGAACAGGAAGTATGGATGCAGCACCTGAGAGGGACCATGTTTGTAAGGCAGGGTTGTGTGACAACAAGCTGATTTTGCGAAAAGGAATCAGGAGAAGGCTCATGCATTTACAGAGCATATAGTCAACAATGTGGAACTCTTGAATCAGTTCCAAGAAGCAGAGTCTGCTGGTGAAGTTGACAAACTTGCTTTTTGTGTGCGTTCTCTAATTGTGCAAGCTGCAAGCGATAGGGCAGTTGGCATGACATCCTTGACCAAGTGTGCTTTTGTGCGTGCTAGGAAGCAGAAAGGGCCTTTGAGCCCTGTCTGGTTTAATGAAGAATGCCGAATGAAGCGGAAGATGGTTATCGAGGCAGTGAAACGCGGTGAAGCAAAGCATGCATGCCAATTCCTGAGGAAGGAAAGCAGAAGGTGCAACCATGTGACAAAGCGCAGTGATAAGAGGCAGCAGTGTGCTGTTTTCCTGGACAGATTGTTTAAGAAGGACCCCCAAGTCCATGCCATATTACGGAAGAGGCAGACCTCACACATTACTCCAGTCACGACAACAGCATGGAACCAGCACTTGCAAAGCCACTTTCGAGTGCAAACAACAGTTGTGCCGCAAGAAGGAGGGCATGGTTGTTCTACAAGGACTGCTAGGTTTACTTGCTTGTCAGGAAGAGGTATGGCTGTGCCTTTAGGTAGGAACCACGCGCCCCCAGAGGTGCTCTTGAGACAAGGTGCTGGATCTGGGTGGGTTCCTCAACCTGACTGCTTGGAGACTCCTAGTAGTCTGTGTGGTGGGGCCCTGCCTTTCAGGTGACCTTTCCTTAATGCACGCGGCCAGACTTGGTAAGCGTAGTCTTTCTTTCTTTCTTTCTCCTATTACAACAGTTTTGGAAGGAATGGTCAGGTCCCACATCAAGAAGTTAAATGCGGGTGCTTCATCTGGATTAGACGGTGTTCCTATACCCTTCCTTAAACATGCCTGTTTGCCCATTGAGCGTGGTTGGAGAGTGGATCATGTTAACGTGCTGGTGCCCCTGATAGCACGCATGTTCAGGTTTTTTCTGAATAAAGCTAGGATCCCTGCATGTTGGAATGTGGCAAAACTGAGTCCCCTTCACAAGAAGGGAGCTTTATCAAATCCTGGGAACTACAGGATAATTGCTGTCAGTGGGGTGATGTACCGCATTTATGCCAGCGTGCTGAAAGACTTGGTGACAGATTGGTGCATCCAGAAAAATAAGGTCCCAGACACCCAATTTGGTTTTTACCCCGGTAGGAACACTCTGCATCCACTCTTTATCCTGAGGCACTTAAGACATGCTGCAAAAAGCTCAAGCCACGGCAATCACCTAGGCTGCATGCTGCCTTCATTGACTTCTCTCAAGCATACGACACTGTGCCTCGTTTGCAACTTTGGGAACATCTACAACGCATTGCCATGCCTGCACTACTTCTCCAGGCCATTAAGGAAATCTACCAGGATAATGAATATATTCTGATGGATGGGGATAAAAGGCATGTGTGCGTCCAACAAATGCAGTTAAGCAAGGTTGTCCCCTGTCCCCTCTCCTGTTTTCTCTATACATCAATGAAATGGGCAGAGATATTAGTGAAGGTATCAGAGGTGTTGTGACTGGGGATGGAGTGAACGGCGTTTTGTACTTGCTATATGCAGACGACTTGAATTTAACTACCAATGATCCAGGTGAAATGCAAGTTATGCTGAATAGATAACGAGCTTATGCAATGAGAAAGGGGCTGACTGTCAATACATCAAAATCAGAGGTCATGCATTTTAATAGTAGGTCGTGTTCTTCTCTGCCTACTTTCATGTATGTAGACGTGGCTCTTCCAGAGAAAGAGCAGTTTAGATACCTCAGTATGCTTCTGGACAAGCGCATGAATTTGGAGGTGTCTGAGGAGCATGCAGTGCGGCCGTACATGGCTGCCCAGCAAAGGATTAAGGAGTTTGTGCATGAACATGATCTCAGGAATAGGCCACATGCTCTGATTTGGCTCTCTATGGTGTATGGCATTCCGGCTGGGATGTACGCGTGCCAAGTGTGGGGTACAGAGTACTTACGAGAAGGCAGTGAGTTCAAAAGCCAATTACAAAAAAGGCAAACATAAGAAAAGAAAAATTACGTAGGCAGAGGAAACTCTCCCTACATCAATTAAGGAAAAGGAGACACATTGGCTCAAAAGAGCCGTGAGTCCCCTCCACCACAAAGACTATAAAAATAATATTCTAATGGGGATCTGGAGGGTTATTGGAAGCACCCGGATCCATAACCTGGCTGCAAGAAGTATTCTTGTTTTCAATAGCACGCCTAGTGGTAACAAGCTTGTTGGCATACATGACAGGATGGACATGAAGTTTGCGAGCAAGTTTATTGGCGCGTTGGTGGTCAAGTCCCAGTTGTTTAAACTGGTTAAGGGTGTGCTCAGTGTAGCAGGTCCCGCCAACACCCAAAAGGATGGTGTGGAGAGTCACAACTTTAGCATTAATGAGTTTGCAGAGGTCTGCATGCTGCCGCTGTGCCGCCTCCAACTGCTGTCCAGGCCTCGTGTCTTCACAGTACTTGATTTCAATCAAGTGCACATGCCGCTGGTTTACATTTAGTTGGTGGGGTTGCCTCATGCGGTTGGCTGTTGTGGCCCTCAGTGTGGGGTTGTGTCTGCTGCGTAATGCATGATGGTGTAAGCAGGAGGTAGAAGGAGAAGAAGTGGATTTGGCTTTATAGGGAGTAATCAATATAGCATCAGGACGGCTGGAGGTGAGTCTAGATCTCTCAGAAAAATTTCTTGGAAAGAGGTAAGGGGGTATAATTCTGTTTGATGCATGTGCAGGGATTTGAAGGTTGTGCCGCGCCAACCTATCATCACTCCCTATGTCCATGTTAACCAAACCTGCTCCCCAAGGGCTTTAGCTAAGAGCTTTGATGATCATTATTCCAGCAACATTGTGGCGTTCGTTTTTCATGCTGGAGATGATATGATTTTGGCAGCCTGAAAGCATGTGGAGCACGCTGTCTAATTGATGACAGCCTGGGAGAGGACATAGTGGGTTAGGACCTTTTGAAGCGAACCGCATTTTTTGGTTATAGAGGGTGCCAGTGCGATATTTTAAGATGCTAACTAAGGCATTTTCTAGGTGTGAAGAGTACTGCCACGAATTGGCCAGTATTGAGAGAGTGTGGTCAAGAGCCCTTACAGTTTGATTGGTTTAGGGCTACTGTTAAAAATTTTCAACAATATGCTTGCTGCTAACAGCGAAACACTACGCCAAGTGCTTAAGGCGTTTAAACACTACACCTTGCTGATATGGATGAGTCCTGTTGGTCTGCACATGTGTTTAAGTCATTTAGTGGCATGCGCAATGAGGAGGTGTTAAAAAAGGAATTGCTGAGTGCTTCCACATACTTCCGTCCCCATACTTCCACATACTTTTGCCCATCTTCCAAACACTGATCTTATTCCTATCTTGGCGAGCTTTCACATTTTGAGTGATTTCAAGGTCAACGCTTTCCTAAATCAAGACTCATACAGGTTTTCAAAATTTTTGTCAGAATTGATTTCAATTTTTGATGCTGGATAAGAATGTTTCACCAGCAGCCGATCGGCCAGATTCTCGGGCTGTAGGCCAACCCCTTGTAACCCTTTGACTTGCAAATTTTGCGCCGGCTCTCCAGAACTTTGCCAAATCAGAAGGAGAGACCTGGCTTTCTCCTAGGCTATCTGTGTCTAGTTTAGGTTTGAGGGCCCTTTCGTGAGACCCTTGCTAGCTAGAGAACCTTTTCCTCGGAGGACGAAGGTCACTCCTCATTGTAACCATTATCAAGAACTTATGTGACCCTTCCCTTTATTATGAATTCAACATGGCTCATCGGTGGCCAATCAAATGTCAAGGAATGTTGTACTGGATTTTTGTCAACAAAGGGTTATGGTTCACATCCTTAGTAATAAATTAGTATATATTTTTCACTTCTGATGTGCTCCCGAGCTGCTTGTGGTGATTTATTTGATACTGACCTTGCATGTCACGTCTTCATGCCTTGAGGTCTCGCTGAGCGGCGCATGACACTCTTTGTCTTGAGAACAGCTTGATCTAGCTTGAAGCTAACTGCCAGTCTGTAACCCCCCTTTCCTTTTCTAACTGCCAGAGCGGCGCCCTGACCCAATTCCATTTTCTTCCCTACTCTAATCTATCTTGCGTTTTGCTGCCTGCCAAGAATGTTTTGCAGGCTTTTCAGATTACGGTAATCTCTCTTGTTATCCGTGAAGCATCGTGTGCTGGTGTTGGTGTGCTCACCGTAACCTGCACAGCCTGCAAAACATTAATGGCAGGCAGCAAAACTGCAAGCCTCCGCTCTGAACTCCATTCCAGTGATTCAACGGATTACAAAGCTTTGAACAATGAAAAATAATAGGCACATGTACTCTGGTATAGTAATTTATTGAATGCCCAATCTCACCCAAGGGTTGCACTGAGCCCCCATATTGTTTGCTGTCCAACCCCTCTACGCAAAAGAAAAAATATTGCCTGCACAGAAATTTCATTTACAACACGAAGCAAAGAATAAAAATCGGGCCCATCACACAAATGCATGCGTGCTTACGTGCAGGGGAAAACGTGCACGCAAACACAGCATTAACCGGTACATTGATACAATGCCTGAAGAAAATGAAGTTGCTACACCCACCCCAGAAACATCAAAGAAGGCACCTGGGTTTGCCATCACCACGAACACACAAATCCACAATAAAATGGGGGAGAAGTTAAGAGGGGGAGGAGTCTCGCTGGAATCCTGCCATTCCCAAACGTAAAAGTACAGTCATGATGAATGTGCTTGGCATGTGAGAAAAACAAGCTCGGGACACACACACACACACACACACGCACACACACACACTCGCCAAGCACTTGTGGCTTTTACACATGCCAACAGCACAACAGGCCCGCCTTGCGCAGAACGCTGGCTCAGGTGCCTCAGGTCCGCCAACTCCAGCACCACCACTGCGGCAGAACCTTTCACTGAAGGTCTCAGCCTTTCAGGGCACCTCCCCGAAGACCTCCTTGCACTGACCGTGCCCCACTTTCCCTTTCCCGTTTGAGGCATGAAACCTTCTGCCCCCCTCCCTACACACTACCAAGCCCATGCGATGGCATCCCTCCACCATCAGCAGTACATCTCTTGCAAGGCGGTGGCATGTCCACCATCTGGTAAATAAGACGCCATGTCCACCATCAGCAGTCTGCCTATAAAAGGAGGAGGAGGCTGCTGCCGAGGCTCTCCAGTAGTAGAGAGGAGAGGTCACTTCAGGCATGCCATCACACCATGAGCCACACGGTCATCCTCAGCACTCAGCAGTGCGCTTGGTGTCACCACCCCAACAGCAGCACAACCACTGTTGGTCATCACACACATGGGCCCCTCTCTCCCCATCACACACGCACTGCCCCTCTTTCCCCTCATGGGTGTCAGTGGTGCTGGTCCCCACATGAAAATTTATTGTCTGCCACCCATGCACCTACACTCCTCAGCTCACAGTCCTGCCGTACGCGATGCCCGCGAGGTACAGGTTTTTTGCCCACTTCTCCTTGACGTGCTGCGAGGGGAAGGCGCTCGTGCGCAGCGTCTCCTGCGTCTCATCCACTGGTCGCCTGCGCGTTGGGATTTTAAACATGTAGGCATGTTTGATCATGTATGTATATGTGTGTGCGTGTGTGTGTCACTCATGCACAGCGCACCATGCACCTCCTCCACCAGGTTCCTTGGGCCATGCGTGCTTACGGATGCTTTCTGCAATTGCTGCTTGCAAATCCAGGTGCTCCACACTCTTGCGCATTTTCCACTTTGCACTCTACAAAATCATGCCACCCCACCCACAGCAATGCGCACCATTGCACTCAGTACCAGCATGGACAACAATGCACACGGTACCTGCGTGGGGCGCTGATGATAGATGCGGCTGTGTCTGATGTGCACAACCTCACACATATGTGAACAACCTTCACTGCAATTGCACAACCTTGGCTGCATCTGCACAAGTGTGTCTGCATTGCACGAACTTCACTGCACCTGCACAACCGTGACTACACAACCCTCACTGCATGTGCACGACCGTCAAGCCTTCACTGCATTTGCAAATCCATGTTAGCAATTGCACACAACTGCGTCTGCATCTGCACCACAACCTTGCGCGCACAACCCTCACTGCATTTGCACAACCCTACAAAATACAGCAGTGATCACAATTTCCCACACAGGACCTGCGCGGGACGCTGATGACAAATGCTACTGGCTCAAGACAGGTACCACTGGCAGTGAGGGTGCCAGTACATGTTTACCAGGGAAGTTCAAACTGGACGGGGACCGGAGGACTAATGATGCCTGGCAGTGGAAACCAGAAAGAAAATTCCGAGGAGAGTCCGGGCTGATCGGAAAATAATGGCGAAATTTGTCGAATTTTGGCCTGATACCTGGAGGTCCAGAGTTTAATTCCCACTCATCCCGGACTTTCTGCTAACTAAGGCAAATGGGGCATGCACAAGGAGGCCCCAAACTTCTCTGGTATTCATACAAAACACGAACACACACAGTACCTGCGCGGGACGCTGATGACGAATGCTGCTTGGTCTGGGGTGCCAGCGCAAGCAGTGATGCGGAATCCAGCATCCCATCGCCTGTGGATGCCCTCACTGGGGTACTGGAAGTCCAGCTCGACACACTGCGTACGTCACAGAGGGATAGGGCAGGGAAAAGAGCCTCAGTAGAGCCAACGCAGGTTTGCGCCACATCGCACACGCACACGAACACACACACATACACTCACGCATGGGCGCATGTGCATGCGTCAGCAGGCAGCAACTGGCCCAGGCGTTTGAACATGCCTTCTGCTTGTGCCTCGTGACTAGGAGGTCCTGCTTACACACCCACAACCATGACCACATCCATGCCGTGTCCCTTGTGCCACACTCACACCCACACCCACACGTGCGCTGCGTCCCTTGCGGTACACCCACACTTGCACTGCCTCTGCCACCCTTGTGCCACACCCACACTTGCACGTGCGCTGCGCCCCTTGTGCCCAACCCACACCTACAAATGCACTGCCTCTGCGTTTCCTGTGTCACACTCGCCACACCCACACCCCACGCTGCGTCCCTTAAGTGCCAAACTCGCCACGCCCACACTTGTACTGCCTCTGCCTCCCTTGTGCTACACCCAAACCCGACCCCATGCTGCGTCCCTTGCTGGTCACTGACAAGCTCTTCAAAGGTGTATACGAGAGTGATGAAGGGGGGGGGATAAATACAGAATGGCAGCCACACAGGGCTAAGAAAACGTAACCAGAACCTCAAAAAAACCCTTGATCCCTCCTTGCCCCAATTGAAGGCCATCTGGCCTGCAAGGCAATCCTAGTTTGATTGTTGTTTCACTGCATAAGTAACAACAAACTGGCTGGGATTGCCTTGCAGCCCAGATGGCCTTTCGACGTATCATTTGCCAAAGCGACAAGCTGGCAGGGAGGCCCTTGCAGCCCAGATGGCTTGAGTGAGTCATTGCATAAAAACACAGAAGTCACTCCAAACAGATGCGTATTAAAAATGAAATCCACGACACAACAAATCATTTCATCCCTGTCACGAAGCTGAAAAGTAGCACGACAGCACATCCTTTTTCTTGCCCAAGTTTAATTAACCCAGCTTCAGAGACTTAGGTAACTAAAAAAAACGTTTATATGAAAAAGGTGTGTGAAGTCACATGCCTTGTACCGGAAACACACCTGGTCCACAAAGCCTGCACTGCAGAGTGAAGTAACTCTAGAAAACACCGTACCATGAACAGAGAGCATGGCCTTCAGGAGTTACACGCCTCACATGAAAATGCAAACAGTCGCACCACACACTCACTTGTGGTCCACAAAGCCTGCATTGCGAAATGAAGTAACTCCAGAAAACACCGTGCCATGAACAGAGAGCACGTTCTTTAAGAGTCACACGCCTCGCATTGAAATGTAAAAGGTCGTGCCACTCACTCACTTGTGGTCCACAAAGCCTGCAATGAGTGACATCACCACTGCCCATCTGGTGTGGCTGAAGGGTGTGTTCTTCAGACGCCACATGCCTGAACTGCAAACTCACCTGGTCCACAAAGCCAGCATTGCGCGACATCACCACCGCCCATCTGGTGTGGCTGGTGGCCATGGACGTGACATAGAAGCCCTCCTTCCACTTCTTGTTGATCCACTTGAAGGGGAAGGAGTCGGACACCTGCGTGCGTGCATGTGTGTGTGTGTGTGTGTGTGTGTGTGTGTGCGTGCAGAGCAGTGGAATTTGAGAAGATTGAACCACAGGGTCGAAACTTGCGCGTGCAACTCTGAACAGCTGAAGCTTTGTGTGCAGGCCCAATGGTAACCAAATGACAAGTGGAGCACAAATGTGGACAGGCCTGCGTTGGGTAGCACATGCATGTCTTCCACTTCTTGGTCAGGGTCAGCAGCAATACACATCAAGTGTGTCTAAAAAGCGGCCAGCAGGTGTGTTTGCTGACGGATGTCAAGACGCAACTCGCACATACTGCCACTGAGCCTTCTCAAAACTGGCAAACATGCATGTGCTACCCAACACAGCACTGTCCACAACTGCGCACACATTTATGGAAGTGTACAATGCCTCAACCACGGCGAACGAAAAAGCTGCCAGAGGGCATAACTTGGCAACAACAGAGGCCAGTTCCACTGCCTGCTGACAGCATGCGTGGAATACGCATATGGAAGTGACAGTGCGCATGGAGTGTGCACATGGAGGTAGCAGATCAGGTACACACAAATATCTAGCACTGAAGCAACGTGCATCTCAAGCAGCAGCAGCAGCAGCTAATGCAAGCGTCAAGCAGTGGTGCAGCTGACACCCACAATAGAGGGGCATTGAACCTAGGATGCAGCTGAGTGTAAAGCGCTCCTCCCTCTCTGCATTCGTTTTGGTGTGCCACCCGAGTGCCTTCATTTACGCTTATGCAGGTTGCTTTGGCCATGCCCTGTGCCTGCAGCCCTGTTGCTTGCATCTCATCATCCTCATCATCATCTCATTTTTTCATATCTACACAGGCTGCTTTGGCTCGAGCCTGCAGCTATGCAGTTGTACTCCTGTTCCTGTGATGGAGAGCAATCCAAAGCAGCGATGGATGCTCAGTGCCCTTACAAAAAAAACAGTGAGCTATGCATCCCAGCAACCTCGCAGCTGCTGTGCTGCTTCCATTGCTCTCATTATCAGTACAGGGAGTGCAAGCCAAAGGGCTTTAAGCGCTTAATGCCCCAACCTGGACATTGAGCTACATCCTATCCACCTTGCAGCGCTGTCGTATGCAGACAACACAGAACACTGATGCACCTTGTAGGACTGCTGCGTGTCCAGCGAGCCCTTGGACAACACAGAACACTGATGCACCTTATAGGACTGCTGCGTGTCCAGCAAGCCCTTGGACAACACAGAACACTGATGCACCTCGTAGGACTGCTGCGTGTACAGCGAGCCCTTGGACAACACAGAACACTGATGCACCTTATAGGACTGCTGCGTGTCCAGCAAGCCCTTGGACGCATGACCATGAATGCGCAGCCGCTCAGGCCCCTGCCATGGTAATGAGCCACAACCTGACGGCGTCGTACCTGTGCTGCTTTTTGCCAACACTGACGCACCTTGTAGGACTGCTGCGTTTACAGCGAGCCCTTGGACACATGACCATGAATGCGCAGCCGCTCAGGCCCCTGCCATGGTAATGAGCCACAACCTGACGGCGTCGTACCTGTGCTGCTTTTTGCCAACACTGACGCACCTTGCAAGACAGCTGCATGTATGGCGTGCCCTTGGATATGACCACAAATGCGCAGCCAGTCAGCTCCCTGGCCATGGCATTCAGCTACAACACTGACACGCCTTGTAGGATTGTTGGGTGTATGGCGTGCCCTTGGATATGACCACGAATGCGCAGCCAGTCAGCTCCCTGGCCATGGCATTCAGCTACAACACTGACGCACCTTGTAGGATTGTTGGGTGTATGGCGTGCCCTTGGACATGACCACGAATGCGCAGCCACTCAGCGCCCCTGCCATGGCTGTGATGTAGTAGCCCTCCTCCCACTTCTCCATGATCCACTCCTGCGTACATAGAGGAGGTGCATCAATTCTATAGGGTCGGCCCTCATGAGGCACACAACCGCGGGGGTTAAGCAAAGAGGGGGCCCAGCACTTGTTTGAAGGTGCCCTCAGGAGGTGCATCATTGTCAGGGTTGGGTAAACAGGGGGGCCAGCACGTGTCGGAGGAGGCCCTCAGGAGGTGCATCATTGTCAGGGTTGGGTAAACAGGGGGGCCAGCACGTGTCGGAGGAGGCCCTCAGGAGGTGCATCATTGTCAGGGTTGGGTAAACAGGGGGGCCAGCACGTGTCGGAGGAGGCCCTCAGGAGGTGCATCATTGTCAGGGTTGGGTAAACAGGGGGGCCAGCACGTGTCGGAGGAGGCCCTCAGGAGGTGCATCATTGTCAGGGTTGGGTAAACAGGGGGGCCAGCACGTGTCGGAGGAGGCCCTCAGGAGGTGCATCATTGTCAGGGTTGGGTAAACAGGGGGGCCAGCACGTGTCGGAGGAGGCCCTCAGGAGGTGCATCATTGTCAGGGTTGGGTAAACAGGGGGGCCAGCACGTGTCGGAGGAGGCCCTCAGGAGGTGCATCATTGTCAGGGTTGGGTAAACAGGGGGGCCAGCACGTGTCGGAGGAGGCCCTCAGGAGGTGCATCATTGTCAGGGTTGGGTAAACAGGGGGGCCAGCACGTGTCGGAGGAGGCCCTCAGGAGGTGCATCATTGTCAGGGTTGGGTAAACAGGGGGGCCAGCACGTGTCGGAGGAGGCCCTCAGGAGGTGCATCATTGTCAGGGTTGGGTAAACAGGGGGGCCAGCACGTGTCGGAGGAGGCCCTCAGGAGGTGCATCATTGTCAGGGTTGGGTAAACAGGGGGGCCAGCACGTGTCGGAGGAGGCCCTCAGGAGGTGCATCATTGTCAGGGTTGGGTAAACAGGGGGGCCAGCACGTGTCGGAAGAGGCCCTCAGGAGGTGCATCATTGCCAGGGTTGGGTAAACAGGGGGCCCAGCACGTGTCAGAAGAGGCTCAGCACGTGTCAGAAGAGGCCCTCAGGAGGGCCAGGGCAGGCTTCGTCGGGCCTTCTTGGCAAAGTATAGCAACCCTTTCTCCCCACATGGGCAGCGAGCGGGTGAGAGAGATGCACTGAGGTGCAGCAAGCCCAGGAATTACTGGTGCCCTTACCCCCCTGGCCTCTTGTCCTACATGGTCCCATGGCCTTGTGCACGCGTGCGTGCGTACGTGTGTATGTGTGCATGTGTGTGTATGTGTTCCCTACAGCCCCATAGCCTTATGCTCATCGTTACATGATCCAGTCCGCACATACATAGGGTCGTGAAAAGGGGGTCGGGCATTTAATTAGACAGACGCTCAACCCCCCTTCCAACCCCACGCATACACAGTGGTCAGAGCGCTGTAGGTCCAAGTGGTTCACTGTTGCAAAAAGTTGCCAGGGGGAGCAACAACGTCATGTTGGTGCAAGCCCACCAAAAAACCAGGCAGGAGGCACAGCAACGCAGACCATGGCTCAACCAGCAACAGTACCGCGACAAATGAGCAACTTGAACACCAGGTCTGTGCAAAGGGCAAGCGCGCCCCGACGTCTTGAGCCCTACCACACAAGCACCCAAACACGCACAGCATGACTTGCAACGCACTGTTCGAACTGAAGCTTGGCTGAGCACAAGCGCGCGCGCACACACGCACGCACGCACTCACACACGCACACAAGCACACGCAAAGACACCCACCTTGGGCAGGAATTGTTGAACCAGCGTGTACACTTGCGCAGTGAACTCGGTGCCGGCATCCATGATGAGCGCCCACAAGTCTTGGCAGCACGCCACACTGCTGATGAACAGCCCATCTTCATTGCCCTTCTCCACTGCAAAGAGGAAGGTAACAACACATGCAAGCAGGTACTTGAGGACAGCATTGCATGTATGAGCAGGTGATGCTCGCGTTAAGCCTGTCTGCATTACCTTTCTCAACTGCAAAGTAGAGGACATGCACGTACACGCAAGGTGATCAAGGCGAGCAGTGCGTGTGAACAGGGGATGCTCAGTAGGAGCCCATCTGCATTGCCCTTCTCCAATGCGAAGAGAAAGGGAAACGCAAACATGCCGCACATTGAGCAAACGTTGTGTGCTGTCATCAATGCATGTGTCAACAGGTCATGTCCACTGCACTGTCAACATCACACACGTCTACAAGTTATGCCCACTGCACTGCCAACATCACACACGTCTACAAGTTATGCCCACTGCACTGCCAACATCGCATGCGTCCGCAGGCTGTGCCCACTGCACTGTCAACACTGCATACGTCTGCAGGCTATGCCCACTGCACTGCCGACATTGCATGTGTCTACAGGTTATGCCCACTGCACTGTCAACATTGCATGCGCCTGCAGGTAATGCCCACTGCACTGTCGACATTGCATGCGTCAATATCGCATGCATCCTACAGGTTTGTCCACAGCACTGCTTCAAAGGAGCATCTCATATGTGCCATATGGGTGCATAGCCATGCGTTCAACTTCTGCGTGGCACCGCACGCACACACATATGCACACATCCATGCAAGCAAGCATGTGAGCGCATGCATGTCAGAAAGTTGCAAAGCATGCCGCCAGCACTAGCGCTCACAGGTTTGCTGCCAACAGTCAGGTGCCACATCCTATGCCAAAAAAGGATGATATACTGCCGGGCACATTCAAACCCACTTCTGAGTATGAGCAGTTGCTGGTGTGAAGGAAAGGGCTGGATTGGCATGCTGGGCACACCGGGGTGTGGCTCAGGTGGAGCTCTGTGCACCAAAAACTTACATATATCTGATTTGAACACACCCACTTCAGTTTCGAATATGCAGATGTTTTCCTATTAATATTTTGATAATTCTGGAGTGCAATATGTGCCCAATGCCTGCAATTATCGGTCACCCCTGTAAATGCCATTTTTGAGAGGGACCCTGCCGAGGCCCACACTGCAGAAGCGAGTGTGTAGGAAGGTTTCTGGTAATATTGCAAGTGATTCTGGGTTCTTGGGAGGGCCCCTGGTGCTTGTCAGATTTTCTCTCCACGGAGAGGCGCACAAAGGCAGGGAGGTCCAGCCAGGCCCCGATAGGCCACCTCTGCGCCCGCTGTTTGTCCTGGCCGACGCCTGGGATTGTCAGCAGCAACTTTGACGACGCGGACTGCAATGCTGGGCGCCAGGGAGGAGTTGCTGAGCTCCGCAAAGTTGCTGGAGCTTTTAACTTTGAAAGTTTTGCTTGTGCACGCGATTCCGACCAGATGCAGTTACCTTTAAGGGGTTTTCCTGCAATTTAACGGCCCTCGATTTCTGGTTTGTTGCCGGGACAGCTCAATTAGCTGTCGAACGGGCTATCTAGAGGGTCCCACAGAAATCCGGGGCTGTTGTTTTGATAACTATTTAATTTAGAACACTTGCTGTGCTTCAGGTGCAGGTTTGCTCAAACCGCTGAAGAGTTATAACCATTTGAATTTTGAACCCCACCTCAACACCCCGGTGCAGCGCCTAAATTTCATTAAATATTAATAAAAAGCCGTTCCCTATCGTCAGCACTTCTCTCGGCTGACTTTGGAGCACCTCCCAAAACAGCCCCCCGCCAGCTCGCAACAGGTGGCCACCTGGGCACTCAGGGCATATCCTGGGGTCCAACTGCAGGCTTGGGGATGCAGCTGGAGGGTTAGGGCACACAGGAGGTGTGTTTGGCTGGCTGAGCGCACAAACATGCAGGCCTAGCGCGCAGCGGGGTTCATCAAATGGGACCAGCTCAGCGCTGAAAAATTGCATTTTTTACTAGCTTTCAGGTGGTATGCTCAGAATTGGCAGAGGTGGCCTGGCTGTCAAAAGGCAGGATATCACACAGGGATGTGGCGCCTGACCAACAGCCAAACAAGCAAACTGCGCTAGCCCATCGCAATTTCCTTGCCTGTAATACAGCTGCATTGTCATACTCACGCCAAATCCCAAAAGCATACTGCGCTTGTCCTCTCTGCTGCCGGCCACGTTGTAGGACAACGTCCATGTGCATACCCACACAGATGACAGCGACTGCACATAGCAAGCAGAGCCTGCTGTGTGCCTGTCACTCCCCCACACACGTACCGTGCTGGTCCACTCTATTGTTGGCCACGTTGTAGGACAACGTCCATGTGCATACCCACACAGATGACAGCGACTGCACATAGCAAGCAGAGCCTGCTGTGTGCCTGTCACTCCCCCACACACGTACCGTGCTGGTCCACTCTATTGTTGGCCACGTTGTAGGACAACGTCCATGTGCATACCCACACAGATGACAGCGACTGCACATAGCAAGCAGAGCCTGCTGTGTGCCTGTCACTCCCCCACACACGTACCGTGCTGGTCCACTCTGCTGTTGGCCACGTTGTAGTGGTAGCGCTGCTTCATGGGCCGGTGCGCGTTGTACACAGAGATCCACTGTGTGGCAGGCAGCCCCAAGCGCACCTGCAGTCCAGACCACCAGATCACACAAACACACCAAATGAGCGGAATTCGTTGTCGATTCAGCGCGTAAGCAGAGTGAGCCTCTCGACCCACTCTAAACAGCAGCAGTCTCTTGAGCACCTGCAGCCCCTCACAATCAGACGCACCCTCAACAGCAGCAGTCCCCTGAGTACCTGCAGCCCCTCACAATCAGACACACGTTCCTCTGTTGAGCACACTACTTCTGCCCCAGCCCTCTTTCAAGCATTGCAACATTACAAAGCGTTGCAACATCATAGAAGCGTTGCACATTGCGTGTCTCACCCTCACATTCCACGAGACCGGCACGAGGGCGGCCTTGTGCACAGCCACAATTATAGGCACGAAGACATCCATGAACACACACACACACGCACGTGCAGACACACAGACACACACACACTGAGACCACCAATCAGCACTTTGCCGCAGGGTGCATCATTCTATGGGAGCCACTGTTGCACCTTGCAATCCACTGCAGTTCTTCAGGACCCGCTGGCCTTGCTTGAAAACGGCTGACACACCTTTAGGTCCACCATCCTACATGGGAAGCCACTGAACCGACAAGGGCCAAGAATTCCCAGGTGTAATAGGAATCCTAAGGAGGGGTATTGCACCTCTCGGCATGAAGTGCATCTCATGGAAAGACAGTGTGCTCTAACCTTGTATGTCCACTGAGCACCTTCAGATCCATTGCGTGGTATGGCAGTGGATCTCAAGCAAGGCCATTTAATTCAGCTCTCCTTCAAATTCCACTGCCACACTGAGCAAGAGCTATGGATTCAACAGTTCCCAGCGCATTCAAGGCTGACATCAAGGAGTAAACGACACAGAATATGTGCACTAAAGACACACACCTCCTTGGGTAGTGCGTCATCATCCAGTGCGGCACCCTCTGGTTCCTGCTGAGACTTCCGCCTCCCTTCGACGCCCCCACCCAAAAGGCACCAAAAATACCCCCACTCTGGTAGGCACCCACTCTTCCCCCCCACCCATAAAAAACACGCACACACACACAATTGTGCACGCGAGGCACACATACCCTCTTGCGTGGCGCATCATCATCCATCAAGTCGCCCTCTGCTTCACGCGGCCGCTTCTGGCCCACTTTGACGGCCCCGTCTGTGAGGATGGGCCTGCTGATGGACGGCCCACACAGGGGTTCAAACAGGCGCATGCACGCGTCGTACTTGGGCTCCTCATCGAATTTCAAGTTGAGCACGCTCTCCGCAAACTGCGGGTGTGAGGAAGCAGGCAGTGGAGAATGGGAGTCATGCATTGCGCCTGGGCAAGTGCTCATTGGATTGCTCAAGTCTAGCACAGCCTGCAAGATGCAGGTGGGGTAGAGGCAGGCAGCAGTGTGAGCCTGAAGTAAGGCTGTCTCTTGCATTCCCTTGAAGTAACAGGTAGCAAAGAACAGGACTTATAAAGTGTGCTTACTTTTGAGGTCTAGCACACCCTGCAAGCTGCCGGTGGGAAAATGCAAGCAGCCATATGCACTTGATCAAAGTTGGCTGCTTCTTGCACTCTCTTGAAGCGGCAGATAGCAGAAAACTGGAATAACAGAACATGCTCAATTGTGAAGTCGAGCACACACTGCAAGTTGCCGGTGGGGGTGAGGCAGGCGGTGGTATGCAACTGTCCTGAGTAAGGATGCTTCTTGCACCTTCCGTGGCAAGTAGCAGGGAACAAAAATCATGCAAGGTGCCAAAGTGCTTAGTTTAGAAGCACTCCCTGCAGACGGCAGGCTGGGGGGGCTGTGTCTGTGTGCGTATGCTCTGTCTTTGTGTGCACTGTGCGTGTGCACATGTGTGCGTGTTGTGTGTGTGTGAGAGAGTCTGGGGGGCTGTTTCTGTGTGCTTATGCTCTGTGTTTGTATGCACTGTGCGTGTGCACATGTGTGCGTATGTGTGTGAGAGAGAGAGAGGGAGGGAGGCAGGCAGCAGCGTGAGCCTGGTCGAAAATAGGGCTGCTTGTTGCGCATCAGTACAGCAACCCCATGACAACGTGCATGTGTGGAGCAATTGAGCACAGGTCAAGTGCAGAGGAAAAGGCCCTCCGCGGGGAGTACAAGGGCAAAATCCAAGGCGTAGGTCAAGGGCCCTGTGGTGTGAGCCAAAAGGCACAGATCAAGGGAAGAGGACATGGGCCCAGTGTGGGGAGCAGAAGGGCAAAATCCAAGGGCAGAGGTCAAGGGCCCTTAGTGGGGGGCACAGGGGCACACACCAAGGGCTGTGCGGGGAGCAAAAGGGTAAAAAGCCAAAAACCAAGAGCATAGGTCAAGGGCCACGCGTGGGGAGTAGAAGGGCATAATTCATTGGCATGATTAGGGCCAACAGCGTGGCGTTGACATTGTTCAGAGGCGCATGTGCTGAGATCTGAATGAAGTCGTTCATCAAGCAAAGAAAAAGAGCCTGCATGCAAAGAAAGGCAGCTACAAAGACGCGACACCTGCCCCCTCCCCCCCACACACCTGTCTAAATGCTGGAGGAGTGTAGCGGCACAGCATCTCAGCAGAGGTCCCCATCTTCTTCTTGCAAACCAGGTAGCCCTTGTTATCACCCTGCGCATGAACACAAGTGCACAAGCGTAGCAAATGAGAGAGCCATGTTTTAAAAGCAGGATGAGCTCCACAAAATGACCCCTTGCATAGCCATGCGGTAAGCATCTGTCATTCAGCAGGCACCCCTGCCAAGGCAGCCAGCCACTCTTGCAACTGAGCACGGACTCGCATACAGAAACCAATATTGTCATGCAATAAGGTTTGTCTTTCAGCAGGCGCTCCTGCGTAACGGTGTTTCCTTTAATTTGGATCGCGACCTCTCTTCCCTCAGTGCAGATTTCCTTTCGTGTTTGTGACACTTGCTTAGCACCCTGCCACTACAGCCAGCCACACTTGCAATCAAGAACAAACTCATGAGTAAATACCGGCCACACCCCTGACCTGACACTTGAGATTCAATGCAGAAGACACCAATCCTACACTCACCCACCTCCACCCCTGCCACCGCAGCAGGCCCATCAACAAAATCTTGTGTGTAAGCCTGTCAAAGGCAACCTGCTGCAACGCAAGCCTCTGCACTGAGCACGCAGCCAGCACCCACCTGGTACCCCTGCCACGGCAACCGGCCCTTCAGCAGGAACAGCAGCGTGTACGCCAAGGACTCAAGGTCGTCTCGTCTGCTGGCCGTGCGCCCTAAATGCGCATGCACGCTAGCGTACCGCACAGTCCCCCTGCACACAAGAGCGAAGAGGAAACACAGGATGGACGCAGCGCTAGGTGCGTGCATGCGCCATGAGTGGCTTGCTTGCGTGTGTGCTGCAGGTTGGAGCGAGGCAAACAAGCAGGGAGAACTTATTGTCCATGCATGTGTGTGTACATGAGGCATACAGGTCAGGCATTTTACAATCTAGCGGCACCAAGAGTGACAAGACAAATGACAGGAAAGAGTCAGCGGACAGAGGCACCTGAGAGTCTAGAGACAGAGGCACCGGAAATTCTAGCAGCACTTGGAGTCAAGGACAGATATGATAGGAATTCTAGCAGCACTTAGAGTCAGGGACAGATATGATAGGAATTCTGGCAGTACTTAGAGTCAAGGACAGATATGATAGGAATTCTAGCAGCACTTAGAGTCAGGGACAGATATGATAGGAATTCTAGCAGCACTTGGAGTCAAGGACAGAAATGATAGGAATTCTAGCAGCATTTAGAGTCAAGGACAGATATGATAGGAATTCTGGCAGCACTTGGAGTCAGGGACAGATATGATAGGAATTCTAGCAGCACTTGGAGTCAAGGACAGATATGATAGGAATTCTAGCAGCATTTAGAGTCAAGGACAGATATGATAGGAATTCTGGCAGTACTTAGAGTCAAGGACAGATATGATAGGAATTCTGGCAGCACTTGGAGTCAAGGACAGAAATGATAGGAATTCTAGCAGCACTTGGAGTCAAGGACAGATATGACAGGAATTCTGGCAGCACTTGGAGTCAAGGACAGATATGACAGGAGGAGAGAGTCAGCGGAAAGAGACACTTAAGGGCCAAGGGACAGAGGCACCTGAGGTTCTAGGGACAGAGGCAAAACTCAACAAAAGGGTGCAGAGGCGTGGAAGAGCCTTGGCTGCTAGACGCAGCACTTGTAGCACTTCTGAGCCCTCCAGGATAGTTTGAAGAGCTCATTTGATAGATACTTGTACATATACGTGTCTATTTGTAATACATGTACACATTTACATGTAAATAAATGTCTATGGACAATTATATACGCGCGCTGCAAACCCGCGTTCACCCTTGTCGCGGCAAGCCCTTTGGTGTGGACCCTGGAACCCTTCACAGGGGACACAGAGCAGGCTTGCAGAAAAAAACTAATTGGTGCTTCAAGCGTACATTGAAAAGACCCACTGGAGACATAAGGGTTAAAACCACAAGCAGGTGCGGGATTTATCTCGCGCCATGTGCATTCTGGTCACAGCTCGCTTTCAAGAACCAGCCGCACATGCTCCCTGACCCAAACCCACCTGAATACGTCCGGCCGCTGGTCGTACTCTACATGCGTTCCACACACCACGTCCTTCCATCTTGTGGCTGCAGACACATGGAGGGTAGCAACACATTGAGCATTGAAGGTAAAGATGGGCGGTGGGCAGCTGTCGATGCAGAGTATTTGGCATGTCTTTTTGTGGGTCCCACACATCACATCCGTCCATCTTGCGGTTTTACACATTCAGCAGTTTGAATGGTTTATTTCCGCCGATGTACCACCTCCCAACCTTCCAGGATACGCCAGTAAACACAGTTCCAGGCTGTCCTACCCCTCCAATACCATGCACTGCTATTTCAAGCTAAACAAGCTAACTCAGCAAAGTATGGACTTTGCGATCAGTTCAGCCCATTGGGTTCAGGCCATCATTTGCTGCATTCCATCTGCATCCATCAAAAACACAGTCTCAGCGACGGTGGGGTACAGACCCTGCATGGGAGGCATTGTAAGGCATGCACCGCATGCCCACCTTCTGCATTCCCTTGAAAGGAACACACACACACAATGGGAGGCATTATAAGGCATGCACCGCATGCCCACCTTCTGCATTCCCTTGAAAGGAACACACACACACAATGGGAGGCATTGTAAGGCATGCACCGCATGCCCACCTTCTGCATTCCCTTGAAAGGAACACACACACACACGCACACACGCACACACACACACACACACCAAACGCACCTAGTCCGAGGTCCACTAGGTACAGCCGCTTCTCGTTGGGTGTCCCTGGCTGCCCCAACAAAAAGTTCTCCGGCTTCACATCCCCATGCACATACCTGCGCGCAGCACGACAGTGCACATATGCATCTCGCAAGCATGTACCTACACTCGTTTTATCCCATGGATGCATGCACCCGCAAGGAGTTGTCTGGTTTCACATCCCCATGCACATACATGCCTGCGCGCAGCATATGACGGTGCACATGCACTCGTTGGGCGTTCCTGGCTGCCCCAGCAAACATTTCTCTGGTTTCACATCCCCATGCACATACATGCCTGCGCGCAGCATATGGTGCACATGCAACTCACACGTATGCAGCAGACTCATTGAGCATCTTGGATGCATGCAAGCGCTGGACAGAGGCATACAGCGCCCACCCAGTCTATAGACAGGCCTGTATGCCTGTCCAGCATGTGCATGCATCCATGGTGCGCCATGAGTCTGCTGCATATGTGTGTACCTGCTGGACAGGCATGCACCTGCTGGATTGGCATGCACCACACACCGATTCTATCTACCGTAGCGTCACGAATGTACTACGACGTACGCCCTGGACAGGCATGCAGCGCCCACCCAGTCTATAGACAGGCCTGTATGCCTGTCCAGCATGTGCATGTATCCATGGTGCGCCATGCATCTGCTGCATATGTGTGTACCTGCTGGACATGAACCACACGCCTATTTACCATAGCGTCACTAATGTATTATGACGCTAATTTATTACGAGTTGCCAAAATGATATCATTCATAAGTTTCCTGGACAGGCATGCAGCACACACCACACAGTCTATCAAACAGTTTTCCAGGTTCAGAGCCCAGAACGTTTTTCTGAGTCTGGCCTCTAGATCTTTCCTCAAATAAAACATGCACTGCTGATAACGTAGGCTGCTCCTTCCCAAACTGCCTTGCGCCAATTGAAGCCAGCTTTAAGCTTGGCTCTCTCCTCCACCAGCTGCCTCATGAGCTGCCTGTGATATATAGGTGCCACAAGGCAGCGCACACACAAGGCAGCAGAGGTACCACGAGGCAGCAGCGCACAAAAGGCAGCTGGAGGAGAGGAGAGTCAAGGTCATAACTGACTACCTCTCATTGAGTAAACTAGAACAGCTTGTCCCTAATATGCATGTCCACTCAGGCAACCTGCCTAAGCTGCCTACCATGCGATACGTAAAAAAGCTGTAAACCTTGGCAGCACAGTGTCGTGAAACAAAAACAAAACACTGATTCATTACAAGGTCCTAAAAACAATCCCATTAATTTACTTGTGAACATCAAGGCTTTGCAAGGTCCACCCCAAAAACTTGCGTTTTCACATGCACTGTGCATGCACTGTTCTCTGTCTCTACCCACCCCCTCCCCCTATCTTTTCATCTGTGGTGACACCTCATCCTTAGACACCTCCTCACTCGCCCTCCCATGCCCCTGCCTCCCTGGCCTTCCCAGCTCCCTTGACCCTTCCCAGCAGAAGTCTAGGCCTGCCCAGAGGCCCAGGGGGGGAGGTGGCTGTCTGGCTGCAGCGGCACCAGCCACCTTCTTGCCATGCTCTTCTACCTTACGTGAGCTCTGACTTGAGGCGGGTGCAGAGCTCCCTCTGGCAGACCATCCGCTTGGAGAAGCCCATACGTCAAAATGGGTTCTCTGGTGCGGAGCTCCCTCTGGCAGACCATCCGCTTGGAGAAGCCCATACGTCAAAATGGGTTCTCTACCCCTAGAGGCAGCACATGGCTGCATCTTGGGACCCAAGAGATTGCTTTATAAAACCCTTCCCCTTAGCAAGGCCTTGGAAAGGTAACTTTTACACGCACTTCAAATTGCAAGGGTTCCCAATAATTTTTCTATCACAATCCCCGAGTGATGGTACAGAGCACATTAAAGTAAGTACAGAACGTGCATCTTATGTATAACATACACCGTGCTTACACATCATTTTTTTCCATCACGACACAACAAAATTTCACTCTTGAGTTCAAGCCCACATGTTACATTAAGGATCGGCATGTAGCGTTACATGTCATGTTCCAACGCTGCATAACGCCACATAGCATTACATCATAATAGCGTTATTAACCAATGCTGCTCCCTATGGATCAGCACATAGCGCTATATGGGGGTCTTCTATAGCGCTATACAACGCTATATAGCGTGACATGTCAATCCCTAGTTAGTCCCGTGCCTAGCTATTACCAAGGACCTAAAACAAACGTATAACAGCTTTCCAATCAACAATGTGACCTTGGAATCTGCATGTTCAGCAGCCCAAGCTGCTGCAAATTTCCATGCATTACTGCATGGGTGAAACAGGAAGTGTAGAGCTAAGTGATGCAGGTGCAAGGAGCGCGCTTCAAGTGTAGAGCTAAGCGATGCAGGTGCAAGGAGCGCGCTACAAGTGTAGAGCTAAGTGATGCAGGTGCAAGGAGCGCGCTTCAAGTGTAGAGCTAAGCGATGCAGGTGCAAGGAGCGCGCTACAAGTGTAGAGCTAAGTGATGCAGGTGCAAGGGGCGCGCTACAAGTGTAGAGCTAAGTGATGCAGGTGCAAGGAGCGCGCTACAAGTGTAGAGCTAAGTGATGCAGGTGCAAGGGGCGCGCTACAAGTGTAGAGCTAAGTGATGCAGGTGCAAGGAGCGCGCTTCAAGTGTAAAGCTAAGTGATGCAGGTGCAAGGAGCTCGCTACAGCTGCGTAAACAACAAGTCGGCACCAACACTCTCCGACTCGAGTTATAAAACACAAGCACCGTCAACCGGAGCTGCTTGCTCAAACCCACACAACCCACACACTTGCCCCTGCCCTCTGTCTGCCATCAATCATCAGCATGCACACCCAGTCGTTTGCTCTTTGCTGTCCACCTTGGCTTTTAGCGTGAGCACCCAATCGTTTGCTCTTTGCTGTCCACCTTGGCCTTTAGCGTGAGCACCCATTCTTTTGCTGCTTGCTGTCCACCTCGGCTTTCGACACGCACGCCCATTCTTTTGCTGCTTGCTGTCCACCTCGGCTTTCGACATGCACACCCATTCTTTTGCTGCTTGCTGTCCACCACGGCTTTCGACATGCACACCCAATCGTCTACTGTTTGCTGTCCACCATGGCTTCCGACATGCACACCCAATTCAGCGTGCACACCTAATCGTCCGCTGTTTGCTGTCCACCTCAAAGCACATCACTCACAGATGTTCCACAAGGGCAGCGCCAAATGGGCCACACACACCATTTCAGCGCTGACCGCACTTTTGTTCCTAATGTACGTGCGCACCGGATGTGCTACATCAAATTCAGCTGTGCCTGCTGTGCTGCACGCACTCACCCCTTGTTGTGCAACTCCTTCAGGATCGAGAGCGCCTCCATGGCGATGCATGCCACCATCTCCTGAGACATGGATTGGCCCTGCTGGTTCCACAGGTCCCACAGGCTGGGCCCCAGCATATCCATGACCTGCGGTTGGTGCATGCAGCATGTGTGAGCTTGCATCCATGTAATCTATCACCTGTCCCACTCCCTCAGTCACAGCAGAAATGCAAAGGACCTAGCTTTGTGAAAAACTGGTTCCATGCAGTACTGGTTCCACGCAAAGCGCCACTTGCTCAGCCACGGCAGACAAGCAGAGCTCATGACCTCGAGACGCGTGTTAATGAGTGAGCATGGAGTGCTTTCGACTGCACATGTGCATGTGTGTTTGCAAGTGCACACTGTGCGTGCGTGCGTGTGTGTTAAAAAGATTCAAGAGCGAGCAGCAAGGGGCTTGCAGGCAGCAAATACTGAGCAACAAGGAGATGGAGGTATGGAACCATGTCAGAGAAGCCGCCCTGACGCCCCTTCTATATTATATATAGTAGTGCAGGGCTTTTTTGTTCTGTTGGTACATTGTGTTTTTCATTACGCGATTCAGTGCATCATCTCTCTGACACGCACCATGATGTAGTAGTCGCCCTGGCGCCCCTTGTAGTGCACCTTGGGGATGCCATGCACGCCGCCCAGGTTGCTGCGCAGCAGAACCGTGTGAACAAGTGCTTGCCAACACAGCATGTGCACACACTTAAGTGACTGCATGTCTGCTTCTATAGAAAGACCACGCACATCGCCCAGGTTGCTGCACAGCAGATATTATGCGAACAAGTGCTTGTCAACACAGCGTATCCACACACTTGAGTGACTGCATGTTTGCTTCTCTGGACAGACCACACACACCGCCCAGGTTGCTGCACAGCAGTGGTTTTTTTTTCGCGTATTGCCAATACGATCGTATTAAAATCCGGGATTTTTGATGCTGGGGTTCGTATTAAAATGGACGATGCGCCCCGCAGGGATGCATCGACCATTTTGACCCCCACTCAGGCCGATGAAGGGCCTGACCTCGGGCAGGAAGTAAAAGTTAACAAATGAAAACAAAGAACAAAGGGCACAGTGCTGGTGAATACAAGAATTCCTTGGAGCATGGTGTGAGCAACCAGTTCCAGGCCAGCTGGCTGGAGGAGAATGAGAGGCACTTGTGGCTTGAGGAGCATGGCAATGATGTTGATGGTGTGTTCAAGGCAGGGTGCAAGTGGTGTGGGACTGTGTCCAATTGCCACATTGGTACATCAGATTCACGAGAAAGACCAGAAGCACTGTGCAAAGGAGCAGCAGCATCAGCGGACAGCAGCAGCGAGGTCGTCACTCCAGCAGCAGCTTGATGCAATGCAGCGGAGGGCCGAGCAGGAGATGCACATCAATGTTTGTGCTTGAGGGTTTAAGAACATGGAGTGCAACTTGAGTTCCTTCCCCTACCCAGATGCAATTGCCAGGTGGTTGGATGCCGCAAAGAAGCGTGGAGGATACATGGGGATGGTGGTGAAGTGCAATATGCTTGGTTGACATGCTAGTTGGGGACATGATATGACTTGGGTGCTTGGATTTTCAAAACTCGAACACTTGGAGGTGTTGATGGATGTCGAAACTTTCTTGCTTGCTTGATGAATTGATACGCATGCAACACATGTATACAGTGGCAAACATAATAGTGCTAATGAAGTACTTGAAGCGCAAAGGTGCAACACAATGCAGCATTGTAAGCAAGAATACTTATTACCTTGCCCAGCCGCGAGGCTGCAGGCCAGTATTGAAATCTGGGTTTCGCCAAAACGAAAAAAAAAACACTGCTGCACAGCAGAAATCGTGTGAACGTATGCTTGTCAACAAAGCATGTGCACACAACTGGGTGACTGCATGTCTGTTTCTTTGGACACACCGCCCAGGTTGCTGCACTGCAGACTAAGTATACATGTGCTTGCCATCACATCGTATGCACGTGTGCACACAAAAAACTGAAGATTGTACACGAAATTATGGACTTGCCCAGTTTGCTGCACAGATCAGCAAACATATCATGCGCACAATTTGAATTGTGCTCTGTTGGCGCACTGCACACAAATGACTGCAGATCCGCACAAAAGATGCTAATCGCACCCAGATTATCTTGCTGCAAAATGAGCAGATCCTGTGCACATGAGCAAATTCTGTGCATTTTTGCAGGGGAAAGTGTGTATAGCATACACACTGTATCTGACTCACTTGTACACAGACCACTCGTAGGGGGGCCCATAATTGCAGCCTTTGCTGCTCCGGTGCTCAAACTTCAACGCCAACTGCATCAGCAATGCATAAATCGGTAAGAAAGCCAGTTTTCAACCTCATGCCATCAGAGTCCATAAAGAGGATAAGCAAGTCGCGCCCAACCACTCTTCTGTTTACCCAATCACCCATACCCACTCTTACCCAACCACAGACGCAGCCATCCTCACAAACCAAGCACTGTTGGGGGCCCAACCACTCTTCTGTTTACCCTATCACCCATACCCACTCTTACCCAACCACAGACACAGCCATCCTCACAAACCAAGCACTGTTGGGGGCCCAACCACTCTTTTGTTTACCCAATCACACATACCCACTCTTACCCAACCACAGACACAGCCATCCTCACACACCGAGCACTGTTGGGGGATTAATTGCATGATGCAGGTAGGAGCTGACTGGACACAAGGTTGAGACGAGGAAAAACTGGGACAGGCATGATTTGATGGACTCAGCTTGAGAGCAAGAAAAGGGCTGGAACATGCATGATTGTGGGCTAAGGGTTCAGAGTAATGTAGATTGAGTCAGCCTCAGAGCAAGAGCAACTTGCACAGAGAGACGCACCAGGTTTGATTGCGGCCCATCTTTCTGCTTGGTGGTGTTGACACGCCGGCCAACATATACCTGTGCATTCCCAAACAGGCATGAAATTGAGCATGTGCAGGATTTGATAATGCACGCATGCACACGTGTGAACACACGTGTGTGCGCGCGCACGTGTGTTGTGTGCGTATGCGTGCGTGTGAATGTGTGTGTGAACATGCGCATGTGAGTAGTGTGTATGCGTGCGTGAGCGCGCGTGTGTGTGTGTGTGTGTGTGTGTGTGCATGTGTGTGTGTGCATGTGTGTTGTGTGTGTATGTGTGTGTGAACATGCGCATGTGAGTGGTGTGTGTGCGTTTGTGTGTGTGCGTGTATGTATGTGTGTGTGCGTGTGTGTGCATTTGTGTGTGCGCGTGTGCATGTTAATGTTGCGTGCATGTGCGCGCGTTGTGTGTTTTGAGTATGTGAAATGTGCACGTGAATGTGTGTGCACGCATGTCCGTGCATGTGTTGTACGCATGAGCGTGCGTTGCATGCATGCCTCTGAGTGTGTGTGTGTGCGCGCGTGTGTGTGTGCACACACGCGCGTATGTGTGTGTGTGCGTGTGTGTGTGTGTGTATGCGCGTGCGTGTGTGTGTGTGTGTGTGTGTGTGCGCGCGCGTGCGTGTGTGTGCGCGTGCGTGTGTGTGTGCGTGTGTGTTTGCGTGTGTGTACGCGTGAGTGTGCGCGTGTGTATGCGTGTGCGCGTGCGCGAGTGTGTGTGCGTGTGTGTGTGTGTGTGTGCGCGCGCGCGCATGAGTGTGTGCTCGTGAAAATGCATGTGCATGTATGTACATGCATACGTTGTGTGAGCATGAGTGTGCATGTGCGTGCTTGCCTCTTTGTGTGTGTGTGTATGTGCATGTGCGCGCACGTGCGTGCATGCATGTTAGTGTGTTTGTGCGTGTGCGTGCATGTGTGCGTGCTTGCCTGCCTGCCTGCCTGCCTGCATGCGTGCATGTGTGTGTGTGTGCGCGTGCGTGCGCGTGTGTGTGTGTATGTGTGTGTGTGTGTGTGTGTGTGTGTGTGTGTGTGCGCGCGCGTGCGCGTTCGCTCACACGCCCGCACTAGATTTGAACATGCACTGGAGAAAAAGAGCAGCAGCTTGTCTCCAGTTCAACCCTACAATTGTGAATCTGAAAAGGAATTCATTTCCGTGTTTGGGTGCTCATGGTTGCACGGTCCCAGGACTCACCGACCCAAAACCGCCCTTCCCAAGCTTCCTCTCGACGTGGTACTCCGGCAGACCGTTTATGCAGACCTGCAGGAAAGGGGAGGACGTTCGCACGTTTTCGTCCCTGCCTTGGGCCAGGAGAAGACGGGAAAAATGCCTGCAGGCACACCCAGCTCACCTTGTCTGGGACCTCACCCATTGCAGTGTTTGGGACCTCTGCGTGTGCAAGAATCAAGACAGAGTGAGTGAGGTCAAGGGGGGTACTCGCAGCAGCTCAGCGCGTTCAGTCTGCATGCAAAGAAAGAGAATTGGGCACACCCGGCACTTAACCCCAACGCACCATCATTGTTCAAGGCCACAGCTGCTGCAGGAGCCACAGCTGCGGCCTCCTGAACTCCTCCTGCTCCCTCTCCTTCTTGCTCTGGTGCTGCTCTGTCCGCCCGCTCCTTGCTTCCTGCCATAAGCCTGCTCCTCCTTTAAGCCTCCAGAGGCTTTGTATCAGTGAGCTATCCTGTCAGTGATAATTGCTACCCTGAAGCACAGAATGCCTTTTCAGAGTGGATTGATGGCCACCAACCTTGCCCTTTCCAGCAAGAAGTGGCCCCTCAAAACACAGAGTTGACTGCAGTTTTCTTGCAATTTTGCTTCACTGATGATTACTTTTTCAAGGTTTAAGTGCGTCAGGAGAATAAAAGTCAACCTTGGATCAGTTCCTGTTGTTCGTGAGAATTCTGACTTGGAAACAAGGAAAAACCAAATGAATTTAATGATTCACTATAAAACCTGCTATTTAAGTGAAAGGTCGGTAACTGAGACCTTCCTGCTCAAGGCAGAAACGACGCGAGCCCCAATCTTTTTGGGGTGCTGGTCTTTTTTTCTATGTAATATTTTTCCCTCAGCTCGTCTGTTTTTGTGATCCGCAGGATCACACCCAACTTGTTCTACAAAGTAAAACCTCATGCTGGGATTGCTGGTAATTTTACATAGTAAATTCTCATGCTGGGATTGCTGGTAAAGACTGTGCAGATGCTATTGCAAAATATCAAGCAAGCCAAGCCAATAATAATGTGGCCGATATCGGGTTCCCTAGCGCAGGCCCCGGCGGAAACCTTTTTCTCATATATTTTGGTTAGCCAAAGAGGAAAAAAAGAACACCATGCTGGTACATCCACAGCCCCTACAACCAATCCTAAAGTCACCTACCTCCCCAATCTTCAGAACGCTCTCAAGTCTCATATGCATACAAAACACAGACTTGGATATGCCAACTCCAAAACAGGCTACTACTCAAATTATCAGAGTTTGTTACCACATGTAGATAAGAAAATCAGCAATGCCTTTAGGAACATGTCCTGTACATCCACACCCCAGGCTTCTGCGTGGTCAGCAGTTGCTAGCAGCTAGTTAAGCTAGTCTGCCAGAATGCAGACTTTAGTTGTGCTCAGCAGACAGCTGCTGGGCATGGCTTTCCTTGGTTGGGAGGCTGACAGTGCTGACTCTGCTTGCTGTTGAAGGTCTGGAACTCCAGTCTTTCAGCTATCATCCTGCTTTCTTTTCTCGTTGCTGGACCTGTCTTCTTTCTCTGTCTGCCGTGCTTCTCTCAGTCTGAACTTCGTGGTGGGTGGGTCATACGGTCTGTGCACCAATGTGGCCCCCTTTCCTTAATTGATGTAGGGAGTGTTTTACTGCCTACGTAGGTTTTCTTTTCCTTTTCTTTTCTTTTCTTTTCTTTCTTTCCACACCCATGAAGCGCACCATTTTACAATATCGCACTGGCACCCTCTGTAATCAAAAACATGCGGTTCGTTTCAAGGGGTCCACTAACCCATTATGCCCTCTCCCAGGCTGTCATCAATTAGACAGCGCACTCCACATGCTTTCAGGCTGCCAAAATCATATCATCTCCAGCATGAAGACTGGACACCACAATGTTGCTGTAAGAATGATCATCAAAGCTCTCAGCAAAAGCCCTTGGGGCGCAGGTTTGGTTAACATGGACATTGGGAGTGGTGACAGGTTGGCCCAGCACAACCTTTAAATCCCTGCACATGCATCAAACAGAATTATACCCCCTTACCTCTTTCCAAGAAAATCATCTAAGAAATCTAGACTCACCTCCAGCCGTCCTGATGCTATACTGATTACTCCCTATAAGGCCAAACCCACTTCTTCTTCTCCTTCTACCTCCTACTCACACCCTCATGCGTTACGCAGCAGACACAACCCCACACTGAGGACCACAACAGCCAACCGTGTGAGGCAACCCCACCAACTGAATGTGAACCAGCGGCATGTACACTTGACTGAAATCAAGTACTGTGAAGACACGAGGCCTGGACAGCAGTTGGAGGCGGCACAGCGGCAGCATGCAGACCTCTGCAAACTTATTAAAGCAAAAATTGCGACTCTCCACACCATCCGTTTGGGTGTTGGTGGGACCTGCTATACTGAGCACACCCTTAACTAGTTTAAACAACTGGGACTTGACCACCAACGCGCCAATAAACTTGCTCGCAAACTTCATGCTCATTCTGTCATGCATGCCAACAAGCTTGTTACCACGTGGCGTGCTAATGAAAACAAAAATGCTTCTCGCAGCCAGGTTATCGAGCCAGGTGCTTCCAATAACCCTCCAGATCCCCATTAGAATCTTCTTTTGTAGCTCCGTGGTGGAGGGGATTCAAGGCTCTTCTGAGCCAATGTGTCCCCTTTTCCTTCATTGATGTACTACACTCCCTAGTAGGGAGGGTTTCTTCTGCCTGAGTAGTTTTTTCTTTTCTTTTTTGAGACGTTCTCAACTCCTTTTAAGCGCCCGGGAGCAGATTAGAATGACAGCGTAAGCTAGTAGTCCTTGGGGAGGGACAACACTGGCAAGAGGCAGCTGGCAAACAGTGTACGTATCGCGTGTGTGTGCGCATTCAGAGCAGAGCAAAGCAGAAGGGAAGCACTGGACCTGAGAGTACTGACCTGATCCAGAGGCGGCATTGAAAACGAAACACACTCTCCGAGATTGAGTCAATATAATTCTGGTGCCTTGGGGCTGCATGCTGCCAGAAGCCCACCAGACCCACACTAGCTTCCCTCTTACCGTCCACTGAGGGAGACTCACAGCTCTTTGAGCCAACATGTCTCCTTTTTAGAATCGATGTAGAGAGTGTTCTCACTGCCTACGTGGTTTTTTCTTTTCTTTAAAGGTGACATTGCTCATCGTTCTATCAACATGGCAGGCACAATTTAAACTGGCTTCAACATTAATCTCTGATCAAGTTGGGCCTAAAAAAAGTAAAAGTCTACGCTGGGCGACAGCCAGCGTGCATTAAGGAAAGACTAAACAGTCAGCTCTGTCACTTACAGTCACTAACACTGTCACTAACAGTGAACCCGCGGGACACATATAGTAAGCTGGCAACTTACCAGTCTCTTTTTGCAGTGCCTTTTGATCACAATGTGCGTGCCCCTGCCCGTTTACCAAGGCACATGCATTTGGATTTGTCTCCACATGTCATGACGAATGTTAGCCGTTTCAGACTTAGGGCACACACACTGAAGGTGGAGACAGCAGCTTGGGATACTCGGAACACTCTTTTGTGTGATCGCTGTTCTTGTGATGAGATTCAAGATGAGGCTCATGCCCTTTTGGTGTGCAGAGACGCAGATGTTTGTGCTTTGAGAAGAAAGTACGCTTACCTGTTCAACTGTGTCTCTGGTGATTTTTCAATGGAGCAACCATTTTTACAACAACTTGAAGCCAGTGTCCAGGATGCTTCTGATTTCCTCTTGCAACACAACAACAAGCTTTTTTCGTTTGTTTCTGAGCTTATGGACATTATGTTGGCTGGCGAGGACCAGTCACAGGCCGATCAGCCGAACAGTCTGGCTGAAGGTCCCCCTGTGTAAATCTAAATCTAAATCACTAACAGTGAGCCCCACCAACTAGAACCACAGCTAGAAGCAACTAAACTAACGCGGATCCGACGGGTCGGCCATCCATCCAGGCTTGTGTATTTCCCTCCTGTAAGCAGCCCGCCCAGTAATCTTCCCCCCCCCATTGCTTGAATTGCTAAGTTTGATGGTATGCTTGGTGTTGGTGATTTGTGATTAGGTCTTCGCAGCATGAAAGCGGAGTTTGGTTGCAACTTGGGCTTCTCCAGGCAAGAAGCCAAAACATTAGCTTCCAAATCAAATTGCCTTGCGATCCAGAGATTGACGACTGTTTTTAGGTTTACAAGGTTTACAAGGGTTTATGTTCCCTTGTAAACCTTGTAAACCTTTATGTGTTCTTTCAGAACGACTCTTGCACATCTGTTCTCTGACTTCCCTCCACTCCAGAGCTTTTTTGGACGAGGCAGGCACTGTTTATTTTACTCAAGCTAGTTGAAAAGAAAAGCAACGAGACTTATTGTTTTATTTCCGAAGTCATGGACATTATTTTGTGTGACTGGCATAGTCCAGCAGGCCGAGCAGCCAAGCTACCTGGCTGAAGGTGACACCTATAATTGCCTGGTGTGCCTGGCAGGCATGCTCTTCATCTACAGGGGGCTTGTGGAGGGGGGTTTGCTAGGCACGTGGCAGTGGAGAACAGGAAACAGGTACAGCTATGTTCTGGAAAGGACAGTTCGGGCGTCCAGGAGCATGGGCGATAACCCTCTAGATCCACGTTAAAGAAAGAAAGATTAAGAAAGATCTAAGCTTACCGTTCGGCCGCATGCATTAAGGAAAGAGCCTCCCAATGACTCCCACCGATAAAGGGCATCTTTTTCTCCACCCTGGCCACAAGGATTCGATCTGGGGACCTCCTCCTTGCTGTCACCCTCCTCGCGCTTGACCAGGGCTCCGTGACATGACGGTGGCGACTTTTTTGACGTTAGCTCTGTTTTTGCTTTCTTCTGGGCAAGCTGTGCCACGTTGTTTAATTTAGGTTTGAGCGCCCTTTGCAAGACCCGTGCTAGCTTGCTACATATATATCTTCTATAATGCACACGGCATTTTGGGCCGGCACATCTCTTCATTTCTTTTCTTTAGCCAGGAATTTGGGCTGTAGGTTAAGAAACATAAACCAGCATAGCTTCAATGGCAAAAACATGGCACCTTCACAAGCTCAAGCACTTGGGCACTGACCTAATGTTATGCAGGAGCGCTTCATTGCATGTGGAGCACGTCCTTCCTGTAGTGCTACGAGTATGTGAAACATGAGCTGAAGCACTGAAGCTTTATGAAGTTCAACTAAGGATTTTAAGGGTCAGTATGCAAATTTTGCATATAAGACGTTTCCTACTGCAATGGCTATGATGGCAGCGGTGCATTTGCCGGAGCTTGAGACCTGAGGAGATGCCAGCCCATCCAGGAAGATGCCAGCCATAGATAGCTAATGAGCAGCATAGTAATGTAAGGCAGTATTTGCTTCAGGGGGCCTGTGGTGCTTCATCTCAGTCATTGAGCTCATTCCATCCAACATTTCAAACACCATAACAGACAGGCATGCCACTCGCTTCAGGTGCTTCCTTACATAGGGCCAGCTTGCCCTGCTCCAAGAGCACAAGGCGCCTGTGCAGGTCATCAACATCCACAAGCAGCCTGAAGTCCAGGAGCTTGAGCATCTCCATTTCCAGCATGTTCAACTCTGCTGGGGTGATGCCCCCAACCTGTGCATCACAATCCACACATACAGAAGTTGAACTGCACAGCAGGAGCAAGCATCTCACTCCAAACATGCCCAACTTTGCTGGGCTGATGCTCCCAACCTGCACATGACAATCCATACATACAGAAGTTGAACTGCACAGCAGGAGCAAGCATCTCACTCCAAACATGCCCAACCTTGCTGGGGTGATGCTCCCAACCTGCGCATCACAATCCACACATACAAAAGTTGATTTGCACAGCAGGAGTGAGCATCTCCAAACATGCCCAACTTTGCTGGGCTGACGCCCCAACCTACACAGATCAGAGCAAGGGGCATGCACAAGGGATCCAAGCATTGATGCCAGGAGATATCCAGACAAGGAAGGGCCAATTCGACTGCATCACAAAGTATGCCCCATTTCCACTACAAAGGTGATGGAGGGGCATGGTTGCCGTGAAGCACAAGGCTTTGACTCCACTTTATTGGCAGCACCTGACCAGGTCAAGCATATGCAGCACTCTTCTGATGATACCAGGTGGATTCACATGGTCTCATTGAGCCAGACACGCCTCCGAGTTGGACCTTCTCATTTTCCCCATTCAATCAAGAGTGGAACTGCTGCAAAACCATGACTCCTTCTGCAGACTCTCAAGTTTGATTTGCTTTGTCCCAGTGCTCCAACACCTCAAATCGAACCAGTGTCATTGTGATGAGCATGAAGCTCAGGCTGAGCTCGCATCATTTTCTGAATGCAACAAGATAAGTCCACATTTCGTTGCCCACAAGCAATGTGCTGAATGTCCTTGTTTTGGCCTGCAGGGACCAACTATTCATTTTTATGTGCACAACGGTAAAATGCAGGGTTGGGTCATATGCGGGTTTGAGGGCAGCCGTACGCGTTTTAACGCGTGAAATACGCACACATTGCATATATACGCGTATTTAGAGGGCCATTTTTGGGAGGGAGGGTCTAGGGTGGTTGGAGCCCCCAGAGGGGGTCCCAACCACCCCCCCTGCATCCCCAAAGGCCATATACATTTAGATGCCTACAGATAAGGGCTCTGAGTGGGAATCTGTCACAGTGGCAGAGCCTAATGAAACAGAAAGGGAGAGCCAAGCAAAGAATGAGTGCTTGCACTGCTGTGCCATCACATGTGTAAGCTGTGCCATCACATGCCATCACAAACATGCCACAGACTTGGTGTGGCTGCACAACTTGCGCCTGCTCAAGCGGCAGGACCTGCAGCAGCTGGGGCAGGCTCAGGCTTGGATGGCTGTAGAGGATGAGGAGGAGATGGGGCAGGAGGAGGGGTCCAATGGGTGGGGACACTGGTTCACGGGCAATGAGAACGATGCAGAGCAGTAAAATTGGGGCACAACATGCTGAAATTGTTGAAGGGAAGCAGCAAAACTGGAAACGAGAGGCCCAGGGCGGCCTGCGAGGCACCGCCTGCAGACGTATTTTTACGTGTGGCAAACAACCATTTCAAGCAAACACGTTAATACGTCATTTTTATTATTTTTAACGATACGTTAAAATGACACGCATTTCACGAATGACCCAACCCTGACAGAATGTAATTGTGGTAGCAATTACAATGCAGCATAGTGTACCGCATAGCATACACATGCTCACCTTGGCAAAATAGATGTTGTTGTAGACAGTATCCTCATAACACTTGGCCGCTAGAAGTACGGCTGTCAGCAACAACCTGAGCAAGGAGACACAAGGTACAGAAATACGCTTATATCCAGTTTGCTCAATTGGTGTACACATTGGCTTAAGATGTTTAGATGGAGAGGATTAAACTTCCCAAACATCCTTGCTGCTCCCAGAGGTGGGGTGAATTCTTAACTTGATTTTTCTGTGTTGGCTCATCCACTACCTAGCTTAATTTATACAGAGCCATCAGCTGTTTAGAGCACTCCTCTAGACAGCTGTGTACTCCCTCGTGTTGCTGCTGAGCAGATGCTAGCTCTGTGGAGGGTTCTTGCACCATCGAACCCATCCGTCTCAGACTGCTCCCACCTACCAGTGATAAAACTGGTTCAAAACTCCTAACAAAAAGCTAAAAAACAAGCTCGTCGATGTTACAAGCCAGCATAACAAGCAAACACCTTGATATTTAGCTCTCCGGGACGCAGCTTGCGAAACCTTGGGAAGCAGTGTGCAGCACCTCCAGATGTGCCGCTCACTATGCTTTGGTACTGCGGTTTTTTGCCAGAGGTGGACGACTCTCCTATATTGCTGGACATGCTCTTTCCCGCTTTTCTTTCTCAATTCTAGTCGTGCCAACCATTTTCATTCCAACAAATATTATGTTCACCATAAAATGTTGAAAGTCGCGGGAGCTCTGAGTACTCTCCAGGCCTCAGATCACCCAAAAAGGGCCCACGGCTCCAATCTGGGGCCATTTTTCACTTCCGAAAATATGTTTCTGTTACCTCCATATAATATGCTAACATCCTGCACATTCAAAAAAGGAAAGAAAGAAGTCAAAAATTGACCTTTTTGGCACCCCTTGTGCTGGTTTTTCTCTAAGGGTAATGGCTGAAATTCTGTATCTCACCAACCACTGGGTCTTTTCATTCCATATTTTGGCAATGATATTATTTTCATACAAGGACTCCAAATCAGTAAAAGTCACCCAAGTTTGTGCTGTGGGTGGTCAGGAATGTAGATTTGGTGGTCAAAAAGTAGGATCACGCCACGGCGAATAAGGCGTAAGTCCCGAAGACTGGGACTGTTAAGCTCTATATCACAGATAGTTCTGGTTTTTTGCAGGAAAAAGTTTTAGTATTGGAAAAATCGCATGGTTCTTATGCTCCTTCATAGTGAAAGGCTTGGGGTCACTGATGCTAAGATAGAGGTCAATGGTGCAATTTGAAGTCAAGGTCACATAACATTCCAATATCAGCCCTGCTCATCGAATAGGACACCTGCTCCTTCTAAATTAAGAGGCAAAGACCCTTGGCTTCACCACAAGCATGCAAACTACTTAGGCTCATCTGATAGAACATTTGCTCCTTCCAAACCTAGAGGCAAACACCTTCGGCTTTATCACAAGCATGCAAGCTACTCATGCTCAACTAATAGGACATCTGCCCTTGCTAAACCAAGAGGCAAACACCTTAGGCTTCCTAACAAGCATGCAAGCTACTGAGGGCTTGCAACAAACGAGCAAATCAACAACCTCGATGGCTCTCTGGATATTCGTCTTCAACCCTGAGTATTGTAGATTCCTCCAGCTTCTTCAAAAACAGGCAGGACTTGCAATGCTTCTCAGCACAATGGCTGCTCCTTTTGACTGGCAGCCTGCCCCTTGTGGTTGTGATGGACTGTGTTTGGCATGCAATTGAGGGAGGTTGCACAGGAGAAGGATCCTCCCATAAAAAGTGGGCCATGAAAAAAAAAAACGGTGAAAAGACGGCAGGCAAAAGAGCCTTGACTGGCAGCCTGCCCCTTAACCCTCTACGCTAAAGGCGTAAGGCTCGAAGGCTCCCTTGCATCCATAGGTGCGTGCCTCACAGCTTGGGGGCACACAGCCCATAGGTGCATCCCTCTTTTCCCTTTTCACCTGGCAGCCTGCCTGTCAAGGCTCTTTTGCCTGCCATCTTTTCACCATTTTTTTTCATGGCCCACTTTTTATGGGAGGATCCTTCTCCTGTGCAACCTCCCTCAATTGCATGCCAAACACAATCCATCACAACCTCTGGCCCCTGACAGGCAGCTAGCAGCTACTGAGCCTCACATGTTGCCTGAGAGACACGCACCCAGTACAATCATGCTGATAGTTACCCTCGTTTCACTCGTGGCCAAGACCCATTAACAGAGCTCCCAACGAGTGAATGGCTATTCAGAGAAGGCGTGCCTTGAGCGAAGAGCCATTGAAGCACGAATGCATCAAACCTGCTGACTAGGACAGTTGACCAAAACTCTCACCAATGCTCGGAAAAAAAAATGGAAAAGCCACCAGAAGCACACAATGACAGACCTGTGGGATGTCAGGTGCGTAACGTGGCATCTTCCCCGTGCATTTAGGCTCTCCACATATGTGTAGGCCACCAGCATGCAAATTGGGCTGACCTGCAGAACAGAGCGAGCCGCAACAACCAGTACTGTGTAATGGTACAGAAGAAAAAGCATCACAGCCACAGAAAAAGATTGATATCAGGCTTCATGAGTGAAAGTCCTAGCCAGGATCTTAGGTGCTGGGTCAAAACATCAGCAAGGGCTCCTGGAAAAGTGCAAGCATGGCCCATTCTCTTAGAAGCCTTGGTGGTAATGGTGGTTAAGCAATGCGAAGATTTATGTCCAAAAATATCTCAAGCAAGGGGGATAGAAAAGAAGTGACCAAGCCAACATGCAGAAGGCAACATGGATGCAGCTAATGATCAGCGTAACAATAAGGATTACGTGTTAAGAGGCAAACATTTTTGCCCTAAGCATCTGATGCATGAAATCCTCAGGACTGATCTCAATTGTATGCTGTAAATACCTGAGCAAAATTGTAGCCAAGCTTTCTTGTTCAATCGTCCTTCCAAACACATGCAAAGTGCATTTTACCCTTGAGCTCATGATATGCTATGGCAGAGATGTTCGGCAGTCTTGGTCTGCAGGCCCTCACACAAATGAGAAAATTCTCATCCATGAGAGGAAAGGAGACAGCTTGGCTGTCACTTCTTGGCCAGAATGCCTGACCCATGTGCTTGCCTGGTGGCTGTGGGGAGAGCCCGACCCTGCTAATCATACATTGCTGATTATGGACTGTGAAGCAATGTTCAGACATACAAACCCTTGCGCATTAGCGCGCTTATACAAGCCCCTTATCCCACCGATGTTGCGCGGTGCACATCAATAGCTGGCATTTTAGCCTATTCGCCCTTGTGATGCATGTGGCCAAAAGATAATGGTGATGCTTACCTTAGTAAACTCCAGATGCATACCATAGCAACCTTCAATGCACCTTCATGACTGAGCAATACCAATGGAGATGCTAACCTTGGTGTAGTTCCAAATGCGGATCACATAGTCCTTGAGGCTGATGGGCGGGATACGGTGGCCTTCAAACAGGGGCTTGGCTGCAGGGGCATCATCGCTGGTGCTCTCGGGCTCAGTAGTCTGCAAACAGCCAAGGGATGCAGTCCATCACCAGTGACGAGTATTTTCCTGTGAAGCTGTGTATAGTCTTGAGTCCATCAAACAAAGGCTCAGCTGCAGGGGCACTACCGCTGGTGCTCCTGGGCTCAAAAGCCTGCAAGCAGCCGTTGGGTTTGATTGCAGGCACCTCTTTTCATCCTTCAGCCAATGGTGCTCCTGGGCTCAGTAGTCTGCAAGCAGCCGTTCGGTCCAACTGCAGGCATCTCTTGTTATGCTTCAGCTAGGCTGCAGGGGCATCATCGCTGGTGCTCCTGGGCTCAGTACCCTGCAAGCAGCCGTTTAAATTCTTCGCAGGCATATATTTTTATGCTTCAGCTCATGCTGCACTGAGCTCAGTGGCCTGCAACTTGCAGTGCAAGCAACCAAGGCATACAACCCATACCCCCAACGACGATTATTATCCTGTGGATCTGTAAACAGTATGCAGTCCATTCAAGTTCAGCCACCACAGCCTATCAGTGCGGCTCTTTCTAGGTACTAGGTGTGCATGACATGCTGACCTGACCATCCCAAGTGCTGAAGCCCTTCTTGCATTGCTTCTGACATGCCATTGGCTGGAAGCCAGGGAAGGTTCCACAAAAGTAAGCTAGCTCACCACCTCATCAACCTAAAGCAGCTTGCCATGTGAGATTGGCTGAGCCAAATTTCTTGGTCAAGAGTGGTGCTTTGGACCAGGCATTTTTGTTTTGATATTCATAGTGCCTGACAGCCATGCAAGTGAGAGGATCAGCATTACAGGGAAAAAGAGAAAAACCTGGTAATTTCCGACTTATCCCTTGCCTCATTCGTCCAAAAAATTGTCACTGCCTTGCATATCAGCTGTTACTCGTGCAAAAAAATACAAAAGGCCACTGCCTGGCATTTCAGCTGGCAAAAAGGTCACTGACAAAAATGTCACAGCCTGGCATATCAGCTGGCACATCATGCAAATATGATGAAGAAATGGGAGCTCTTTCACGCACCACAAGGTATGAGGAATAAAGGACACATGAAAATCTTGCTGCATTATCAGTGAAAGATCCTCAGAGCACTCCTCACCCTGCCAGGACACTGATTATGTTGGAAATGGAGGGCGTTTATTGACCACGACTTATGAATGTTTTAAAGGGCACATTGCATCATTCCCTCCGTCATGATTAGGAAGCGTGGTCCAAAGGAGAGGACGAGCACCTTGAGCTGTGCGGAGTGGACAGTGCTTCTGAGGGGACTAACAGGCAGCCATCGGGCCACGTTGCTGTGCATGTGTTGTGCATACAGCATCCTTTCGCCATCAGGCTCGTTCATTTGCAGCACTGAACTAGGCACTGAGTGTACTTCAAAATTGTCTCAAAACTTGTTGGTCAAGAGCTGGGCTAGGTTCATCCTCCAAGCAACGTGGATGGAGGCTGCTGCTGTGTGTGTGTGTGTGTGTGTGTGTGTGTGTGTGTGTGTAGGAGCAGCCACCACATTTAGATGAGAAGATGGCTGTCACAATGGCTGTAAGCATGCAAAGCCCAATTTTGGTGAAATTTTTGGCATCCTCATGACATAATCTTCAAGGGTCCACACATGCGAGCTTACACTCACTTAAGCCTCGGGAACCCATCTTTACGGCCTGTGTTAATGTATTAGCCTTTTTAAAATTACTGCTATGTCAATACTGCCCCTTGGCACAGCTTAATTGGGGAATTGTGAGCAGTACTGCCCACAGAAAACTTGACCTTGACAATCTATCCATGAATTTCACACGCTGGACTCACCTCATCGGCCTTTGCCTCTATCTCAGCACTTATGGCATTCGCAATCCCTTCCAGAGCCTGAATTGCAGATGCTGGGATCGGCTGCTGACCAGGCACCTCAAGCTGGGGGAGATATCAGGACGGGCGAGGTCTAATGTCAATCCCAAGCTTGCAAGGGTAGGCACGACCCACGGAGGTCAGATGGTGCTTTTTTTCTTTGCATGATACGCACCAGCCATGCGTGCTGCGCAAAGAAGGACTGCTGGAGGCAGGTTTCCTCCATGTCCGCCTGGCTCCATCTCTGGCAGGCTCATCTCAGCGCAGCCATTTCAGCGTGCGCACTGCTTGTAGCCCGGCGTGCTTAATTAGACCATTAAGTTGGACTTATAACTTGTGTGAAGGTGTAGGGATAGGTATAGAGAAAGTCTTAGCTGATGTTTCACCTGTGACAGAAGGACTTGCCCGTGGTCAGTAGATGGCGATGAATCGTAAATGTAATCAAAATTTTAAATTGTGAAATGTTCCGTTTTAGCAAGAGCAAGATATCAGACTTAACGGACTGGGTGGAGAAGACGGATTTCAACCGTTCAAACAGTAAGTGAGACGCAGAGTGGCTGATATGTTTTTGGTGAAAATTCTGTGTGCTTTCTGAGGCCTTCTGCGGCCAGTCCAAAAATTATAAAGAGGATGCTGATAATGACCCTTAGAGGGAGCTCTGTTGCATTACCTTCTGTCTGAGGCTGCAGTTGAAGAGCCTTTTTAGCACAATTATGGCCAAGAGCCCTTACAGTTATATTGGTTTAGGGCTACTGTCAAGTTTTTCAACAGTATGCTCGATTCAAACAGTGAAACATTGCGTCAAGTGCTGAAAGCAGATTTACACCTTGCTAATAGGGACGACTCTTGTTGGTCTGCATATGTGTCTTGAGCAGTTAGTAGCAGTTACTAACTAGTTACTAGTAGCAGTTAGTGGCATGCGCGATGAGCCTGGTTTCCTTTATTTTTCTTTTTTCTTTTTAGGCAAGTTTTCACAAAGAAAAGAATAGGAAAAACAAATCACACAGGCAGAGGAAACTCTCCCTACGTCAATTAAGGAAAGGGAGACACGTTGGCTCAGAAGAGCCGTGAGTCCCCTCCGCCACAAAGCTGTAAAATAACGAGTGCTGATGGGAACCTGGAGGGTTAGTGGAAGCACCTGGCCCCAGAATCTGGCTGTAAGAAGTATTCTTGTTTCCAATAGCACGCCTTGTGGTAACAAGCTTGTTTGCATACATAACAGAATGCGCATGAAGTTTACGAGCAAGTTTAATGGCACATTGGTGGTCGAATCCCACTTGTTTCAACTGGTTGAGGGTATGCTCAGTGTAACAGGTCCCACCAATACCAGAAGGATGGTATGTAACATGACAGCTTTTCCTCTTATGTTTTTGCAAACGTATGCATGCTGCCGTTGTGCCGCCACTAACTGTTGTCCAGGCCTCGTGTCTTCACAGTATTTTTTTGTAATCAAGTGCACATGCATATGTTGCTGGTTAGCATTCAGTTGGTGAGGCTGTCTCATGGCGTGAGCGGGGAGAAGGAGAAGAAGAAGAAGAAGAAGAAGAGGTGAGTTTGGCACTATAGGGAGTAATCGATATAGCATCAGGACGACTTGATGTGCGCCTAGATCTCTTAGAAAAATTACGTGCAGAGGTAAGGGGGTATACTTCTGTTTGATGCTTTTGATGCTTCATGACAAGGTTGCCTCATGACAAGGCACGCATTCCTGCTTGTTGGAAGCATGCAAAGTTTAGCCCACTTTATAAAAAGGTGCCCCTGCTTATCCCAAACAGCTATCGCATGCTTGCAGTTAGTGGCACGATGTTAGGATGTGTGCCAATGTTGTACGTGCTTTACTCACTGACTGGTGCCACGAGGCAAACGAAATACCGGATACCCAGTTTGGTTTCTATTCTGGCCATTATACACTTCAGTCTATGTTTATACTTTGCCATCTGCAGCATGCTGCATGTACTGTGAGACCAAACAGCTCGAGCAGATTACATGCTGCATTCTTAGGTTTCAAGCAAGCTTACGACACTATCCCTAGGGAGGCTCTCTGGCAGCACCTCCGTTGCATCAGCATGCCCACTTCTTTGCTCTCAGTTATCCAAGTGCAGATGATGAGTATGTTTTAAAGGATGGTGCAAAAACTGCAAGTGTGCATCCTGCGCGAGGTATTAAGCAAGGGTGTCCTCTTTCTCCTCTCCTTCTCTCACTTTAGAATGTAAAGTTTAAAAGATGTTGACTCGAGTGCTGAGGGCGAGAGGGGGGCAGTAACTGGCACAGAGGATGTTTGCGTAACCCATATGTTGTATGCTGATGATCTCACATTGCTTTCCAATGAGGCAGGTGCACTTCAAACCATGCTGTGCAGACTGGATGTGTATGCAAGGAAGACACATCTCATTATCAACGCTGTTAAACACTTGAAGTCAGAGGTGCATTTCAACTCTTCAGGGAACAATCTTCCTGTTTTAACGATTGGCAGTGACACGCTTGCTTATAAGGACTCATTCAAATATCTTGGCATGATGTTTTACAGTACCTTGAACATGGCTAAATTGGCAGAAAATGCATCGCGCGCTATGCTTACATCTGCTTACAGGATTCGTCGTTTTGTAAATGAGCACCCATTGGCAGATAGGTAGCATGCTTCCTTGCGGCTTGCAAAGACGTTTGTTGTTCTAGCTGGTATGTACGTGAGTCAGGTGTGGGGCCTAGGTTTCATGCAGGCAGGCAAAGACTTTTCTAGTGCTCTGCTCAAACTTTGCACTTGAACTTTCTGATAGGTTCCTTGGGTGTGAAGCAAACTACCACTGACTGGGCTGTTTTGAGAGGATGTGGGCACCAACCATTGCAGTATGATTGGTTCAGAGCTGCAGTCAAGCTGTACAACAGCATGCTTGGTACAAATAGTAGTACTTTACGCCGTGTTATGCAAGCCGATTTGAAGTTACAACCTAAGGATGACAAGTGCTGGACAGCGCAGTTTATTCAAGCCTTCCAAGGTCTATGAAGTTCTGAAAATTTTGAGCAGGCTTTAAGGTCAGGAGGTGCTACTTCCATTAATGATTTTAGTGCAGACTTGAGGTACAGGTCGCAAGGAGTTTGGAGAGAAGCTGAGTTAGTGGATCCCAGAGAAAACAACAATAATCTTGCTACCTAGCAAGTTGGTTTGCTGCTCCTTTTGCATGCAACACTCGTCAAACCCCTGCCTTAGTATCTTTTTCTGGACTTGCCTAAGCAAGATAGGGCTGTTTGGCAGGATGGAACCTCTGTGCGTGACAAGTGAGTTCTCAAGTTGTTTCTCAATTCCTTCATCAGCAAAACACTCAACTTTTTTTTGTCTAAGCTTATGGCTTTATTTTGGCATGCTATTTTGATTACACCTTATCAAGCCAAACCCACTTCATCTTCTCCTTCTTCCTCCTCTTCACACTATGCGTTGCGCAGCAGACACAAACCCACACTGAGGACCACAACAGCCAGCCGCGTAAGGCAGCCCCATCAACTTAATGTAAACCAGTGTCACGTGCACTTGATTGAAATCAAGTACTGCGAAGACACGAGGCCTGGACATCAGTTGGAGGCGGCTCAGCGGCAGCACGCAGACCTCTGTAAACTTATAGGTGCTACAGTAGTGACTCTTCACACCATCCTTCTGGGTGTTGGTGGGACCTGCTACAGAGAGCATACCCTGAATCAGTTAAAACAACTGGGACTTGACCAACAACGTGCTTTGAAACTTGCTCGTAGTCTGCATGCCCATTCAGTTCAGTATGCCCACAAACTTGTTTCTACTAGGCGTGCTATTGAAAACAAGAATACTTGTTGCAGCCAGGTTATGGAGCCGAGTGCTTCCAGTAACCCTCCAGACCCCCATTAACACCTTTTTTTTAGCTTTGTGCTGGAGGGGACTCACGGCTCTTCGGAGCCAATGTGTCTCCTTTTCCTTGATTGATGTAGGGAGAGTCTTCTCTGCATACGTAGTTTCTTTTCTTTTCTTTGGCTGGCTGAGACCAGCCACAAGCCGATCAGCCAAACGATCACCCCCGATTGTAACCATTATAACCATTGATGCATATGCAGGGATTTGGAGGCTGTGCTGCACCAACCTATCATCACTTCCAACGTCTGTCTTAACCAAGCCTGCTCCCCAAGGGCTTTTGCTAAGACCATTGATGACCATTCTTTCAGCGATATTATGGCGCTTAGTTGTCATGCTGGAGATGATAAGATTTTGGCAGCCTGAGAGCATGTGGAGTGCACTGCCTAATTGATGACAGCCTGGGAGAGGGCATAATGGCCTATTTTACTTCAAGTGTGATGTAGCCTGGGGTCACCGACTCTCAAGCTGTCAAATGATCCATTTTATTTTCAAGTATCCTAAGTCATGACACATGGTCAGGCTACAACCAGGCTACACTCGCATTCCGGTGGATGCTCTGGTAAGATATGGTTTCAGAGTTCTGTCCTGGCTCCCTTACAACGTTTTTTGAATCCTGCAGGGAACAGCTCAATGCTTTTGCTCCTACCAAAAGAACCATCCAACCCCATATATAATATAATTTTACTTGGGGCGTTTCTTGAAGATCTCTATCTTAGTTTCCTTGTTCGCTCAGAGTATTGCATATTTAGCCATTCAGAATGAATCACACAATAACCTAGTCACGCGCAGGATCCCATATTACCTTCCATGGCAGTGCTACTTGCCACTGCGCCCGTGCCGAGGCATTATGGACAGGAAATTCAGCCAATCAGGACATTTCAGTCAATTTAAATTGTGGGTCTCATGATCATTTGCACTTTTCAAAAAAAATGTTCAATGAGCAGGAGATTGATAAAATATGTCTGACTGCCAATTTGCACAAGAATTGCATTTAACAAGCAAAACTGCAGAATTGTCAAAAATGGTCTCCAGCAAAAAGGTAAAATTATCTCCAGCAAAAAAACGGACATCCTGAAACAAATCAAAAGATGAGGGCTTTCAGGCACATTAACGGACAGCAAGCACAGACAATCTGTGGTGTAGCGAGTACAAAAGAGGACAGGTATCTAAGTTGGCAAAAATTGAAATAAGGCTGCTCCGGATTTGAATCAAATGAAATTGCCTGAACTTTAGAACAGATCCTGAAGGTTCCTTATAGCAGGTGGCGCACATTCATGTTGAACCATGCCCGCATATCTGTGATAACAAGCAGCATGGCCGCCCTGAGTCAAGGTGTGCTCAAATAAGCTGCTGCTGTTTGTTTTTGGAGCATGCACCCATGCAGGCATCGTGCATTCCAAATGCAGCAATTGCATGAAGAATTGTGACCACAAGACTAGGATGAAGGAAAATAGAATAGTATCAAGGGGCTCTCACATACCTAGCTTTCCAAGTGGCAGATGAGCAAACTCAGAGTCATCAGGATGAAAGGTGGTTGCTGTTGCAGGATTTGTCTCCCACCAGGGCTTGCCTTGCAGCATAGCAGGCATCAAGGCAAAGGTATCAAAGCCCTCAATTTGTCCATCTGACCGGTGATAGCGGACCTGGGCACAACCGTGTATAAACAGTTTGCACCAATCATGCATTAAGTTTGGGGCAGTGGGGGATAGTGAGCTACAAGCATGCAAACAAGCAAGCATGCAAATAAGCAAGCAAGCAGGCTCGCATGCATTTCCCAATGCTCAATTTTTGGTGGACAAAAGGTGCAAGGGTCAGAATTGGTTCACAAAGCTGCTGCCGACATGTAGCAGCAATGATGTAGCTGAATTTAAATTTCAAACATGTCAAAGCAGCTAAAGAAAAGCCGTGTGGCAGTCGCTCCCACCATCACACAAGGAACTGTAGACACATGGGCTCGTAGAGTCATAGAGTTGTGTGTCTACTCCACTGTAGCCCTATCATTGCACTTCCTCAAAGATCATTGCAAAGCCTACCTTGGCCAGCTCATCAAATGCACGCTGCTTCTCACCCCAAACTCTAATGAATTCAGGGCTGCTTGCATCATCGCTGAATGAGCACTGTAAAAAAAGCGTTTGTGAAGAGAATTAACACTTATGCAGTTGTGATTATTGTAGTTGTGTAATTGTCTCAATAATACTTGCGGCTCAGACCTGCCCTGCCCTGATCTCTTATACACAGAGTGTGCTGATATGAAAGGCTGCACACGTTTGGTGATGTGCTGCTACTGTACACCATTGGGCAGGTGTTATCATGCCTACGCCAATAATAACGGACGTGTGCGGTACATACCTCAAAAAGTTCAAGAATTCTCTGGAGCATGCTCCTACGAACTGAGATAGCCTCCCCGCTCAGTGTTGGCGGACTCTACTGGCGCATCTGCTCATAGTCAAATGGGAGCCTGTAAGCAATGCGCCTAGGAGCTCCTGCTGGTGGTTCCTCCCTTGTTGCTAGAGGATGAGAAGGTTCAGCAGAGAACTTGATGCCAGATTGCTTCATCAGAGAATTGTGGTCTGCAGTAGGTCGAGAGTGGTAATATTCAATTGGAACCTTTTTGAACCAGATTGACAGCAGGTAACTTTCTTTTTCTTGTGAATGCATGCATGATCATCACCACAGCACTTTCCCCACAATGTAAACGACTAAGATATAACAGGAGCAAAGTTGTCCTTGAGCAAGGCGATCATGCCCTTTGCACTTGGTAAACCAACCATCAATACGCGCAACATTTATTTTTCACTTTGAAGCAAAGATCAACAGCATCTGGCTTTTGTTGAAGCAAAGGCCACGAAACACAAACACACAGTGTGTCACACACACACACACACACACACACACACACACACACACACACACACACACACACACACACACACACACACACACACACACACACACACACACACACACACACACACACACACTCACCGTGGTATATGAGTAAATTTCTCTTATTTGTTTTTGTACAATTTGTTTGGACACTGATCTGATCGTATCAACTTGAACCCATCAAACGGAACTGGAACTGGAAGCTCTTCTGGTTCAAACTATTTCAAAAGGTTTTAATTAAATCAATGGCGCTCTACAAAAGGCCATGCGGTATTGAGACGATGTACATTGTTTGGGAAACGATGCCTACACTTTTCCTCAGCGCCACATAAAGAAATAAGAATTTTATGAGTACAAACCTTCCAAAATTCCGTTAACATTGATACTGGCTGTAAAGAGAATCAGGTAGATTTTGGCAAAAATCTCATCACATCAAGCTGAGCTGATGCTATACTGAATACCCCCTCCTCCTCCTGCTCACACCATGTGTTATGCAGCAGGCACAGCACCTCTCACAGGACCAGTGCAGCTACCCGCGTTTGACGGTCCCATCAATTGAGTGCAAACCAGCGGCGCGAGCACTTGCTTGAAATTACATGCTGCCAAGATGCAGGGCCGGGGCAACAGTTGGAGGCGGCACAGCGGCAGCATGGTGATCTACACGAGAAAGTAGTGGGAGTGATATAGAAAAAGAAGAAGAAAAAGCTACATAGGCAGAGAAAACTCTCCCTACATCAATTAAGGAAAGAGAGACACTTTGGCTCAAAGAGCCGTGAGTCTCCCTCACCAGAAGATTAGAGGGAAGTTATTGTGGATCGAGTGGGTTTCTGGCAGCACGCTGCTCCAGGGCACCAGTGTTATGATGAGTGTTTTTATTTTCAATGGCACGTCCGGTAGAGGTAAGTTTGTGCGGAAGTTGTACAGAATGGGCATGGAGTTGTCTTGCAAGTGTTTCAGATCTCTGTGAGTCAATCCCTAATTTTTTGAATTGATCAAGGGTATGGGCAGTGTAGATAGTCCTCCCCACACCCAGGAGGATTGGGTGGATAGTAATCTCTGCACCTTGGAGTTGTTTGCACAGAACGCTGTGTTGTTGCTGTGAGGCTTCTAGCTGGGCACCAGGTCTCGTATCTTCACAGTATTTGATTTCCATCAGATGGATATGGCGGGCTGGAGTTGTGCTACTCCCCGTACTGTGCAGTACCCGGTTTGAGGGTGGAGTGGGAGGTCTGTTTGGGTTAGTTTGGTGAGGAGTGACCAAGATTGCATCAGGGCGGCTGGAGTTGCGTCTGGTTTGAATAGAAATCGTGGTTTTGAAGAGGTTGGAAGGTACAGCACGATTAGAGACTTTCTCAGGGACTTGCAGGTCGTGCTGGGCCAAACGGTTTGTGTTGCCCGCATCCAACTGCACAAGATTGGCCCCATAAGAGCCTTCACTGACCAGTTTCAAAATCATCCTGCAAGCAATATTGTGACGCTCAGTTACCATGTTACGCGTGATGGGGCATTGGCAGCCAGATAGGATTTGGAGAGCGCTATCCATGTGGTGGCAATCAGGTAGGGGGCATGTCAGGCTAGTGGATCTTTTATATCGGACTGCATGTTTCTGATTGTATAGGGTGCCCGTGCGGTATTGGAAGACAGTGCGTTTCATTCGAGTTGAGAGACCGGGCATTGGAGTGATAATCAATCCAAAAACATATGTGTCCCCTTTTCCTTAATTGATGTAGGGAGAGTTTCCTCTGCCTATGTAGTTTTTCTTTGTTTCTTTTCTTTTCAAAAACAACTAGGCCTTGATTATCAACAAGTAGCAAGCTAATTCCATTGTTGCACGTTCTGAAAATTTCACCCACAAACTTGTTACCACTAGACGCGCTGTTAAGAAAAAGAATACTCCTCACACCCAGGCACTGGAGCCGGGTGTTTCCAGCAACCCTGTAGATCCCCACTAGCCCCTTCTATTCCTGATTTGTGGTTGAGGGGACGTACGGCTCTTTTGAGCCAACATGTCTTCTTTTCTTTAATTGATGCAGGTAATTTCCTCTGCCTATAAAGTCTTTGGTGAGTGATGCATTATTTTGACCAAATATGAGCAAGGACTCAAACTTGGGGTAAGTGATGCATTCAGGCAACGAGTGTTCAGATGCTACGGCAAAGGGGCTTTTCTGTGTGGCTCTAGAATTGCTTTGAAGTGCATGCGGCGGAAGTCCTTGCTCTGCAGTGCTCCAGCTAGGCAAGGTCTTGGAGCAGCGCACCCCAAGAAGTCAATAGGGACCACCTGTCATTACAAATGTCTTGGTTTCCTTGAAGAAGCCTGCATCTGGTCTCCAGCATCCTCTGCAAACAGAGGCAAGCAGAAGGAGCCAGCCATGCCCACTTACTGGTTGTGAACAGCCTCCTCATATCTGTCCAGTCGCATCAATGATGCAATCATGTGATGGCGCACATCCTTCAAAAAACTCAGAGCTAGGATCCAGCCAGCCCTCTTCACGTAGCCCGGATACAGACTTCAGCTTGTCAAAGTATGCCAGCCATGTTCTTTGGACCAGCACTACTTCATTGTCCTTGTGATGGGAGCATAAGAATTGGCCACATGTTCAAGCTGTCCACGGTTCGCACGATGCAAGACCCAAGGATTGCCTCACCCGCCTTGAACGCATTCCTGAGATCAACAAAAGATTGAAGTGCAAATAAGGAGTATGAGCACCTTCTAGGGTGTCAGTGAGATGCAAACTCAGTTTGAGCAAGCCATTGCAAAGGAGGACCCTATGTCTACTTGTGAGACGTCCTGTTTTTGCTTGCGTTCAATGATTGTACAAGCTGCTGGGAATGCGGGCATGACTGGGCTGGTCAGAGTGTGTGGGCCTTTGCGTGCCAGCCGGAGGGGCGCTCACAGCCCTCCCTGGTTTGATGCAGCTTGTAGAGAGAAGCGTCGTGTGTTTATGGAGGCTCTTAGAACTGGTCAGCCTCTACATGCGCGTGAGTTTGTGCGGAGACAATACAAGATCCAAGTTCGGTGGTCGAAGCGTGCATACACGCGGAGACAGAGGGATGTGTTCCTAGGGAGGCTTTACAGTAAAGATTCTGATGTGCATGCAATGATGAGGCGGTCTAAGCGTACTCAGACCACACCTGTGGCACAGTCTGAGTGGGATAAGTACTTAAAAGCGCACTTTCAGTCTCGTGAGGCAGCTCAATTGGTTCGCGGGGGTGTGGCTCTGTCTGCACGAGATCTGGCTGTTCCTTTGGGTCGTGGGCGTGACGTTTGGGCTCTCTTGAGGCAGGGTACTCAAAATAATTGGATGCTTGAGCCGGATACGGTTGCTGTGCCTTCAGAGGAGGAGATGCAAGGGCTGGTAGCCAAGCAGATTGGGAAGATGAATGGGCGTGCTTCCCCTGGTTTTGACTGTGTGGCTGCTCCTTTCATCAAATATGCTGCTGTGGTGCGCCCGTGGGTCAATGGCCGGGGTACTGAGCGAGTAATTGTGCTGGTGCCGTACATTGCCCGGCTTTTCAATCTGTTCTATGACAAGACTCGCATTCTGAATGTTGGAAGAAGGCCAAGGTGACCCCCTTGTACAAAAAGGGGCCCCTGATTGAACCTAGCCTACTGAGTAGCTACCGCATGCTGGCTGTCAGTGGCACAATGTACAGCTTGTATGCTACTGTGATTCGTTCTCTTGTCACTGACTGGAGTGTGGCCTCAAACAGGACTCCAGATACTCAATTTGGTGTTTACCCTGGAAGGAACACCCTCCAGCCCATCTACATTATAAGGCACCTACAGCATGCTGCACGCACAGTCAAGCCTGGGCAATCTAGCCGGCTGCACACTGCATTCATTGACTTCAAGCAAGCATATGACACCATCCCTAGGCAGGCACTCTGGCAGCATCTGCAGCGCACACACATGCCTACTTCTTTCTTGTCCATCATTAAAAACATGTACGATGCTGATGAGTATATTTTTAAGGATGGAGAGAAGAATGCTCGGGTGAACCCTAATACAGGTGTGAAACAGGGCTGCCCTTTGCCCCCTCTGCTTTTCTCTCTGTATATTAATGACGTTAATGAAATTACGGAGGGGGTGCAAGGTGCTGTCACGGGTATAGCTGAATTCTATGTTATGCACATGTTATGTGCTGATGACCTGACTCTGGTGGCCAACGATCCTGTTGCGTTGCAAACCATGCCGAACCGCTTGCATGCATATGCTCAGAGGAAGCACTTGATCATCAACACCGCTAAGTCTGAGGTGGTGCACTTCAAGTCCTTTGGGACAGACCTGCCTGTGTTTCGTATTGGGGGGGGTGCCACTGGCACACAAGAACTCTTTCAAATATCTTGGCATGATGTTTCACAAGTGCATGAGCATGGCCAAGTCGTCTGAGCATGCTGCTGGCCCCTTCATGGCGTCTGCTTTTCGGGTCTGCCAATTTGTTCGTGAGAATTTTCTGGCAAATAGGCCGTACGTGTCTCTGTGGCTTGGGAAGACGTATGTGGCCCCAGCTGGAATGTATGCAGGCCAAGTGTGGGGCACTGAGTACATTAAAGCGGGCAAGGAATTTGCAAGTGATCTGCAAGTGCGGCACATGAGTTATCTTAAGAGCACGCTGGGTGTTAAGCGTACCACTACAAACTGGGCTGTTCTGAGGGAGTGTGGTCACGAGCCGCTTCAGTTTTACTGGTTCAGGTCTGCCGTCAAAATGTGTAATAGCGTGCTGAGGTCTAACAGTGAGACGTTGAGAAGAGTGCTGAAAGCAGATTTGAATATTAATTCGCGTGAGCCTTGTTGCTGGACTGCTCAAGTCTTAAAAGCTTTCCAAGGCCTACGGTGCTTTGATTCTTTTATGCAAGCTGTGCGGCAGGGCACTCCTATCCCTAGAAAAGAAAAGAAAAGAAAAGAAAAGAAAAACTACGCAGGCAGTAAAACACTACCCACATCAATTAAGGAAATGAGGATACCTTGGGCCGAGGCACCGTGTATCCCCTTCACCAAGAGAAACAGAAGAAAGAAGTCAATGGGGATCAGGAGGGTTACTAGCAGTAGCCCGTGCCTGATCTTGGTGATGAGAGTTGAGAGGAGTCTTCTCAAGAGCGCGTCTGGTGCTAGAAACCCTATCCCTATTCAAGAGTTTACTGATGACCTCAGGCACAGGTTACGGGCAGTGTGGAGGGACGTTGAGGGAGTGAACCCACGAGACACATACAGTAAGCTGGCAACTTGTCAGTCTCTTTTTGCAGTGCCTTTTGATCACAATGTGCGTGCCCCCGCCCGTTTACCAAGGCACATGCATTTGGATTTGTCTCAACATGTCATGAGGAATGTCAGCGTTTCAGACTTGGGGCACACACACTGGAGGTGGAGACAGCGGCTTGGGATACTCAGATCGCTCTTTTGTGTGATCGCTGTTCTTGTGATGAGATTCAAGATGAGGCTCATGCCCTTTTGGTGTGCAGAGACGCAGATGTTTGTGCTTTGAGAAGAAAGTACGCTTACCTGTTCAACTGCTTCTCTGGTGATTTTTCAATGGGACAACCATTTTTACAACAAGCCAGTGTCCAGGATGTTTTTTTATTTCCTCTTGCAACACAACAACAAGCTTTTTTCGTTTGTTTCTGAGCTTATGGACATTATGTTGACTGGCGAGGACCAGTCACAGGCCGATCAGCCGAACGGTCTGGCTGAAGGTTCCCCCGTGTGAATCTAAATCTAGGGTGTCAACCCACAGCAAGGCAAGCCTGACTTACGGTGGGCACATGGATTTACTAGAGGATGACTTTTTCCTCCACTTTGTGAGCACACACACGCATCTCCCGACACAACTCCCAACACAACTCCCACATCTCCCACACAAACTCACTTCACCCAAGCACTGGGCCGAGGCATCAATCATGCCAGGAATCAATTGCCTCCAGCCATCGCATGCGAGCAAACATTGCAAATGAGTGAGGGTTTCTTGCGCAGCTGCGGCATGCCTCATCGGCACATAACTGGCAGCAAGACAGCATGCTCAGGAAGTGAGAAACATGATACTGCTTGCTCCTTTTCTCATGAACCTTCCACACCTCCCTGTTCAGCCTAGAGATCTCATCCTACTGATGCCTCAATTGATCTGAATTTTTACCAGCATGTGTCGAGGCTCACACCTCTGCTTCATCATTGGCAGCAGCAGTAGCAGCAGTAGCGCCAGTATCAGGTGGTGAAAAATCCTTAGACTGTCGAAGCAGCTTCACTGAGCTCAAAATCATGGATGTCGCTTTCGCCTGTGTACGTTCTTCCCTTAATGCACACGGCCTTTGGCTTGCGTAGACTTTTCTTTTCTTTTGTACGTACAATGTTATGCAGTTCCCCCCACTCATATCCACCTTCTCCGAGTAATACCCTCCATCAGTGTCCTGTGTAGAGGGAGTGGATGTGGACAGATGTGAGGCATCGCAAATATAAGCGCCAAGATCAGAGTGGTGCGGAGGATAACATTCTGAGCGAGGAGGTCACACGAGAAGTGCTTGTTTGAGTTGGAGTGTCATTGAGTGAGAGAACAGGCGGTGAGGAAGTGTAACTTCCAAATGGGGACTTGGCACATTGTTGCTAGTATGGAAGCAAGGCCACGCGTTCCGCTCCTGGCACGCTGTTTGGGTTTAGGAGTCGTGCAAGCAAGCTCAATCCACAGCTTCTGGTAAGTACCAGGAACTCAGACAAGGTACCATTCGTATTTTTTGGGGTGGGGAATTGGCTGAAAATTTTTCTACCTCTCATCACCTGGGCCTGAGGAACTTAACTTGTTGCAACATACATGGTGGAAGCTGCTGCTGCAGTGTGCCTGTCCTGACCATTGTCCTTTATCATGCTAGCTACGACTTGCACCGGGTGGTCTTCTGAAAGAGGAATCTATACCAAGTAATAATTCAAGTTGTTGTGCGTCGCGCTAAGCGTTTCAAGTTCAGATTGGTGCAAGTCAAACCTAGCGGCAGATTGCGAATACATCCGATGTTTTTGTATGTTGTTCCAATGACTTCCTGAGTGTAACAACAGAGCAGCATCGGCCAAGGCACAAATGCAGGGTGCCCATCAGCTACGGGCTTTGAGCTCAGGGACATGCAGCACCAGCTACAGCAGTCCTCCATGCACATCTAACTGGGCTGGCAGGCACGTGGGTGCCGGCCGGAGGCAAGGACGCTCCAGGAGCAGTCAGCACTTCGCAGACATGCAAACTGCTGCCGCTGGCGCTGCAGCCATGCCATCGGGCCCAGCGCCCTACAAATTCGATTCCTTGGCGCCTACCCAGCGATATGTGCTAGCTGATGAATGGGGATTTGACCTCGTTGGGGAGAGTTTGCCTGCTGGCCTGGATCCGGAGGTGCTGCAGAGAGCCATCCCCAGCGAAGGTGCGTGCCCTTGATGCCAAGAACAGTGGCATCAAGTTACACATTAGTGCACAAATCAGCACGGCGGATGCATGCATGTATGCACGCGCGCGCGCGCACACACACACACACACACACACACATACACACACACACACACACACACGCACGCACGCGCGCGTGCATACACACACGCATACACACGCGCACATACATGCACGCACACACGTACACGCACGCATGCACATGTGCATGAATACACACACACATTTGCGCATGAGAGTACGTGCATGTAAAATCTAATGTGCGCTTGACATGGCAGCGAGGTGATGTGAAGTTAAGACAAAGGAGATTTTCACGATGACAAATGGTAATTGCAGCATCATCTGGGTATGGCAACACTTGCTTCTTAGAAGCAAGTGTTAGCTAGATTTTTTTCTAGCAGCATAGTTCTGAAATACAGGAGCTCCTTCCTTGTAACTAACCAAGGGCGATGTACATGGGCATGTGTGCATCCATTCTCAGTATACGTGCATGAGAACACTTGCAGGTTGGTACCAAAGAAAATGTGTATATGTGTGTAAGTTCATGCACGTGTGCATGCGTGTGTGCGCGCATGCATATGTATGCTTGTGTGTGTGTGTGTGTGTGTGTGTGTGTGTGTGTGCATGCCTGGGTGCATGTGTGTGTATGTGTGTGTGCGCGTGTGCGTTGCGTGCGTGCATGTGTGTGTATGTGTGTGTGTGCGGTGCGTGCGTGCGTGCGTGCTTGCGCGCGTGTGTGTGTATGTATGTGCGCGCGTATGCGTAGGTGGGTGGGTGGGTGGGTGTTGGTGCGGGCGGGATGCGTGCACTTGTGCGCAAAGATGCATTCCTCCTTTCATCATGACAATATGGCATAAGTCATCCATGTGCCTGTGCTCACCCATGCAGCCTACCATCACGACACCAAGCGCGCACTGCAAGGGCTCCTCCTGCCCTTGGCCCTCATGTCCTTAGGCTACGGATGGCTATGGTGAGATGCTGAGATTGCGCGGGGATGCATAGTAAAAAGTATGGACATGGAGAATGCAAGGGCTTCTCTTGCCCTTGGCCCTCGTGTCCTTAGGCTCCAGATGGTCGTGGTATAAGTTTGTGTGAGGATGCAAAAGATTTGGGAAGGACAGCGTTGAAAATACAAGGGCTCTGATGTCCCTAGAATGTGAATGGCCACAGTGACGCATCAGGTTGCATGGTGGCACACCGTTCCAATCGTTCGATTGTGAAGGAGGAGAGCTGAGCTTGGAAGAATGCAGGGGTCTCTTTGCCCAGGTTTTTGTGTCCTCGGGCTCCAAAGAGGTGTGGATGTAATGCAGGCGACATTGCTGGTGTCAGTTGCACTGGGAAAGAGACCGGAGAGGGGCTGGAAGTTGTGAAGAGCATGGCTGTAGGGCCATATCCTTCGAGACTGCGGCGCCCAGGAAAAAAGGAGGATGCAGTGTTTGATTTCTGTGTTGCCGAGAGTACAGGGGAGTCATAGATCTGGGTTAACTCATGAGGAGTTTATTGCTAGAAAGTGAGGCTGATTGCAGGTAACCGGCAGCAAGTACAGACCGCTTGCAGTGGGGCGTTTGGCTGCGATTTTGGGCGGCTGCAGTTCGGTCGCACGTGCACATCGTGACCTCTGTTGAAAGCAATGCAACACGTGCGCATATGCCTTTGTTGGCCTCTGCTAAACACCAGCACACATGCTGCCTCGCTTCTCTTGTGTGCGCAAAATGGCAGAGGGTGCAAGGAATCACTGAATGAGGATGTCTGAATCCATGGTGTCCAGTCACTGTTCATAACACTTATGAATAGGGGGTACACAACGCTTATAGATGAGCCCTGATGCAACATGTGTAATAAGCGGGTGGCGGCTGCATGTGGGACCAGGAAAAGGCATGCTGTGCGACTGAGTTAGTCAACCCTGCTGTGTGACGACAAGGATTTAATCTGCTTCAGGTTCAAGGACACGCAGGTGTTGCTGGCGAACAAAGCTTTTGAAAATCCGGTCTTACTTTTGCAGCTGCCACTTGTTTCCTAGCACAAAGTTTCAGTGAACGGGGATGGAAGCACAGTGCAACTGGTTTTTGTGGTCCAATCGCATCCCATGAATACTGTGCTTGCCTTTGTTAGCACAACACGCAAGAGGTGCGACTTGGCCACACAGATTCTAGTTGCATGTTACTACCACCCTGAAACTTTGTTGGTACGCAAGAGGTGCGACTTGACATCATCTATTTTTGGGGTCCCCAAACCCTCCCAGACAGATAGCTTGACATTGAGGGCTCCGTGCGCCACAGCTCCGACCCTGCCTTTGCAGAATCCTGCAGCATTGCTTAAATGCGCGTGTGCAGCAACTTGCATCCACATGTGCTTGATCATCCATAGGCTCCAGTCATAAGCCATGTTTTGTGCTGCAACTTGCAGGTACATGCACTCCATCATTCCAGTGTGGCAGCAGCTCATCTGCTGGCTCAACATAGGCGTTGGATGTGCAGGCCTAGTGAATTGTACCTACTAAATGACGTGCATGCAGGTACATGCACTCCATCATTCCAGTGTGGCAGCAGCTCATCTGCTGGCTCACCATAGGTACCGGGTATGCGGGCCTGTTCAACCTTGCACACGAGTGCGCGCGCGGCAGCTTGCTTCCGAACAACCCCTCCTGCCAGGTGAGTAAGCGTTGGCTATGCGGGCCTGTTCAACCTTGCACACGAGTGCGCGCGCGGCAGCTTGCTTCCGAACAACCCCTCCTGCCAGGTGAGTAAGCGTTGGCTATGTGGGCCTGTTCAACCTTGCACACGAGTGCGCGCGCGGCAGCTTGCTTCCGAACAACCCCTCCTGCCAGGCGAGTAAGCGTTGGTTATGCAGGCCATCAGATGATGTTTTTCACGTATGTAAGCGGCAGCTTGCTTCCAAACAACCCTCCCTGCCAGGTGAGTAGGCGTCGGCTGTGCAGGCCATCAGACGATGTCACGTCTACAAGTGGCTGCTTACTTTCTGGTGAGAAAGAGCTATGCAGGCCATCAAACATGGCCTTGAGTGTGCAAGCAGCAGCCCAATGGCAGAAAGCCTCTTTTGCTAGGTAAGCAGGCAGGGGCTGTGCAAGCCATTGAACAATGTGTTTTTTTAGGGGAATTGTGCATGGGGCAGCTCGCTAACAGACATCCTTGTTGGGCTATTGGGTGAGCAGGCATGGGCTGTGCAGGCCCTGGAGCTACGCCTCTGAAATGTGCATGCAGCAGCTCACTGGCAAATGTAAGTCATCCTGCCAGGAAAGCAGGCATGGGCTGTGCAGGCCATTGGGCAATGTGTTTTTGAGCGCAATTGTGCATGGGGCAGCTCGCTGGCAGACGACCTTCACTGCTGGGCTGTTGGGTGAGCAGGCAAGGGCTGTGCAGGGTTAAGCTACGCCTCTGCATGAAGTGTGCATGCAGCAGCTCACTAACAAATAACCCGGTCTGTGAGCATGCATGTGGGCAGGGCAGGTAGCCACCAGATGAGCCCTCCTGTCTGGTGAGCTGCACATGGTTTGCAACAGACGTGAGTAGATGCAGATGCAGATGGCTTGTAGGTGCGAGCAATGATGTGGGCAGGGCAGGTTGTCACCAGAAAAGTCCCTTTGTCTGATGTTAATGGCGATTTGAGACGGCAAGAATGAACATCACATTTGCCTTACAGACATGGTAGTAATTGCAGAGGGCTTGCAGCAGATGCAAGCAGATGCAGATGGCTCTTGGATGTGAGCATAGAGGCGAGCATGCTTAGATGCGCAAATGACTTGATGTTTGCAGATACAGATGGCTTTTATTAAATGCTGGTTGGAAGCCGTTGAAGGGTGCTTGCACATGTCTGCATACATGGCAGGTTGCTGCATGTGTGCGATTCAAGGTGTGCGTTTAGAGCTGCATCTGTATGACCTGAGGCATGTGTTTAGAGCTGCATCTGTATGATTTGGGGCATGTGTTGAGAGCTACACCTGTATGACCTGAGGTTGGTGTTTGGCCAGGTCTCTAAAGGGCCAAGCACATTCCCAAAAATTGGCAGCGTAGTGCTGTAAGGAAAAAAACACTGGGCCTTACGTGAATGATCCATTGTCGTACACTGTCCCACACTTAGGGACACGAGAAGGCAAACCACGGTTGATCAATTTGGGGGTTTGACAAAATAAGTTCGCGAATAATGCGATAAAATTCGAAATTCTTGAATTATGTGAACGCATGATTGCCCCCGAGGCGAGGGGCTGGGGAGGGAGTAGCAACTGCCCCCCCACCACCCTCCCAAAACTTGGCAGTGCAGTGCTGTAAGGAAAAAACACTGGCGCTTACGTGAATGATCCATTGTCGTACATGCACACTTAGGGACACGAGAAGGCAAACCAGGGTCGATCAATTTGGGGGTTTGACAAAATAAATTCGCGAATAATGCGATAAAATTCGAAATTCTCGAATTATGTGAACGCATGATTGCCCCCTAGGCGAGGGGCTGGGGAGGGGGTAGCAACTGCCCCCCCACCACCCTCCCAAAACTTGGCAGTGCAGTGCTGTAAGGAAAAAACACTGGCGCTCACGTGAATGATCCATTGTTGTATGCGCACACTTACGGACACGGGAAGGCAATCCTTGGGCACACCCTCGTCAAGCCTACCCTGAGGCATGGTGTGCCGCTAGGGACACAACTCACTCTCCACAGGCAAATCAACCTGCCGCCAGTGTGCAAGACTTGATCCGCCAGCACACGCACCCTCAGGGCGCGACTCCTGAGCACATTTCTGAAATTAATTGTAGGCAATCATAATTGTAGGTGCCATCCTCAGCGCCCTTTCCCTATGCTCCCTGGAGGCCTGGTGAGCGCATGTGCACCATGCTCATGGCCCCTCCCTTATGTTCCCTAGTGACCTGGCTAGCACATGTGCCCCAACCTCATGGCCCCTTCCTTTTCATCCCCTGGCGAGCGCATGTGCACCATCCTCATGGCCCCTTTTTAATTCGCCAAATTGAATGCAGATAATGTTATGCACCATCCTCTGGGCCCCTATTAAATACGGCTTTAAAACCTGGCAAGTGCATGTGCACCATCCTCTTGGTTGCTTCTTCATAATTCCTTGAGGTCTGGGGAGCCCATGTGCACCATCCTCATGGCCCCTTTTCCTTGTAATCCCTAGAGGCCTGGCAAGCGCATCTGTACCTTTCCCATGGCCCTTTCCTTTCTCTCCTCGTCATGCCTGAATGCAGGCAATCTTAGGCACCATCCTCATGGCCCCTTCTCTATACTCCTTAGAAACCTGGCGAGCGCGTGTTTACCACCATTTCTTTGAGGTGAGTGCCATGCGCCTGCGCTGTCACAAAGTTGCAAAGCACGTGCCCAGCCTATGGCTTGCTCATGAGCCATGCTTCATGTAAATGCAGCACACGTGTACGTGTGTTGTTTTGGCTGTTTGTTATTTCCTTAACAGCTGACCCTTCTGATGGCATAGCTGCCTGCCTTGTGTGCCTGGCACATAAGTCAATGCACTCAGCCCCATTCGGGATTGCTTGTCGCATTTCCTCGATGAGGTTTGCATTTGCATTGTGTGTGTGTGTGTGTGCGTGTGTGTGCGTGCGTGCGTGCGTGCATCCTTCTGCACAGGTGAACACGCTCAGCAATGCCGTCGCTGCTTGGCACCCCCTGAGCCACAGCCTTTCTGTCTACATCCTGTGTGTGTGTCCTTCTGCACAGGTGAACACGCTCAGCATTGACGTCACTGCTTGGCACCCCCTAACTGTTGAGGAGCTACTGGAGGCATCCCCGCTGCAGCGCAAGCTCTTGCGCCTCATCGCAACCACACCCCTGAAAATGCTGGCCTCTATAGGTGGGTCCAGCCTCATTGCCACCACACAGGCGCATTGCAGTCTCCTGGCCACCACACTTATGGCCTCCATGGGTGGGTACAGCCTCATTGCCAACCCACACCTCTAACTGCTGGCCTCCTTAGGTAGGTGCAGTCTCATGCCACCACACAACCTCGTACCACCACACTTCTAGCCTCCAAAGGAGGAGGGAAGGGAATTTCCTAGCTTCCATAGGCAGGTGCAGCGCCATTGCCACCATGCTGACGCACTGTAGTCTCATTGCCAACACGCCCCTCAAACTGCTGGCCTCCATAAGTGTGTCTTGCAAGCTTATGGACGTGTGTGGTGAAGGGGAGGCAGAGGGAAGCACAACCCTCATGCACAAGCAAACAAGAATTGAAGAATTGAAAAGTGAGACCCTCATGCGCAAGTTAGTAAGAATCAAAAAGTGGAGCTCATGTGCGGTGTAACAGCAATTTCCGCCTTTTGCACTGAAAGGCATGCAAAGCCAGAAAAAGCTGCGCGCATAGCATGGGAAATCTAAACTTCATGATTCCGGTGTCTCACCTTGCCCTCCTGCACCTACTTGCACCACTTTGCACAAGGCTCTCCTTGCTTGCTCTGTGTGAGCCCCTTTTCCGAAGATTTTTTTTTGTTGCGGCTGCTGCAGGTGATCTAGCTCGCTCGTTGCAGCACTGGGACTTGAAAACATACTATGAGCTGGCCCGGCCGTCAGTCATCGCAGGTTAGCACTGTACATGAAAGTACATGCCTGTGTGTGTGTGTGTGTGTGTGTGTGTGTGTGTGTGTGTGTGTGTGTGTGTGTGCGTGTGTGTGTGTGTGTGTGTGCGCGCGTTCGTTTTCAGTGTACTTAGTGCATTCAAAAGGCAAAATGTCCATGCCTTGATGTCACCTTGCGCTGCGCCTTGTGAGGAAAGCGTAGGGATGTCAACTGCTGCGCCTTCTCATCTTGTAATGTGCATGCAAATACAGCAGGGATGTGAGCTGCTGCTTGAGGTGGGCTGTTTCATTTGCAGTATCGAGAGCCACACACCATGCACATGCACTGTTAGACCACGGCCGCACCTGCGCTGCCATGGCACCTTCGCTGCATGAATCTCTGTTCCATGGATCGCATGGACCTCCATTCCAGCAGAAAGCTGTCTCACGGCCCCTGACCACACAGCCATACACGCACACTTACTTATGCGCGCGCACACACACACACACACACACACACACACACACACACACACACACACACACACACACACACACCCCTAGATACAGATGCACCAAATTTTTTAACCTCGCTTGTGCCAATCACAGGCTGGGCTGCACCGCTTGCCTTCTTCGGCTTGGGCTTGCCCTGCATGGTCGCAGCTGGAGGCATGTCAGGTGCGCTGCATGATTTCAAGGCTCTGTCCACATGCAACGATACAAAAAAGTTGGTGGGGTTTGGAGTGAAAGCAACGGTCGCAGCTGGAGGTCCGTCAATGTCCAAAATGATTGGAGTTGCTAGAGGCCCTGAGCGGCGCTGAGGGCATACCTGAGGAGAGCATGCCTGTCCTTCTGATTGAGTCACTCACACCTCAAGGCCAGCATTAGCGCAAAACGAAACACACGATAAGTGAGAGCGCTGGGTCTGCCGTCTGGAAGAGGAGCGAGGCGTGGAATTGTGACAGGCCTGTAAGAAGCTTGCAGGGCACACGCAGGCACACACACACATACATGTACACGCACACTGTGCCCCGCAGGCCTCGTCGCCTGGTGGCTGGCACCCTGGCTGGTATTCCACGCCTGGCTCAGCACGCTCACACACACACATGCTTGCACACGCACACTGTGCCCCGCAGGCCTCGTCATCTGGTGGCTGGCACCCTGGCTGGTTTTCCACGCATGGCTCAGCACGCTCACACACACACACACATGCATGCACACGCACACTGTGCCCCGCAGGCCTCGTCGCCTGGTGGCTGGCACCCTGGCTGGTATTCCACGCATGGCTCAGCACGCTCACACACACACACATGCTTGCACACGCACACTGTGCCCCGCAGGCCTCGTCATCTGGTGGCTGGCACCCTGGCTGGTATTCCACGCCTGGCTCAGCACGCTCACACACACACACATGCTTGCACACGCACACTGTGCCCTGCAGGCCTCGTCAACTGGTGGCTGGCACCCTGGCTGGTATTCCACGCATGGCTCAGCACGCTCACGCGCCTGCAGCACACAGCCCCACACATCCCCTTCCGTCCGGAAGGCGTCTCAGGCCAGGACTTATGCACCGCCATCGTCAGCGGCACCGTGACCATCCGCCTGCCCAGCTGGCTGGAGGCTGTGCTCAACTACCCCAACTACCACATGCCCCAGGTACGGGTGTCAATGGATACATGAGCATACTGTGCACTGCCATTGTCAGCAGCACCGCGACCACCATCCGCCTGCCCAGCTGGCTGGAGGCTGTGCTCAACTACCCCAACTATCACACGCCCCAGGTGCGGGTATTGATGAGCACATGGGCACACTGTGCACTGCCATTGTCAGCGGCACTATGACCATGGTGCTGGAGGCCATGCTGGGGATGCGTGCATACTGGTCGTCACATACACAGGGCCTTTTTACAGGGCCTTGCTGTCATTGGGCGATTGGTTGTGTTACGTCCACAGCTCCCACTGGCCCCCATCTCCTCAACACACGACCTCAAAAAACATGGTTTGCTTGTCCATGTGCCGCACCTCGCGCCGGGCGGTGATGATGTGCCTCATACATTGCGAAATGGGCTCTATCCTTCCCGACCACCTGCTGCCTTGTTGTGTGTCCATGTGCTGTACCTCGCACCTAATGGTGGTGATGATGATGATGATGATGTGCCCCTCTGCATTCCACCCAACAATTTGCGCAACACCACATGAGCTCTGTTGTGGTGGTGCGCGCAGCACCTCGCGCCTGACGCAATGCCCTGCGACCATGCCAAGCGTGCGACTGAGCCCCCATTTGAGAACTCTGCAAGTTTTTACACATCTGTGCCTTTGCGGTTGCGTGCACAGCACCTCGCGCCTGATGATGTGCCGTACTACAATGCCAAGCGTGCGACTGAGGGGTTGCGGGAGCGGCTGTGGCCGTACATGACGGAGGGCAAGCTGAGCGTGAAGCTGCTGGTCAACCACATCACCAAGTGGCAGGTGCGGCGCAGCTGGAGAACGTGTGTGTGTGTGTGTACGTGTGCGTGTGTGTGTGTGTGCATGTGTTTTGTGCAAAACAGAGGTCAAGCTGAGCGTGGAGCTGCTGGTCAACCACATCACCAAGTGGCAGGTGCGGTACCTGCAGGCTGTGTTTGCAGGATGTGTGTCCCAGAGGAGTGTGTCCTAGGTGGTACAGGACAGAGTGTGGTCAACCACTTTACCGTGGTGATGGGTGGTGCAGCACAGGTTTAGTGTGAATGTGAGAGGGTAGGTGCAATTTTTTAATCAACGAGTGCATGCAAGCATGTGTGAATCTTTCTGCATGTCTCCCCCTCTCCGGCTGCTGTTTTGTTTGGGACGCCCTGCAGGCCAATGTTTGGTTTCCGCGGTTTTTGGTTTGCCCCTCATGTAAGGTACTTGCCTGGAGGAGCGCAGCAGCTTGCATGCTTCGTCTTGCTTGCTGGCATACTCATCCTCATCGCTGCATTTTTTAAAGGGAAATGGCTGAAGTTCTGTATCTCACCAACCATTAGATCTTTTCACTCCAAATTTGTCAATGACTATCTTACACACAAGGACCCCAAAGTACTTGAAATAACTGCCTTTGGTGCAGTGAGTGGTCTGGAATGAAGATGTTGTGGTAAAGGAGGGGTTCAAGTCACAGTTTATCTAGCAGGCGTGCCCCAATCTGGGACAGGCAAGTCTGTCCTTTGGAAACTACGATTGAAACCAAATTGAAGTGTCCAAGGTTGAGGCGCACCTATGTTGGGATTGGGGTATGTAAAAAACATACATATCTGGGGGGGTCATTGTCCACTTTTGGTGAATTGGCAAAAGGTGAGCTTGCATGACCTTGCATAGTGAGCTACCTTGGTGACCTACTGAATTCCAGCGCTTCACATGCACAAGGCTCATGGTGTACACACCTCTCATGCACCCCTCGTACAACTCTCATGCATACAACTTGTGTCGTGCAAAGCTTGCTCAGCACCTTCCAGTTCTGGTGCTCCTTTTTATGAGAAAGGGGCCCCTCCCATGGTGACCTTTTCAGCCCAGCAAGTTTATATTAGCTTGCTGTGTACAAGGCTTTTTAAGTATATGAAGTTGTGGCCTTTGACCATTAAGTTTGACTGCCCTTGTGAGCGCGTAAAGCCTGTGGCTGATGTTTTTAAGTTTGTCATTGCTGCGCTGTGCACATGGGTGTGCGAGCAGGTGTACGACACCGAACAGGAGACATACATCACCTTCGATGAGGCGATGCAGAAAGTGACATCATTGGAGCAGCAGCAGGAAGGTGCAGCACCAGCAGCTAGTAGCTGAAGCTTGTGCTTGTTAGCAGCTGATAGGCAGTAGCTTGTCCTTGTCTGCAGTCAGTGGATCTGAGCTGATAGTAGTCTGCGCTGTTGGCAAGAGGCTGGTGCTAGTCTGCAGCTTGTAGCTTGAAGTTCGTGCTAGCCTATAGCTTGTGAGAACTTGAAGCTCGTGCTAGGCTACAACCCAACATGTTGGGTCCTTCCCTTCCATTTTTGTTGATGAGTCTTGCATTTACTGATACAGCTATAAGCTTGTACATTCTGGGGGTCCATCTCTTGACCCATGTTAGCTCTGCTGGACAATAAACATTTGAATCTTAACATGATATAAGGAGATTTCGGATTTCATATTGCTTATGTGAGTTATTGCTTATGTGAGCCTAGTATTGAGGGTCAGACTTGGATAGAGATGAACTAAAAAAGGCAGCTTATAACTAAAATGAGTTGCTGATACATATGTGGAATAACAATGCAGCATACCAGAGAAAGAGAACGAACACTACGTAGGCAGAGGAAACTCTCTCTACACCAATTAAGGACAAAGAGACATTGGCTCAAAAGAGCAAATCCCTTCCATCACAAAGCGGAAACAACATAGGCTAGTGGCCGGAGGGTTTCCTGTAACCAAATACTTCCAGGACAGATGTTTTAACTGGAAGAGGAAAAGCCCTGTGCCATGTCACACCCAGAGTGTGCTGCTGCGAGGATCTGCTGCAAATTAGTTGAGTAGGTTGTGTAGTTTTGATTGACCCTTGCTGCAACGAGACGGTTGCGCTAGGCCATAAAGACCAGGCCAAGACCAGTGGCCGGATGCCACTTTGGCACCTTCCTATTCCTTTGTTGTGGAACGGGGGGACTTGCACCCCATCCTTTGGTACCATTACAAGGTTTATAAGGTTTTACAAATTAAGCCATCAGTCAAGAAGTGCGACTGCTAGGCTGCTCATGTGAAAAACTGTATTATAAAATGTTCAGGAGTGTTTGTGTAGCCCGTGCATGTAAGTGTACAAAAAAAACCCTTGCCAAGAACAAGGGAAAAAATTCCCACTGGTGTTTGTATGACAAAGCAACGGCGAATAAAGATCAGGAGTTTGCCAGGACCAACCGACTGCAACAAAAAAAAGGGAGGAGAGTAACATATGTGTGTTCGTGTGGTAACTGAAGGAAGAAGCACGGTCTGTCACACTGAGCATGCCAAGAACGAGGGGGGCAAATAAGTACAAATAAAATTGACGTAAGGAGGAGCAGCACGTGCACAATGAGAGGGTCAGGAACATCAAACATGGTCTGATTCATCACCCTCTTGCTGCGGGCCCTGCTGCTAGAAAATTTGGTACCATTACACTTGCAAAGAGTCACGCCGACTCCAGCAGAAATCATGCATTATCCATTAAATGAGTTATGAGTTACAATGGGATTTGACCTTCAGCCAGGTAGTTTGGCTGCTCGGTCTGCTTAACTGATCCAACAGCACAAAAAATATCCATGAGATCAGAAATAAAGCGATAAGTCTCGTTGGTTTGCTTCTGCAAGAAATGAATAGCATCCTCAGAGCTAGCTTGAGAATAGTATAAAGTGCCTGAATCGTCCAAAAAAATTCTATAAGACGAGGGGAAGTCAGAAAATAACTGTGCATAAGCCCTTCGAAGAGAACACACAGAAGCGCAAGAACAAAGGAACACCGCATGCTTTTCATCTTGGAGTCCTTGTTCACATCTATCACAAGTTGATGTCTGCTCCTGCCAAAGTGATGTCTCAACTCTTAAAGTATGAGCATGTAAGCGAAAACGTGCTATGTTTCTTAGCGTGCGCTTGCCCAAATCAAGATGCAAATACCTGGGGACAGAAAAGGGCGCACCATGAACAGACAAGGGTCTCAAAGGAAGTGCCATCCAGTGATGATATTTGGCTAATTTGTTCGTGTGGTCACCATGTTCTGCCAAGGCATCAGCATTCCACACACCTCGCAGCCTTTTTCTCAGATCAACAACAAACTCCCTCATGATTATAGGCTGCCCTGACCGAACACAATGAGTAAACACGTTGCACCTGTCCAAGCCTGTGCAGGCAGCCAAAATTTCTGAAGTCCAGCCTTTATGGGAAAGACTGCTCATTTCAACATCTGCTTGCAGTACCTTACTGAGTGTAGTGCTGTTGCTGCGCAGTAAAGCATTGTAAAACCTAACTGCTGCACGAAACCAATAGAACTGTAAAGGTTCATGCCCACACTCGCGCAGTACAGACCAATTATGAGTGGTGCGCTTTACCCCAAGGATACGCTTCAATAAGCACAGATGTACAGTTTGCAAAGGACAGTCCATTTCAGCTCCTTCTTTCATAAATCTAGTGCCCCAAATCTGGCATGCATACATGCTAGCAGGGAGAGCATATGCTTTAGTCAGCCAGAGCATGGTATGCGGCCTTTCTGTCAGGCGGTGCTCAGATGTGAATTGCCTAATCCGTCTACAACCAGCTAGGAAAGGGGCACACATATACTTAGCAGTGGCTTGCGGGTTGCGTTGTTTTGTGAACAGCATGCCTAAATACCTAAAAGAATCTGCACACGCCAAACGAGCTCCACCTAACGTGAAAGCTGGCACATTATCACCCTTTGAATTATAGTGCACAATCTCAGACTTGGCAGTAATGATCACCAACCCTTTCCGCTGAGCATACGTATGTAGCCTATCTAACATCAGTTGGAGCTGATCAGGAAGGTTACTAGTGAGGCACAAATCGTCTGCATACAGCATGTGGGTGACTCGAACGTCCCTAGTGCCTGTAATAGCCCCTTGCACATTTCCTGCCAAGCAGTCCACGTCATTGATGCACAAGGAGATGCACAACAAAGGGGAAAGCGGGCAGCCTTGCTTAACTCCAAAATGGGGGCGCACACGAGCTTGCTTGCAGCCATCCACCAAGATATACTCATCATTAGCATACATGCTTTTAATGACAGCCAACAGGCACGCAGGCATATCAATGCGCTGCAGGTGAGTCCAAAGAGCTTCCCTAGGAATTGTATCGTAAGCCTGCTTGAAATCAATAAAAGCTGCATGCAGCCTTGAGGATGCATTTGGGCGCTTGACCTGAGCAGCATGCTGCAAATGCCGCAAAATGAAAATGGGCTGCAAAGTGTTACGGCCAGGATAAAATCCAAATTGAGTGTCTGGAATCTTGTTTTTATCTTTACACCACCCAGTGACCACCTCCCTAAGAACGTTAGCATACAGCCTTGCTATTTGCCTACAACCCTGCCCGGCTAGCATGCTATGCGCCGTAGCATTGCAGTACAAACCACTTCTCTAAGCCTCTGTAGCATGGCCAACTGAGACACTGTTTTGGCTGTGTCAGTTTCTCAGCCTGACAGTCAAGTCCTGGAGTGTTGCAATGCCAAAACAAACAGCTGCAAATTTGCCAGATCACAAAAAGCGGCATGCCAACCTCCGGGGTTCTAAGGGACTTCTTTTGAAAGGAAAGGAAAGGGTTACATAGCTGTACCTGCCGGGGCTCTAATGCCACTGTGGCACCCATGCTGCTTTAAAGTGTAACTTTCAAATTCAAGCCATCCTGGACTGGTAAAAGCTTCATATAAGAAATAAGGTTAGGTTACATCAGTTTTCAGCTTTCAACCACGTGGTTTGGCTGCTATATGTAAGACAGCGATATAAGAAATAGACGCCTAATCCGCGCACTCACAATCACAATTTAAGGTAGAATGGTAGCCACATGGTCACAAATGGTTATAATGGGGTTTGACCTTCAGCCAGGTAATTTGGCTGCTCGGTCTGCTCAACTGTTCCAACTGCACAAAAAATATCCATGAGTTTGGAAACAAAACGATAGATCTCATTAGTTTGCTCCTGCAAGAAATGAGAAACATCCCCAGAGCTAGCTTGAGATTAGAAGAAAGCACCTGATTCGTCCAGAAAAGAATTATTTGAGAGGTTGAGAGCTTGAGAGGTGAGAGGAGATTAGCAACTCACAAACAAATATTCGTTTCTACAAAGTAAAATCTCATGCTGGCATTGCTGGTAACAAATGTGCAGATGCTATTGCTAAATATCAGGCCAACAAAGGCAATAATAACGAGGCTGATACTGGGATCCCTAGAGCAGGCCCTGGCGGAAATCCATTTTCTCACTTATTTTGGTTAGCTAAAGAGGAAAAAAGCAAACAAACTGCTGGCACATCCACAGCTCCTGCACCCAATCCTAAAATCACCTACCTCTCCAATCTTCAAAATGCTCTCAAGTCTCACATGCATACAAAACACAGACTTGGATATGCCAACCCCAAAACAGGCTACTACTCATACTATCAGTTTGTTACCACATGTAGAAAAGAAAATCAGCAATGCCTTTATGGACATGTCCTGTACATCCACACCCATGAAGCGCACCATCTTACAATATCGCACTGGCACCCTCTATAACCAAAAACATGTGGTTCGCTTCAAAAGGTCCACTAACCCACTTTGCCCTCTCACAGGCTGTCATCAATTAGACAGCGCACTCCACATGCTTTCAGGCTGTCAAAATCATATTATCTCCAGCATGAAAACTGAACGCCACAATGTTGCTGGAAGAATGGAAGAATGATCATCAAAGCTCTTAGCAAAAGCCCGTGGGGAGCAGGCTTGGTTAACATGGACATAGGGAGAGGTGATAGTTTGGCGCAGCACAACTTTCAAATCCCTGCACATGCATCAAACAGAATTATACCCCCTTACCTCTTTCCAAGAAAATTTTCTAAGAGATCTAGACTCACCTCCAGCCGTCCTGATGCTATACTGATTACTCCCTATAAAGCCAAACCCACTTCTTCTCCTTCTACCTCCTGCTCACACCATCATGCGTTACGCAGCAGACACAACCCCACACTGAGGGCCGCAACAGCCAACCACGTGATGCAACCCCACCAACTGAATGTGAACCAGCGGCATGTGCACTTGATTGAAATCAAGTACTGTGAAGAGATGAGACCTGGACAACAGTTGGAGGCGGCACAGCGGCAGCATGCAGACCTCTGCAAACTCATTAATGCAAAAGATGTGACTCTCCACACCATCCTTTTGGGTGTTGGTGGGACCTGCTACACTGAGCACACCCTTAACCAGTTTAAACAACTGGGACTTGACCACCAACGCACCAATAAACTTGCTCGCAAACTTCATGCCCATTCTGTCATGTATGCCAACAAGCTTGTTACCACTAGGCGTGCTATTGAAAACAAGATTACTTCTTGCAACCTGGTTATGGAGCCGGGTGCTTCCAATAACCCTCCAGATCCCCATTAGAGTCTTCTTTTTGTAGCTTCGTGGTGGAGGGGACTCACGGCTCTTTTAAGCCAATGTGTCTCCTCTTCCTTAATTGATGTAGGGAGAGTTTCCTCTGCCTACGTAGTTTTTCTTGTCTTTTCTTTCTGAGAGGGGAAGTCAGAAAATAACTGTGCAAAAGTTCTTCAAAGAGAACAAATAGGATTGCAAGAACAAAGGATCACGGCATGCTTTTCATCTTGGAGCCCTCCTTGGTCACACCTATTACAAGCAGATGTGTGATCCTGCCAAAGAGGTGTCTCGACTCTTAAGGTGTGTGCATGTAAACAAAAGCGTGCTACGTTCTTCAGCATGTGCTTGCCTAAATCAAGATGCAAATACCTAGGAAGAGAGAAGGGCGTGCTATGAACAGACAACTCGTCTTGGAGGGTCTCAAAGGAAGAGCCATCCAATGATGATACTCGGCTAATTTGTTCATGTGTTCACCATGTTCTGCCAAGGCAGTATTCCGCACATCTCGCAGCCTTTTTCAAGTTCTCAAATCAACAACAAACTCCCTCATGGCTATAGGCTGCCCAGACCGAACACAATGAGTAATTGCATTGCACCTGTCTAAGCCCGTGCATGCAGCCCAAAACTCTGAGGTCCAGCATTTTTGAGAAAGACTGCTCAATTCAACATCTGCTCACAGTACCTTACTAAGTGTAGTGCTGTTGCTGCGTAGTAAAGCATTGTAAAACCTAACTGCTGCACGAAACCAATAGAACTGTAAAGGTTCATGCCCACACTCGCGCAGTACAGACCAATTATGAGTGGTGCGCTTTACCGCAAGGAGACGCTTCAATAAGCACAGTTGCACAGTTTGAAAAAGACTGCCCATTTCAGCTCCTTCTTTCATCTAGTGCCCCAAATTTGGCAAACACACATGCTAGCAGGGAGAGCATACTTTAGTCAGCCAGAGCATGGTATGGCCCCGGGGGCCTGTCCGTCAGATGGTGCTCAGATGCAAATAGCCTAATCCGTCTACAACCAGCTAGGAAAGGGGCACACATGTACTCAGCAGTGGCTTGCGGGTTGCGTTGTTTTGTGAACAGCATGCCCAAATATCTAGAGGCATCTGCACAAGCCAAATGAACTCCACCTGACGCGAAAACTGGCACGTTACTGCCCCTTGAATTAAAGTGCACGTTCTCACACTTGGCAGCATTTATCACCCATCCTTTCCGCTGAGCATACGTATGTAGCCTATCTAACATTAGTTGGAGCTGATCAGGAAGGTTACTGGTGAGGCACAAATCGTCTGCATACAGCATGTGAGCGACTCAAACGTCCCTTGTGCCTGTAATAGCCCCTTGCACATTTCCTGCCAAGCAGTCTACGTAATTGATGTACAAAGAAAACAACAAGGGGAAAAGCAGGCAGCCTTGCTTAACTCCATAATGGGGGCGCAAACGTGCTTGCTTGCAGCCATCCACCAAGAAATACTCATCATTAGCATACATGCTTTTAATGATGGCCAACAGGCATGTAGGCATACAAATGCGCTGCAGGTGAGTCCAAAAAGCTTCCCTAGGAATTGTATCGTATGCCTGCTTGAAATCAACAAAAGCTGCATGCAGCCTCGGGGATGCATTTGGGCGCTTGACCTGAGCAGCATGCTGCAAGTGTCGCAAAATGAATATGGTCTGCAAAGTGTTACGGCCAGGGTAGAAACCAAAGTGAGTGTCTGGAATTTGTTTTTTGGCGCCACCCAGTGACCACCTCCCTGAGAACGTTAGCATACAGCTATATAAGGTGCCGTTAACAGCGATAAATCCTTGGATCCAACACAGAGCCCTTTTTGTTAAGGGGAATGACTTTAGCCACTTTCCAGCATGCAGGAATTTCGGCCTTCTCCATCATGACAGCGAACAAACGTGCAAAATAAGGTGCCAGAACCTTTATTTTTTCTGTGCCCCTACCACTCACTGCCGGTACCCTAATTTCAGTGTATTTAATAAAAGGGGCAGCAATAGCATCAAAAACTGGGGATGTCTTAGCATTCATCTTATGCGTGTGTTCACAAATAATAGGATCCAGGGTAGCTGCATTAGGCAGTTCCGTCACATCAGGTTCAGGCATCCACCGAGACTCAGCACCTTGTTGGAAAAGTTGCTCTGGAGGCGGATTGTTGCGCCCCAGGGGCACTGCCACATCCCAAGCTGTAGCTCCTGAGTCACCAGTCCAGTGAGCAGCGACCCGCTGTGCCAGCCCGTGCACAGCTCCAAGAACAGACTCCACCCTTGTGCTGACGCTGTCCCACAGTTTATGTCGTCTGCTAGAGGTGCTTTCAGGGCAGCTACCCATGGGGCCTGATTGTTGATAAGGAATGTGAGGAACGCTTCCTGCTGGACAACTAGGGTGCCCGCCCACAGGTCCGGTGGTGTGCAGGGCGGCTTCCTGATAGTGTGTGCTTTCAGGGCAGCTACCCATGCCATGCGTACGCGTAATTGCTCTATTTGAAGAAGGAGAGCAGTTGCTCACGCGGGCACCAAAATGACGCTGTAGGCAGGAGCTCCAGCCTTCTGCTGTAATAAGAGACTGACGGGTGCTCCAAGGCTTCTTGAGCATTTCATGAATGTCAGGCCTATGTTTCTTCAGCCTGTTCAATAAACAGGTACTTCTGGTACTTCTCATAAACACGCCGTGCACGCCTTGTTTGTTTTTTGTATTCTTTTTCAAGAGATTTACAGGCATTCTCTTTTAAAATATTGACAGGCATTTTCTTTGTTGAAGATATTGACAGGCACAGCTTGACCAATTTGCACAGCTTGAGTAAACAGACACCTCTTTAAACGACACTGATCATCAAACCAAACCGGCCTTTTGATCCCTTGTTTTTCTGTTCTCTTGAAAACACATCCCTGAATTCTGTACATGCCAACGTTGTATTCACTAGCAGCTTGCAGAATCCAAGTTTTCAAGCAGAAACAAGCCATATCAATGTTGCCAGCATCAAGGCGCACACCTAGACAGATGGCCAGCAACCCACTGGATCCACATTAAATTGGTTTCCTTTAGCCCTGTTAATCTGTGGGACTCGCTGTTTCAGCTAGTGTTAACCGTTGGATCATTCCTTAATGCACGCTGTCTGTTGCAGCTTCTCTGCCTGCATGATTCTTTTTTCTCTTCTTTTTCTTTCAAAGGAAGTATATGCAGGCTGCAGCAGCTGGAATGCATTCGTTGACCAGCCCTGCCTCTAGTGTAGCTCAAAAGAGCTCCTTTGACCTCAGAAAATACAAAAAATATTTTCCATTCCTTTTTGCACAGAGCATCGTCCAGGGAAAACGCCTGTGCTGTGTCGTCTTTTGTTCTTTTTTTCAGGGATAAACATGCTTGCGCTGTGGGGGTGCAAGCAACAGCACCATTCAGCAGGTCAGCGTGTGCCTATCAGCCCTTTCAGAGGGTTTTTGAATCTGTTCTTTTTGTCAAATCGAGCCTCTGAATAAGCATAGTCATAAAGCAGCATCCGTTAAAGCCACAAGGGCTTCAGAACAAAGATGTGGGTATGCTGCCCCTATACTCCTTGTGCCTGGACCCACCACCCCTGCCCTCCCCACCTCCATACCCTCTTCCCCTCCTGCCCCCCTCTCCATATGTCTGCCTGCCTCCCCCCCTCCCACCACCCCCTCGTCCCCCTGCAACATGGAAGCGCTTTGATGCGTTTGCAGCTTCTGCATCTTCCTGTTGCAGCTGCTTGTTGGCCGCCAGTGTCAGAAGCTTCATCTGCAGTCACAAAGGGAAAGACAGAAGGCTTTCCACCTCTTTCAAGCCAGGGCAGTGAGATCTGCCAGTGCATCTCTGTCACACATACGCACACATCTACACACACATCTGCACACACATACACACACACAGTCTGCGCTGGGCACCTTCTGCGTGCATGAATACAAGACCTAACCGTCAGTGCATTGGCACTGCCATCAACAAATGCACACACACACAACATATACACACACATTTTCCCAGGAAATGCAACCACAAGCAGCGCACACATACGCACACACACATTTCCCCAGGAAATGCATTTACAAGCAGCGTACACATACGCACACATACGTACACGCGCCAATTTCCCCAGGAAATGCATTCACATGCAGCACACACACACACACTTCCCCAGCAAATGCATTCACAAGCAGCACCCCACCTGCTCCCGCTCCGCCGCCTCAGCCTCCCTTCTTGCCATCACAGCAGCAGCCATGGCCGTGTCCGCAGGCAGCTGCAGCTCACGAGACCTGTCCTCCTTGCCGCCCCGCTTTAACAGCATGCGGAACTTCACGCCTGCTGTCTCCTGGACACCCTCACCGCCGCTGCCGTCGTCCGCGTCGCCATCGTCTGCAGCGCTCCCTGGGCCGTTGGGTGGGCCTGTAAGAGAGAAAGAAAGAAAGTTCTATGCTGAACAGCAGCCAGCGTGCATTTGCAAGGTACACCCAACAGTCAGCGCTAATGCATACACTGACAATGAGTGGGCCTGCAAATGGAAAGGGCCCACTGCCAATGAAGCCTGCCACTTGGTGGAATTGCAAAAAATGGCTCACACATATACATACACACATGCACTCATGCACGCGCACATGCGCACGCGCACACACACACCCACACCCACCCACACCCACACCCACACCCACACCCACACCCACACCCACACCCATCCACACCCACCCACCCCCACCCCCACCCCCACCCACACCCCCACCCCCACCCCCACCCACACATGCACACACACACACGCACACGCACACACACACACAGCCCCAGGGGATGCTAGCAAGGTGTCTCACATAGTCATAGTCAAGGAGACCTGGGCCATTTAATGCTGGAAGATGGAGGCGGCCAGGATGCGAGGCAAGGCTTACAGCGGATGCATGGTTGCAATGATTCAGCATGGCCAAGATGCACACATAACCCAAGAAGAAGAGGAAAAAGAACAAGAAAAAGAGGAAGGAGGAGGAGGAGGAGGAGGAGGAGGAAGAGAAAATGTCAATGAGCAAGATGCACGATACTGATGCATGACCCAAAATTACGTATGACCCACACATGAGACATGAGCACCGAGCATTAGGGCATTTGCATGCCGAGGTCCGTAAAGCTATCCTTTTCTACAATCAACTGTCAGCTTACCACCAAATACACCCAACAAATACTTCATGACATGCCTACGATGCCCACCTCTAAATGCAACTCACCAGCCAGAGCAGCTGCTGAGCTTGCAGCAGCAGTAGGTGCCGGCTGTGCCTGTTTTTGCAGCTTTGATATTCCACATGTACTTTGCGTGCAAAGGACAGATGCCGCTGTTTGCTACTACTCCAAATCTCACCAGCCGGAGCAGCTACGGTGCTTGCAGCAGCAGCAGGTGCTAGCTGCGCCAGCTCTCGCAAGAATTCCTCTTCTTCTGGGTCAGGGCCATCTTGCTGCTTGTCCTCCTCCCCACGCATGTACTCGTCTTCACTGTCCTGCTCGCTGTCTGCTGCTTCTTGTGCAGCCTCCGCACCTCCGCTTGCAGAAGAGCGGCGGGAGGCGCCTGCAGTAGAGATCAATGGGTCAACATTGGTTTGTTGGTCATATTTGACGCGTCCCAAGCGCTGCTACTGCCCATCTCTTGTGCACCTCCTTGTAAAAAATTAACGGGGGCAACTTTGGCTCAAGCATTAAACATTTTGAGGCATTCCAAGCGGTGGTGATGTCCATCTCTTGTGTGGCATCCGAGCGATACTGCCCATTTGTTGTGTGGCATCCCAAGCACCACTGCTGCCCATCTCTTGCGTGGCTTCTGCAACTTCATGCGCAGGAGCAAGGATCCTGTTTTTGCATATATCATATATGATATATGCATGCACAATGTGTGTGCCGTGATGGCCAATCCTGTGCCCCTGGAAGGTACCTAATGGCCAATCCTGTGCCCCTGGAAGGTACCTGATGGCCAACCCTGTGCCCTTGAAAGGTACCTGAGGACTGCTTCGTAGCACAACAGTGGAGAATGTGCCCTGTTATCACGAAGGACGCTCTGTTGCACTCAAGTTGAGCTCGCTCCGTCTCAAAGATCATTCCATTGAGGACTGCTTCCTCTTGGATGGGATCACACGTGGGCCTGCTCTGTGGCACCTCAACGGAGCATGCTCCAGGGATGCACTCAACGTTGTGAAGCGCATTGTTGGCATGCTCCAGGGATGCACTCAACATTGTGAAGCGCATTGTTGGCATGCTCCAGGGATGCACTCAACATTGTGAAGCGCATTGTTGGCATGCTCCAGGGATGCACTCAACATTGTGAAGCGCATTGTTGGCATGCTCCAGGGATGCACTCAACAATGTGAACCGCATTGTTGGCATGCTCCAGGGAACACTCAACCGTTCTGAAGCGCTATTTTGGCACTCAACAATGTGAATAGGCCTTTTGGATGGCGTAAGCTTTCTTTTCTTCGTTTCTTAATGTGAGACGCTCTGAAATCACTTAGTGGGGCACTCAAGAACGTGAACTGCTCTGCATTCTTCCGCGGCACCCAAGATGAGCACGGCATGATGGCATGCTTCCCGGCGAAGTCTGACCGACAAGTAAGTTGACCAGGCTTCACCACGTCGCTGGGGAAGACTGATCAACTGGCTAGCCGCCAGGGAGACTCTGGGCTTGCCTGCGCAGCCAGATCTGCACTTTCTGGTCACATGGACCATGATCTCAAGGTCCATGTATGACTCATGGTCTGTATGACTCATGGTCCATATGACCCATGGTCTGTATGACTCATGGTCCGTTGACTCATGGTTCGTGTGACTCATGGTCTGTTGACTCATGGTCCGTATGACTCATGGTCCGTATGACTCATGGTCTGTATGACTCATGGTCCATATGACTCATGGTCCATATGACTCATGGTCCATATGACTCATGGTCCATGTGACTCATGGTCCATGAGGTCAGCCCTGCCGTGGGCAGCAGGCCAATTAGATGCTTCCCTAGCAATGTTGCCAAAAGGGGAACCACAGGCACAGGCCTGCACGCACTCACACCCACAAGAAGGGAGCCACAAGCACAGGCCTGCACACACTCACAGCCACAAGAACCCAACCACATCCATCCACGCATTGTATCCCACCTCCTGCCTGAGCACATGCATGCTACAAGCCTCCCTGCGCGCTCTCCCCCCCCCCCCCCCGGGTCCTCCTGAACACACAGACACACCTGCCCGCCCGCCGCCCGCCTTCCTCTGCCTCTCTTCCTCTTCATCCTCTGCGGCCTCTATGGCATCCCTGCCTCCGGCCGCAGCTTCCGCAGCTAGCAGCTCTGATACCCGACTGATCGCATCCTGAAACAGGAGCACATGCAAACAAAGGGCATTATGGTCTTCATCCTCTGCGGCTTACATGACATCCCTGCCTCCTGCTGCAGCTTCCGCAGCTAGCAGCTCTGATACGCGACTGATCGCATCCTGAAACAGGAACACATGCAGACAAAGGGCATATTGGTCTTCATCCACTGCAGCCTACATGGCATCCCTGCCTCCTGCTGCAGCTACCACAGCTAGTAGCTCTGCCACGCAACCAACCGTTCCCTAAAACAGGAACACTTGCAAACAGCGGGCATTATGGTGTTCATCTTCTGAGGCCTCTATGGCATCCCTGCCTCCTGCTGCAGCTTCTGCAGCTAGTAGCTCTGATATGCAACCAACCGTACCCAAAAACAGGAACACTTGCAAACAAAGGGCATTATGGTCTTCATCTTTTGAGGCCTTTATGGCATCCTTGCCTCCTGCTGCAGCTTCTGCAGCTAGCAGCTCTGACACGCAACCAACCGTACCCTAAAACAGGAACACTTGCAAACAAAGGGCATTATGGTCTTCATCTTCTGAGGCCTCTATGGCATCCCTGCCTCCTGCTGCAGCTTCTGCAGCTAGCAGCTCTGACATGCAACTTATCGCATCCTGAAACACAAATAAAAGATGGAACAAAAAGGGCAACACGGATAAGCATTAATCACATCCCTGCCTCCTGTTGCAGCTCTTGCAATTAAAAAGCTTTGACACGCAACCAATCGCATTTGGATCAGGGACATAAGATGAGATGGTGTGCAACTGGCCTGAACCTCCTTAGCATCCCCTGCCTCCCTTTGCAAAACTGCGCATCTTCAGGTCGGGGCACTGAGGCGCGCCTGATCAAATCCTGGAACAGGCACAGTAAAAGAAAAGGCTACGCCAGCCAAAAAGGCCGCGTGCGATACCATTACAGACTTGTGTTAGAAAACTGGCCAGCGATTGCCAGAAGTGCACTGGCAGATCTATAAAAGTGAGGCTGGCTGCAGCTGTCAGCACGGCAGGCAGGATGCTGGCAAGGTGCTGGCAAGGTGCTCTGCAGGCTCTGCAGGCAGGATGCTGGCGAAGGTGCTCTGCATGCACTGTTTTTCTTAGCAGTTCGCCATCGGCCACCCTTGTGTACTCAACATGGAATGAGTGCAGAGGGCGCAGCAGGTTAGAGGACGGACCTTATCTATAGACCTTCAAGCACCTAACTTGTTTTTGAAAAAGGATCTGACGTCTCTGTCAGACATGGGGCACTGCCAGCAACGTACTGATCCCCATTCTCTTTCTGTCGTGCTTCTCTTGTCGGAGGGGATCCCTGGTGCCTTGGCCCTAACATTTTCTATCCATAAATCAGCCCAGCCACGTTGTGCCAGATATTGAGAGGTTGGAGAAGTGGCTCCAAGGTAGGTTTTGGGTCAAGCCTGATCCATCGGAGTTAAAAGGGGCGTTTGGTCCAAAAGCACTTTTGGTGCATGAACACATCTGCCAGGCAAATGAGTTTGGCCACAACCTGAGTATTATAAGGATTCTTTTTACGCATATCTTCTGGGTATGCCATGCCAAGTCTGGGGGCCCATGTGCGGACGTACGGCATGCCTGGGGCCTGGTCCAAGCTGGGAGCTGTCTTCACAGAGGATCTTTGCCCTGAGCTCCAGGCCCAGCTTTGACACCAGCAGATTGACCAGTGACATAAAAAGGCAAAATGCTGACGCACTCAAATCACGCTATGCTGAGATGCCACTTACCTCCTCCGAGGAGGACCAATTGGCCCAGGCTGCGCCCCAAATCCCGAACTCCAGCATTATGAAAATGAACCAGTTATGTTTGGATTCACAGGACGGTCATCAAAAATGTAAAGCAACTCAACTCCAGAGAGACAAGCCACTCGAGCTTGGGCCTCGAGTCGCGCTTTGAAAATAGAGAAAACAAGAAATTACAGCAGGGTAATCGGAAAGGGGCAGCCACTCACTTCCAGGGAGGAAGGCCACTTGAGCTTGGGCCTCAAGGCGCCCACAACATCATGAATGTCGCAGTGCACATCCATGGGGAGCGGCTGCACTTTGGCCATGCAGTACGCCTGTGTGCAGGCAGCAAAACCAAAGCATTCACATGCCATGCTTTAGCGCAATCAAATGAGCAGTGGCTGCACTTTGGCCATGCAGTACGTGTGTGTGTGCAGGCAGCACAATCAGAGCAGTTCACATATTGCATTAAACCACAGTGCAACCAAAGGAGCAGTGGCGGCTCTTTGGCCATGCAGTACGCACGTGTGCAGGCAGCACAACCAAAGCATTATTATGCCAAAGCATTTATATGCCATGCCACAGTGCAATCAAATGAGCAGTGGCTGCACTTGGGCCATGCAGTAAACCTTTGTGTATCATCAAAGGCGCTCACACATGACGCTATGTTGCATTGCACAAGGATGCCATGGAGCATTGCACGGCTATGGGATGTACCACAAAGGTGCACGTTGGCCATGTACGAGGGGTGCATGCATAACATAATGTCACGGTGCACAAGAGTGCCATGGTATATGGCACGACAATGGGATGTACCACAAAGGTGCACGTTGGCCATGCAAAAAGGGTGCATACAAATCATAGTTTCATGGTGCATTGCACAAGAATGCCATGGTGCATGCATCTTACATATATATAGAATGGTGCATTGCACAGGAGTGCCGTGGTACGTTGCATGACAATGAGCAAAAGGGTGCACACTGGCCATACAGTAAGGGTGCGTGCGAACAAGATAGCCAAAGCAAGTGCATCACACATAACATTGCATTGCAGATCCATGGGCAGCTGCTGCAATGTGGACCAGGGAGGCAGCATATCACCAGAGCGTACAGACAGGGCTCCTGGCGCAGCACTGCAGTATACCTGCCAGCAAAAACACATCTTCTGGCTTCAAAAGCACCCATCACTACTTGAGCTTAGACTTCGTGACAAAGAGAAGGAAAACATTGCGCGCGCGCGCACATACACACACACATACACACACAGGAAACTCCTCAGGTCCTCCAGGATAACACTCTGGAAACACCACAGGTTCCCGACAGACTTCCTTTTTGGCTGCAATTTTTCGCGCCATCTCTACTTACCTGGAGGGAGGTGAGGAACTAAGCAAGTGCGCACCAGCAGGCCCGAAACCAAACTACACTATCTTTTTCCTATCATTTCTGCTTGTCTGACTTCAAGCGCACGCTGGCAACCGCTGTGCTTGACTCTACCTTTCACATCATTTTTGTTCACCTCGAACAAGGTGAGGATCTGTGCAAGCACGCATTGGCGGGTCTCCTGCCAATTTATGCCATCTTTGTCATACCATTACTGCTCATTTAAATTAACTTGAGGTGCGCGCTGGCAAACTGCTGTGCTTAGTTCTATTTCTCATGCCATTTCTGCTCACCTGGAAGAAGGTGAGGAAGCGGTCTAAGCGTGCACCAGCGGGCCCACTGCCAAAGTATTGCCCACAGCCCTCCAGCAGCGCTAGGATGAGGCGGATGCGGAAGTAGTCCTGAGGGATATAGGGGTAGGGAAGCAGACCCATTTCTGGATGAGGCGAATGAACTAAAATCCATAGACCAATGCCAGGATGAGGCCAATGCAAAAGTAGTAGTCCTGAGGGATAGGATGCAGACCCATGTCTGGATGAGGCAAACAAACCAATATCTATAAAACAATGCCAGGATGAGGCCAATGCAAAAGTAGTAGTCCTGAGGGCGGAAAAGCAAAGCAGGGTATTGGAGAGTGACTTTTCTACCATGTATATAACATTCGCCGGCTCTTAGCCTTCATCCATTTACAGCGTGAGATGCTGTGGCAGAGGCACTGTCCATGGTCCTCCAGGGAGGCACACATTAAACAGATGTGTAGGCAGCGGTTTAGAGGAGCGTGTAGATGCATGATGTTATGTGATGCTCTAACAGTGCGGAAACGGAGTGCGTGGCACGACGCATCAGGGAGCGCGCAGATGTGTGATGATGCTTTCAGGGGTGTCCTCCTCTGTGCTGCCATGGCCCTCTCCCTTCAAGTCAGGAAAACATGATGCTGTTAAAAGCATTTGCCAAGCCAGGACTCAGGCAGCCAATGCTCAATACAAGTTGCTCCGTGTTCCAATCAACAATTAAGGAGTCAAGGACTGGTGTTCCGGCAAAGGGATCTAGGATTGGAGGTGCTTGTCCGCGCAACCAAGCTTAACCACTAGCAGCCAAGTGCACATATTCCTGTGTACATTGGTTAACCATAATGCATCTAAAAGATCCAACAATTAATATTTAACACCGACAGTGAGTCCCACCAAGTTAGCTAGCTATGGAGGAGCATCCCATACTTAAGTACCACGAAGTGCACAAATTACACCGCACAACTCATCTCAATGACAAAGCCAGCAACGCACGTTTGGAGGGTCTGTATGTTGCTCCTCCATGCTGCCATGCCCAAAGGCCAGCAACAGGTGCAGCGCCTCAAACACCGGACCACTGTTGCAGAGCATGTAATTGTACAGCTCCGCCAGCAGCCGCACATCAGCCAGCCGCCTCTGCAGCAAAGCATCCAGGAGGCAGCAAGTGAGTAGCAAATGAAAGTGCAATATATACACACATGAGTGCGTAGCCTCTGCAGGAATGCTTAAGGAGAGACAGCACTTGAGTTCCACGGCATCAAATGGAGCCCTTCTCTGCTGTTGGCTTGCACGTGCTGCACGCATGTTTAGCCAGTACGACAAGGACAGCTTTCTGAAGCTTGTTGAGGACGAGCTGGAGGCAGCGAGCACCAGACTAGGCCTGGAAAAGCATGTGGCACGGGGTTCCCATGGGCCATTCTGTTTGCCTGCCATGCAAAAATGCATCCTTTTGTGATCTCTATCTTGACTCGAGTCCTCAGTCAAAGCTTTCTGTTGGAGGTAATGAAATGTCATACACTCAACCCTCAATACACTGTGACTGTCATGAGATCAGGGAAATTGTGTCCATCTGCACCATGTACCAGGCATCTGCACCAGTCACCATGCATCTGCACCAGTCGCCATGCATCTGCACCAGTCACCATGCATCTGCACCAGTCACCATGCATCTGCACCAGTCGCCATGCATCTGCACCAAGTATGTGCAGATGCACCTCACATGTTCAACACAAATCTTTTCCTAACAAAGAACAAGCAAGGTAGCAGTCGATTCCGACCATGAAATGACATGACCAAGTGTAAACCAAGATTGACGTTGACACAAGTGAAGCTCACCATGAGCACACACACATGCATGCATGCACGCACCTGGTACGAGGATAGGTATGGGGCCTCCAGCGCAGCGTGCATGTTCTCCAGCACTCCATCCACCAGGCCCACTCCTAAGGGCTTGTAGCATTGAACCAAGCCATAGGCCAAGGAAACCTCACACACGCATGCACGCACCTGGTATGAGGACAAGTATGGGGCCTCCAGCGCAGCTCTTATGTTCTCCAGCACTCCATCCACCAGGCCCACTCCTAAGGGCTCGTAGTACTGAGCCAAGCCATAGGCCAAGGAGATGACCAGTGGCAGGTTGGAGGTTCTGCCCCGCACAACCTTGAGGATGCATTTCAGCACATACCTGCAGGCAGCACGACAGCAAGAACAGCAGGTGTGTGGTGGAGCAGCTTAGCAGGGGCATGAAGGAGTTGGAGTTGCAAGCCTAGAACCAACTTGCAGGCTGCTCAAATAAGAAGCATGAGAAGGCTACTCATATGATGAGCATAAACAGGCTGCTCACATGATGAGCATGAGCAGGCTGCTCACATGATCTAGGAGCAGGCTGCTCACATGATCTAGGAGCAAGCTGCTCAAATGATCTAGGAGCAGGCTGCTCACACGATGAGCATAAGCAGGCTGCACATATGATGAGCATAAACAGGCTGCTGACATGATGAGCATGAACAGGCTGCTCACACAATGAGCATAAGCAGGCTGCTCACAAAATAAGTGTAAGCAGGCTGCTGAATGATGAGCATAAACAGGCTGCTCGCATGGTGAGCATGGGCAGGCTGCCCACATTATGAGCATGAGCAGGCTGCTCACAAAATGAGTGTAAGCAGGCTGCTCACACGATGAGCATGGGCAGGACACTCACATGCCAAGCATGAGCAGGCCTCTCACAGAAGGTACGAGCAGGATTGTAAGCTGATGCGCAGGGGGAGGGAGAGAAACTGGAGCAGTTTCAAGACTTGTGCAGTTATGCGTTGCAGTGCATCTTGGACGTAGATGAGGTTGTGCTCAGCAATGCAGTTATACTTTGCAGTGCATCTTGAATGTTCATGAAGGCCAGTCTTACATCCAACATGCCTACAACCTCAAGAGTTCTGTCCCAATGAGTTGGCATGTGATACGTTCCAACACATATGCCTGCAAACCACAGAACCAACGGACAAACACAGGGCTCAATACAGCTAATGGGGAACACAGTGGTAGATGAGCGACAGGAGCTCAAAAACTCAGCTTCAATAAGGAAGCACAGTGGTAGATGGCTTTAAAATACATCCTCACATCACCGTAACAATGGGCAATAAATATCTGTGAGGCAGCAGAGAATGGAAGAGACGGCTCCCCGAGCAAACCTCACAATTCTTTGCATGTCATGGGTTTGTAAGCTTTGGGAAGGCAGCAGACAATCAGAAGATGCAGAGAGAAGGCACACAACAATGAAGCTCAACAGTCATGAAAAAGACATAACATCTAGTCGCACAGCTGTCCTTTGAACACTACTACTAACCTTCACACTCAAGAGCTGCTTGCCTGAAACCAGCAATCCGGCATCAAGCATGAGAGAGGCAGTAACAGCAACAGCAGCTCCGCTACAGTCCAACACCCACTGCACACACCCCACCCATGGTAGCCATAGCAGTCACTCCAGTACATCAGGTATGAGCTGTAAACGAGCTGACGGCAGCAGCTCTGCTGCTGTTGAAAGCACCACCCAACTCACACAATTTGTCCATGGTAGCCGCAGCAGGCTCTACTCAAGTACATTTAGCTATGGACTGTATACAGTCTGGTAGCAGCACCGCCGTGGTTGCAGGCACCACCCACCGCTCACACTCCGCCCATGGCAGCCGCAGCAGGCGCTTCAGCACATCAGCTATGGACTGCTCGCTCAGCTCCACAAATATGAGGTGCCGGATGTACTCCTGGAGGGGCGGGCGCCGCTTCCGCCGTGCGGCGTTCACTCCACCTATTAGGTTGAAAAACACATCGCAAATTGTAGTGGACATCACTCTCATTGTCAGATCACCCAGACTCAGCAAACTTAAGATCCAGGCTAATCTTTTGCTGGTTGGCTACGTGGTGCCACGTAACAAGCAACAGAGAGTGCTACCACGTAACAACGGGCCCTAGCTAGCTCCCTAGTCAGAGAGCCTTTTTTGAATTGCACGCCGTAGCTGGACCTGGTTTGGGTAGCCTTTTTCTAATATTTCAATAATTCTAATATTTTCTTTCTTGTTCCTCTTTTGCAAATGGTGGCCTTTTGCACATGGTAACCCCTGCACACGGTGACCTTCTGCACGAGATGACCTTTTGCGCATAGTGGCCTTTTGAATAAATTGGCCCTTTGCACATGGTGGCCTTTTGCGCAAGGTGGCCTTTTGCACGAGGTGGCTTTTTGCACATGGTAACCCCTGCTCACGGCGGCCTTATGCACGAGATGACCCTCTGCACAAGGTGGCCTTTTGCACGAGATGACCTTCTGCACATGGTGGCCTTCTGCACAAGGTGGCCTTTTGCACATGGTGGCCTTTTGCACGAGGTCGCGTTTTGCACATGGTAACCCCTGCACACGGCGGCCTTCTGCACAAGATGACCTTCTGGACATGGTGGCCTTTTGCACAAGGTGGCCTTTTGCACATGGTGGCCTTTTGCACAAAGTGGCCTTTTGCATGAAGTGGCCTTTTGCACGAAGTAGTCGCATGCATATGATGGCCTTACACATAGGTGGCCTTCTGGACGTGGTGGCCTTTTGCACATGGTGGCCTTTTGCACGAGGTCGCCTTTTGCACATGGTAACCCCTGCACACGGCGGCCTTCTGCACGAGATGACCTTCTGCACATGGTGGCCTTTTGCACAAGGTGGCCTTTTGCACATGGTGGCCTTTTGCACATGGTGGCCTTCTGTACGTGGTGGCCTTTTGCATGAAGTGGCCTTTTGCACGAAGTAGTCGCACGCATATGATGGCCTTACACATAGGTGGCCTTCTGGACGTGGTGGCCTTTGGCACATGGTGGCCTCTGCATCCCTACTCACACCTTTGGGGCAGCGGCAGAGCATTACGCACTCTCCTCGAATTACACTGGCAGGCCTCCTTGCAGGACCTCACCTTTGGGTGCAGTTGCTAGTGAGGGAAGCTACCCTTAATGCACGCGGCCTTTTGGGATGGTAGACTTTTCTTTTCTTTCCTTTTCTCACCTTTGGTTGCAGTTGCTGGTGAGGGAAGCTATCCTTTACGCACGCAACCTTTTTGGCTGGCGTAGCCTTCTCTTTCCTTTCCTTTCCATTCCTTTTCTTCCTCACCTTTGGGTGCTGTGGCAGCGTAGAACGCGCCCTCAACAAGAGCCGCCTGCCGGTTGTCTAAATGGCGGACACCTTTCAAGCGCATCATGACCTGTGCATGCAAAATACAAGCGTATAATGAGCTAGGCAAGCGCATCATGTCCTGTGCATGCAAAATACAAGCGTATAATGAGCTAAGCAAGCGCATCATGTCCTGTGCATGCAAAATACAAGCGTATGATAAGCTGCACATGCATATGCAATCCTTCAGGCATACTATACGCCAGTACTGTACGCCACATTCTCCAGCGCTTTATAGCGTTACAGAGCATAATGTTACAACAGCGCTATTGAACAATGCCGCTCCATGTAGATTGGCATAAAGCATCATATGAGGGTTTTCTATGGCGCCATACGCTGTAGCGGCCATCGTTAATACCTGCATATGCAATCCTTCAGGCATGTCACGTGTGCATGCAGGTTAAAAAGCTGTGGGTCAATGCCAATCCCTATGCATATGCAATCCTTCAGGCATGTCATGCGCACGTGCAAATTAAAACGCTCTGATTACCTTAGGCATGAGAGCTCCATACAAATGTATTTTTCACTTTCTCTTATTTAGTTTTAGAATCTCGGCAGCTTGCACACTTTGCAGCATCGGATTAATCCAGTCCTAAAGCCCAAGCTGATCAGGTACATTGCGGACACATCCCAATCGCACACGGCTCTCAGGGCTCCGCTTCAGGAACCATAATACATACACAGCTAAATGCGTACACACATTGCAAACACACCTCCATCAGGTTTTCTGCGCGCACACGGCTCTCAGGGCTCCGCCTCAAGAAACGGCCCGCACACTCCACCAGGGCGGCAGCTGCATCCACATTTGGCCCAGAAAACTCGTCCAGCAGGCCCTGAGCGGTAGAAGAATGGAAGCATGAGGTTTTGAAACCGGAGTTAGTATGGGCATATTGGCCCACACACATAACCAGGGCGGCAGCTACATCCACATTTGGGCCCAGAAAACTCGTCCAGCAGGCCCTGAGCAGTAAAAGCATGGAAGCATGAGGTTTTGAAACCGGAGTTGGTATGGGGATTGGCCTACACACATAACCAGGGCGGCAGCTGCATCCACATTGGGTCCGGAAAACTTGTCTATCAAGTTTCAGATAATATCGAGCAACAGTATGTGCACAGTCCCTTGCTTGGACGCCAAGGACCATAAGCACCAGCATGCAAACTTCAGAAGAGCATGCACAATCAGCCCTGACATCTCATCAGTACGTTGATCATTTTGTCCTCTCTTGGGGGCATACACACGCACATTCCTCTGTTGAGCACACGTGCACTCACCAACAAGCATTTTGCCCACCTCTCATCTTCAGGCAATCCTTGCTGGGCACAAGCGTACTATCTTTCAGGCAATTCATGACTCTGTCGGGCATGCGACTGTTTCTGTTGGGCGCATGCACTCATCAGGCAATTTTTGCTGGTCAATATACACTCACCCTTAAGTATTTCGCTCACCTCTCACCTTCAGGTAATCCGTGCTGGGCACATGAGCGCTCACTCAAACGCAATCCTTGCAGGGCACATGCGCACTCACCTCTAGGCAATCCTTGCTCCTTATTGGAGCATACGTGCTCACCTTCAGGCAATTCTTGCTGGGGACTTTGCACTCACCAAAAGACATTTTGCTCACTTCTCACCTTCAAGGAATCCTTGCTGGGCACGTGCGCACTCACTTTCAGGCAATCCTTGCTGGGCACGGGTGCGCTCACTTGAAAGCAATTATCATTGGGGCATCCGTGCTCGCCTTTAGACAATTCTTCTTGCTGGGCACATGCACACACCCTCAGGCGATTCTTGTTGGGGCAAGTGCACACACTTTGAGACAAGTCGCTCACCTTTCACCTCTTTCAGGTAATTTTTGCTGGGCTCATGCGCACTCACTCAAAGGCAATCCTTGCTGGGGCAAGCACACACACACACACACACACCTTTAGGCAGTTCATGAGTGCTGATGCGGGATACAGCCGGAACTTGCAGAGCTCGCCCAAGTATCGCACCACCTGTGGATGCAAACAGCATGTAAGAGATCTTGCTTGGAAACGTAGGCAATCAAGAGTGAGGTGATGTGCTTCCAGTAACTCAAAACCAAGCTGCTTCCTCTGCCACTAACATCCCACAACAGCTACAGATGGGGCAACTGTTGGCCAAATCTTAAACTTGCCATGGCCTCAAAATGGCATAATCGATTATAGTGCATCTCCTTGTGTTCCTTTGAAAGCAAGATGCTGATGGGATTGTGCATTTCTGCTGTCTTTCAACTGCACGCAAAAAAGCGGAGCATGCCCTCTTATCATTCCTGGTGAATTATAATGAATCTCTTCCATGTGCAAGCTCAAGGACGGGCATCTCCCCTTTCTTTCAAATCATGCACTGCTTGCTGCACATGCTCCCTAGCCCATTTTTATGGTCAACATGCACTGCTTGCTGCGCATGCTCCTTAGCCCATTCTTATGGTCAACATGCACTGCTTGCTGCGCATGCTCCTTCGCCCATTCTAACGGTCAACATGCACTGCTTGCTGCGCATGCTTTCTTAGCCCATTCTTACAGTAAATATGCACTGCTTGCTGCGCATGCTCCCTTGCTCATTCTTACAGTAAACAAGTTCAAAATACCTGCCCCTCAGCCCAGCCAATCACGACATGTTGCCCTCCTCTCACCATGCGTACTTGCACACATGCCCCACATGTTTTCCAAGGCAATCAGCGCACTTTCTAGGTTTGTCTTACTCCTTAACAGAAGCTAATTTGATCTCACAATGTGCACGTGCGTGTGAGTCCCACACGCATCCCAAGGTACCTCGAGCAGTATAATTACAGATGTTAAGAAGCAAAATTTACCTCACAATGTGAATGTGCATGTGCATGCGTGTCCCACAAGCATTTCAAGGTACCTTGAGTAGTGCAATTCTAACCCTGCACCCGCCTGACTCTTTTACAGAAGCTAAGCAAAGACCTCACAGTGCGCATGTGCGTGCGTGTGTGTCCCACACGCATCCCAAGGTGACTCAAGCAGCATAACTCTAAACCAATAGCGCAATGGGTGACACACGCTGAGGCAATTGGGGTCGTTCAACCTAGGCTAGCCAAAGGTGACCTACCCTCACACGCGTTTCCAAGGTCACTGAGGCAGCATCCTTCTTGGTCAGCAAGAAAGCAAACTCCTCCTCCAGGCTGGCCACCACGCCAGCAGCTACGTCCGGAAAAACCTGCAGAGATTGGCAGTCATTGCAGTTCGTAATTAAAAACCAAGGAACAGTGAGGCAACAGGAAGCTACTCTGGCAGGCTGGCTACCTCACCAGCAGCCACATTTGGAAAGGCTTGCAAAAGGGTAGCTATGATTTAACTTCCCGTGTGCGGTGCTTCTTCCCCTTCACCATCCTACCCTTTACCTGATATGAGCCCTTGCCTATTCTTTAAGTGAGCCCCAAGTTCAGTTCGAACCTAGGTGGCTTCTTTTCCTTACTTGATGTAGGGAGCGTTTCACTACTTACATAGTTTTCCTCCCTTCTCAGGAATTCTACACACCTGTACAACGCCTACTGCCACCCAGGCTAGGCCCCAGCCAAACCCTCCAGCAAACCTTCACAGGGCACACACGCGCCTCGCATCACACAAACACGGAAAAATACAGACGGCAAACCCTCCAGCAAACCTTCACAGGGCACACACGCGCCTCGGACCACACAAGCACACAAAAAAAAACTGGGCAACAACCGCTGCCATCCTCGCAAGGACAGGATCCTGAGCTCCCTGCCTTGCTTCCTGAGGGACCCTTTCAGTACACACGCATAAGCCCACAAATTAGATATTGTACGCACCTGTGCAACAATCACCCTGCATCCTGAGGCGCCCTTACGCGCACGCATAAGCCCACGAATTATATATTGTACGCACCTGTGCAACAATCACCCTGCATCCTGAGGCGCCCTTTAAGTGCACACGCATAAGCCCATGATTTAGACATTGTACGCACCTGTGTAACAATTGCCCTGCATCCTGAGACGCCCTTTAAGTGCACACGCATAAGCCCACGAATTATATATTGTACGCACCTGTGTAACAATTGCCCTGCATCCTGAGGCGCCCTTTAAGTGCACACGCATAAGCACACAAATTATATATTGTACGCACCTGTGCAACAATTGCCCTGCATCCTGAGGCGCCCTAAATGTACGTGTGCACACATATGCCCACACAACTGAGAGACGTTGTGCGCACCTGTGCCACAATCGCTGCCACCCTCGCAAGATAGGGCACCAGCGCCCCCAGCCCTGCTCCTCTGGGCACTTCGTACAGTGCGCGCGTGAGCCGCTTGCGTGCGCCTTTGCCACTGCCCCCAGAAAAGAAGAACCCGAGGGCGATGGAGTCGGCCAGGTCGGTGCTGCAGACAGGGCAGAGTAAAAACACGTGTTTGATGAAATCCATGCAAGGAGGCAATAAATGAGAGGAGCATTCCAGGGCAGCTGAGTCTGCCAAAAGTGCTGCAGACAGGGCTGCAGACAGGGCAGAGGGAACGCGGGTGTTGGTGGGCTGGACATCATGAAGGAGATACAGTATAAAAGAGCATTTTCGGGAGGCAGAGTCAGCCAGGTCGGTGCTGCAGACAGGGCAGAGTAGGTATGAATGTTGAACAAAAAAAACAACATGCAAGAAGACACATGCAAGAAGACACATGCAAGAAGGCACATGCAAGAAGACAAATAAGATAAGCAATTCCAGGGCAACAAAATCAGCCAGGTCAGTGCTGCGGCCAGACCTTTGAAAAGCAGAAGCTGATCAAGCACTTCGGATGCTACGGGCCAGGCAAACTAAAAATAAAAAAGTTGGTTAAGCATTTAAAATGCGACGGGCCAAGCATACTTGAGAATGGGTGCTGTTTGAGCAATCCAGAACGGTCTTCAAAACGAGGCATTTCAGAGGGATGGAGCAAAGCCATTTGATGTTGCACGTTTTGCAAGGCAAATGGTTTTTGTGTGTGCTGTGAGATGTGAAAAGGGAGGAACAGCATTACAGGTTGGGCAAACTGTGCAGGGACTGGAAAGGGAGGGGAAAGAATAATTGAGACAAACCAGGTAACAAAAGCAACACGGGGATGATGGGTACAATGAGAGGTGCAACAAGGAATGGCAAGGTATGACAAAAACCATCAAGGATGCCAAGAATCAAACCCTCTACAGCGTCATTGGAAGACAAAGAAAAAAGAGAAGGAGTTAGCAGATGCTGATGGGGAAGAGGGGGCGCATGGAAGCTGCAAAAGGCATGCACTTTAGGCAGCATTTATAAAGGAGGACCATGAGCAAGCCTGCGCCAAAAAACACCACCACCACCACCACCATCACCACCACCAATAACGACAACAACTCCTGCATGCACCTCTGGCAATTTGAGAGGTGAGCAAACAAAGCATGCATCCCAGCCTGCTAGTTGCAGCCGACTTTACAACTGACCCACTGCTCCAAAGAAAGCCAGGTGCAGCTCGGTAGCTGAGCCAGCAAAGCTTGCGCTACTGTCTTCTTGCTGCCACCCACAACACATCCAGCACTTCTACAAGCGCAATCATCCATACACTAACCTGACCCACAACGCAACAAGCACACTGCAAGTGTCACAGCCCAAACACGCACTTGATGCAGTTTGGAAGCTGGGTTAGGACAGCATCCATCGCGGACTTCCAGCTACAACCATCCCCACAGTGCATCACTCCTACTATCAGCACAACCCCAAATCGTACCTGATGCAGTTTGGTAGCTGGGCCAGCAAAGCATCCATTGCGGCCCTCCCACTGCCACTCGCGCCCCCATCCTCCTTCCCGTCATCCTCTGCCTTATCCCCTTCCCCTTCCTCATGCACAGCACCCTCCCCCTTGTCGCTCTCGACCGCCTTCTCTGTATCCTTCTGCTTGCTGCCATTTGCCCCAGCTTCAACCTTGTCTGTCTTCATTGCCTTTTCCTTCTCCTCTGCCTGCTTCCCACTCTCCTTGTTCCCCTTTCGGTCTTTCTCTTGTTTAATCCCTTCAACCGCCTGCTCCTGCTGCTCTTGGCTCTCTGCTGCTCGTGGTAACTCTGCTGCCCCTCCTTTCGTTGCGTCACTTTCGCCTGTAGCAGCACTACTTATGCCCGGTCCTTCGGAGCCAACACCACCAGATCCTTCTGCTGCGGCTGCCGGCGTGGGATGTTGAGCACCCTGTGCGCCCTCAGCTGTGGCAGTGGGCGTGGCACCCTGAGTGGTGCTGCTCTCAGCTGCAGGTGCAGAGCCGTCAGGGGCGATCGAAGCCTCTGTGTCTGCTGCAGCTGAGGCGGCTTTTGTGCTGGCCTCGGCTTTGGCAGCCGCGGCTCCAAGCAGCACAGCCGGCACTTGTGACCTACGAGGGCATGCACAGAGGGTTCAATGGACTTGTGAAATGGGCCATTCCTGATTGTTATACCACTCATCCTTGCACAAGTCTCGGCTTCGGCAGCTGCGGCACCAAGCAGCACAGCCGGCACTTGTGACCTACCAGGGCATGCGCAGAGGATGCAATAGACTTGTGAAATGGGTTGTTCCTGATCATTGCCACTCATCCTTGCAGAGGCCTTGAGGCTTTGGCAGCCGCAGCACCGAGGAGCACGGCCGGCACTTGAGACATACCAGCGCATGCGCAGAGGACGCAATGGACTTGCGTGCTGGACCATTATGATTGTAACATCACATCCTTAGCACAGGTTTTGGCTTTGGCAGCCGCAGCACCGAGGAGCACGGCCAGCACTTGAGACCCACCGAGGCATGTGCAGAGGATGCAGAGGATTTGTGTGAGATGGCTTTGTTATAAATATAAAGATGGGCTGGATTGGTGTGAGTGAAATAGGGAGTCCTGGCCTATCATTGCATTTGCAGAGCATACACTATGATTTTATGAGTTGGAGGCTTTTGTGATGGGAGGCAGCAGGAGCACAGACAGCCCTCTGTGCAGCAGTGGCACTGAGGAGCACAGTAAGCCCTCTGTGCAGCTGTGGCACTGAGGAGCACAGACAGCCCTGTGCAGTGGTGGCACTGAGGAGCAAAGTCAGCTCTAAGTGCATCAGTGGCAACGAGAAGCATGGTCAGACCTTTTGCAGCAGTGGCGCTGAGGAGCACAGTCAGCTCCATGTATACAACAGTTGCACTGAGGAGCAGCCGTGGCATTGAGGAGCACAGTCAGCTCGATGGTGCAGTGGCTCCAGGAGCAGAAGCGCTCTGAAGAGAAAAGTCTGCGCTCTGCAGCAGTGGCGCTGAGGAGCAGCAGCTGTTACCTCAGCCTGTCCGGTATGGGGCCTCTAAGTTTGAGGTTTGTTAAAGCACACAGCCATCACGCTTAATTTGACAGGGGTGTGAAAAAGCGAGACATAAAGCAGCTCCAGCAGCAGGGATCCGTCCTTTTTTGTTTGTTGTAAGAGGGCAGATGGGTTTCCAGCAGGATGGTAAAAACGCACGAGACACTTGCAATGAGCATGCCAGCCCAAGATTCTTGGATAGTTTCATCATCTATCGACATTGCAATCAATCACGCCTGTGCCAAACAACGCATGGTGCCGTGAAAGACCTCCAGCAGAATCCCTTTTCAATGGCAATCCACTCTGCACTTCTGATGGATATCCTCTGCACTTTTATTCCTGCAAACCTGGACCAGAAGCTACAGCACCTACCGTGAAGCAGCATACTCTCAAAGCTGCTTACCAAAAAGCAGCACTCTTCTGATATGCAACTTTCCCCCACATCTAAATCACAACCACCAAAATTTAAAGATTGAAAAAAAGGGGTATCCTTGCTGCTCATAAAAACATTCAACACCTACCTGCACCTCGCAGGCAATCTCAAAAGCATCTCATACACATTGAATCCTGTGCACCCAACACACCTTATGTCTGGCATGGACAGGTAGAAAGCGCGCGCTTCCCTATCATCGAAAACGCCTCCATCATCTGAGCCAGCATTCTGGGAGTCCGGCTGCACAAGATATAGATATTTTGGAGTCAAGGGTGTTAAATAGTTACAAGGTAATGATGCTAAATGGACCAAAAATAAGCATTGATTGCAGGTCAAAGGCGCACTGCCCCCTCCCCCCGAATTTAATATCACATGACAGTTTGGACAAGATTCCGAGCTGACGCCAACACAGGCAGAGGGTTGCCAGGTTTGTACAGACAATATCTGCTCCTTGTCTCCTGGCCAATTATGCTTCTGCAGAAGCAGAAGCACAAGTATCTTGATCACAGTACAAAGTAAAATATGCTGCCCTGAATGCACCTAGCTTCCTGAAGTATCATTTTTACCATGCATGCTTCCATGAAAGCATGCATCTAAGGGCTTCTAGCGAAGCAAACACCTTCTTGTACTTTACAATTAGCAGAATCACGTGCTCATGACAGCCAGAACGGCTCCAGAAATGAGCAAGAATAAATTTCATTGAGCAAGCAGCATTTAAGCATTCTGTGTATAATGTTGCAGTATGTCAAGCCAAAATTTCATGCCACTACTGGTAAGCACGCAGTGTGCAAAGCATGTGACCAGATGAATCGCACGCACACGCACACACACACACGTTCACGCACACTCACACACACATTTACACACACATACACACACACTCACATACACACAAACATACACATACAAGCACGCGCGTGCGTGAAATGTGCTAAACCACATGTGAACCACTGTAATTGAATGCATTTGATGCTCAGTGATTCGAAGCAGGAGCATCCGATGTTTAGTGACTTTAAGCAGGCGCATCCGTTGTGTTATGATTTCACTCCTACCGCTGCTGATGATACCAAAGCACGTGTATGCTTTTGGGAAATATGCGCATTTTAATTGTGTTAAGAAAAAATCATACCCTGAGTCGCCAATTCATTCCACCATACTGCAGCTGGTATTGAGGCATGTGTGTAGGAATTGATACTACACACATTTCATACTGTACATATTTCTACAGGCACGCGTAACATGTTAACGATGGGATTTTGAACACGTGTCTTTAGAACTGATGCCAATCGTCACCCACCAAGCTGCTGATAACAAGAATCTGTAAGACAGCGCTGGATCAGCATGCAAATTTCAACATTCAGTTCAACGGAAACAAAAATTTTGACATTCAATGGTCTCCGAAACAAACATCCTCCCACGCAATCCATACCCACCGTGCCGCTAATGATGCCAATGCGCGTGTAGGCCGCACCATCCCGGTCAGCTGCACCCTCCTTTTCAGCATCAAGGACTTCTGTGGGGAGAGCCCGCCCTAGGGCCTCACACAGTGAAACCATGGCTGCTCGTAAGCCCTCATACGCCTGCATGTGTTTTTTTAAAAAGCATGGTTGCACCCAGCTCCATGAAATATGTGGAGGAACATAATGGTTGGCTGTTCAAATGCATGAGCATCGCTGCCTTTGTGTTATAGGTAGACAACGACTCCTGCTTGGGAAAAGGCCACCCTGTGCCTCACATAGCAAAACCAAAGCTGCTCAAAGGCCCTCATATGCTTGCAAATGCTTTTGAAGCAAGGTGGTTTCCTGCATGGGCAGAGATTGCCCTAGAGCCCCTCATAGTGAAAACTTTTGAGCAAAGCTGCTCAAAAGTCCCCATACGCCTGCAACTGCAGTTGAACCCAGCATTGAATCCCGCGTGGGCACAGCCCGCCCTTTGCAAAGCGTCGCAGAACCTGACAGCAAACAAGCTTTGCAGCAGCAGGTCTGTGGATATGGAGCCATCTCTCTGGCACTCCTTAAGGAATGGACATCAAACCACATGACTTGTGCGAGATCTATGCATGGCCTCTCTATAAGTCGCATATTGTCGTAATAGCAGGCAAGATCGCCAAACGCATGGCGTCAGCATTACCGCCTAGTGCATCAGCATTACCGCCTAGTGCATCAGCATTACCGCCTAGTGCATCAGCATTACCGCCTAGTGCATCAGCATTACCGCCTAGTGCATCAGCATTACCGCCTAGTGCATCAGCATTACTGGCGTCAGTATTACTGCTTAGTGCGCCAGCATTATTGCCTAGTGCGTGACTTTGTGTGCATGGCTTCTCATGGCCACAAGATTTGTGCCTGGCCAGCGCGCAAACCCCGCACGACTTTGCATGGATGCAAGGATCTGTGCATGGCTGCGTGTGCGCATGGCGCCATGCGCATGGCTTAGCATGGTCGCAAGACCTGTGCATGGCCAGCGCAGAATCCATGCACAGATTGTTTACCGATGCTTTGTTCCTGATTTGCATGGCCTATGCAAGATGGCATCATATGGATAGCTTGGCATGGCTGCATGACCTGTGCATGGCCAGCACACGATCCTCGCCCACTCATACACACACACGCACGCATACACACACACACACATGCATGCGCGCATGCACGCACGGCTTTGCCGATGCTCTGCCTCAGACTAGATTTGGACGACCTGTGCAAGACCGTGTCTGCCCAGAAAAAAGTGCCTTGCCTGTTCTACGTCTGAGCCTTGCTTGCCTTGCTGAGATCCCACAACAACACGAATCATCCACATCACGTCAAGGGTTACACAACATTGCAAGATGGTACACCGTATCGCAGTTTTATCCCACAACACGATCAATGAAACATTGGTGTGACATTCACCAACCCATCACATCATCACCAACACGCTGGTCATTGTCACAGGTGGCAAAAGCACTGATGCGTGCTGTTGTTGTTTAAAACACTACCCAGCTTCAGACACTCCTAACCTTTTCAACACTACCCACCTTGCGCCTGCGCTCATACTCTGCAGAGAGCTCTGCTGGAGGGTCGCCACGCCTGCAGCACATTTCGTGATGCAAACAAGAAATGGAGCAAAACTTGTCATCCTCATGTGCATGAGCTTATGGCTCTCTGTGCCGGCTGCACATTCTGCAGCATAGAAAGATAAGCTAGGGCAACAGTTGCACGTACGCATGCTTGTGGGCAGGGACTTCGCGCCTGCAGCACATCCTGCAGCACAAAAAGGAAATCCAGTGAATCCAATTACAACGTGAACGCACTGTGCACATCTGCGCAACCACTTCCAATTACAAAACAAATGTACTTATGAGCAGGGCCTCCGCTCCTGCAGCACACTCTGCTGCACAAAGAGGAGCCGCTTTCTAATACAACGTGAATGCACTCGCAGGCACAGCGGCGAGCCCGCTTCCAATTACAACGAGAATACCCTTGCGAGCAAGTCTCTGCGCCTTCTGTATTTTCCTGATAAAAGGGAGAGTTATGCTGCGATTTTGATCCTCATGTATGTGCCCTTGTGAGCAGGATTTTGAAGCCTGCCGCGCATTCTACACTTGAATTAAAAAAAGCAGCACATTCTATCTGTGTCAATTGAATGTGCCCATGCTCCCCATGTCTGTTGCACATCAACCATGATTTAACAATCAGCCAAAGGGAGACTTGCAATTTCCATGTGCGTGTGCATGCAGGGTCACAATGCAGGGTCACAATGCCTGCCTCAATAAAATTGCAGGAGAGATGAGAACAATTTATAATGCACGACTTTAAAGCGCACACGAATAGTATCGCACAGTGGAGGCGTAATGCAGGCCTGTTTCCTGTGAGCAGCTGCGCGTACTTAGAATGCAACCTCAGCTAAGTGTGCTTCTGCTTGTACTCCCAAGTGCAAATGCGTGATGCAACACAGCACATGCATGTCCTTAAGTATTGAATTGGGAGTAGACACGGACAGGTATGCACATCAAACTTCTCTACAAGTCCATGCATCACCTATGCGTCATCTTCCGGACGTGGGCAAAGACCCACACACTCTGGAAAGCCATTCTTTTCTGTCAAGTTGATAGCGTGCATCGCTTGTCTGCTGGAATGAATGCTTGACACACCTAATAATATACAGCCAAGAATACAATGCTGAGGCTAATTACAACTCAAAGTGCGCCGTTTGTCTGCCGCTGATGAAACACACCTCTCGCCTGACAGACAACACGCATCACTTTCCTAATAGATGAAACACCAAAACCTGGCTGCGGGAATGCTGCATCACTTGCATGCCAGGTAAGGTGCCAATACACCACCGTCCATGAAGGAATGCAACCAACTTTTGCTAGATAGAAGGACAACAATTCCATGTGGGCATGCTGCACCACATTTGTATGCAAGCTGAAATACAAAAGGGCCCATGTTTCATCCTCCAAGATAAAATGCTCCTCACGTAGACTAGACAGAACGAAAACGCTTTTGCATGCAGGTACGTGGTGTTTCTGTGCTTGCATGCAGGTACGTGGTGTTTCTGTGCTTGCATGCAGGTACGTGGTGTTGCTGTGCTTGCATGCAGGTAAGCCACATCACGTGCCAGCTAGACAGCATGGCACTGTGCTTTCCTGCAAGGTCATTTGCATCACTTTCATGCTACATCAGACAGCAACACTCACACATATGGGCGACGTCACCTGCATCACTTTTATGCTACACCAGACAGTACCACACACACATATGGGCGACGTCACCTGCATCACGCATGTGCCTATAGATCAAACAAAAACACTCACGTGTTGGCGAGCCGCGTCACCTCTGACTCCACCTCCCGCAGCGCACTGTGCTGCGCAAGCAGGGCACCCGTGCACCCAGACGTTGTTGCCTCCACTGCCTGCGTGCGCGCAAGACATGCTGAGCCATGAATTCATGTATGCCCCGTGCTGTGCAAGCAGGGCACCTGTGCACCCAGACGCTGTTGCCTCTACTGCCCGTGTGTGCGCAAGACACGCTGAGCCATGAATTCAAGTATGCCCTGTGCTCCGCAAGCAGGGCACCCGTGCACCCAGACGCTGTTGCCGCTGCAGCCTGCATGTGTGCAAGGTGGACCGAACAATGGGTTGGTTTGAGTTGGAATCAATGTAAGATGGGTGATCAGGCTAAAGAGCAGGTATAAAGGATTTGGGCTGGTTTGAGTTGGAATCAATGTAAGATGGGTGATCAAGCTACAGAGCAGGTGTAAAGGATCTGGGTTGGTTTGAGTCAAAATCAATGTAAGATGGGTGATCAAGCTACAGAGCAGGTATAAAGGATGTGGATTGGTTTGGGTCGAAATCGATGTAAGATGGGTGATCAAGCTACAGAGCAGGTATAAATGATTTGGGTTGGTTTGAATTGAAATCAATGTAAGATGGGTGATCAAGCAACAGAGCAGGTAGTGAGGGGATACTTTGATCCAAGGTTTTGTCACAAATCTGGAGTACGAAAAACAGCATTGATTCAACACATTGTGTTTACAAAAGCAGGGAGCTTGCCGGTCACAGCCAACAAAATTAATGCCTCCAAAGCAAAAACTACCTAGTTTCAGAACAATTTGCCATCCCTCTCCCTGTTGCCTGCAGGCATTGCACAAAACCAAACATTTTTCACAGGAAAACGAAGCATCGACAGGTTTCTTTGAAGCAGTAACAGCAAGCACTGCATGACCAAGAGCAGATCCTAGGTAATGTCGGCATGAAATGACCAAAAGCAGATCTTGGAGAATGTCGACATGAAACGACTAAAAACACAGAAAAAACTCAATGAAGCCGAGTACCAATGGCATATGAGCTTTCAACTTGCTGTCTGTCAACCACCTTCAATATAGTTACACCTTGCCTTTTCCAACATTGATGTGCTTGCTACCCCATAAGTCCACTGTTTGCCCCTGACCTTCTCCCAAGCCCCTTCAAGCATTTCATTCTTCTGCCTTAATGAAGCTTGGTTGATACTACATCAAATGAAATAGATGCACTCATGCTGTTGGCGGCATGGCTGCTTGCTGCTGAGGCAGCTGCCAGCGATGTGCCCAAGACCAAGTCGACTACAATACAGTTAGCGGTGTAAAACAAGTGCACCCTTGCCTTCAGCAATGTGGCTGCTTGCTGCTCAGGCAGCTGCCAGCGCTGCTCCTGCTCCGACTTCAAGGCCTCGAGCTCCTTGCGCAAGGTAGAAACACCCTCAACCACATCCAGAGGCTGCTGCGTCAGATCGGCATCCTGAAAGGCCAGAGAGTATAAGAGGCATGAGTTAACAATTAATTTCTGAGCTCAAGACATCTGACCAGCATGAGCTGACACACAGATCTTGGGCTCTGGACACCTGGGCAGCTGGAGCTGAAAATGCTTGATATGAGCTACAATAACAAGCATGCATTGACTATCGAGTCCTGAGCTCAGGACATTTGGTCAGCTTGAGCAGGCAACAGAAAGCATGTGCTGATAATCTGAACCTTGGATTGTGCGATATAATTAGCAACTGCCTCAGCATTAACGTGAGTGAGGAAGGCTGATCAGCATCAAGACAAGCAAAAGAAGCTGACTAATACAAGGAAGAAAGAAGGCTTAATAGCATCATGATTAGTGCCAGGGGCAAGTAACGGCTAATAAACACCTGAGATAGATTCATGCATGAATATGCATGTCGATCAATATCCAGTTTGCGAGTATTGAATAAAATCATGCCACAATTTTGTAAAGAATTGAGGCTCAAGGTTCAAGCAACGTATCGGCATCTACTCTCATAAATCTCTACACCAGTGGAGCTGTAAAGAGCTTGTGGTCAGGAAAACACCTTGCAACAGACCTGCAACATATCACATTATCAGGAAACCAAATCCCTTTGAGCCAAGATCATTAAGCCACAATCATTTTGTGGCATCTGCCAAACCTCTCAGCAAACAAATCCACCTAGGCAGCAAGGTGTAAAAATGGAAATAAATGATGTGTTTCCACACAATAGAAATGAGCCTCATTTTGTTTGTAGGACTCACTTAAAAAGTCTCAGATTTGTCTCACCTGCTGGAGCATACTGTCCGGCACTGGGAGGGGTATGGGATCACCCGGCAGACGCAGCAGCGCCTCTCGCACCTGCAATTGATCAATCGAATGGACAGTTTGTATGGTGGCAAAGCCTGTACATAAAATGGCATGGCTGCACATACCCAGTGCAACAGATCCATGATTAATTCATTCCTGGGAATGGCAGGATACAACGAAAACAACTTTTTTTTTGTTGTGGCAATTTTCCCCCATCTCCTCCTCATGCTCCTGCAAGACATTTACTGTGCGCCATGCTATGGAGGCTTGCCAGACAGAGGGCCACACAGGCACGATGGCAAGGAGGGGCAAAGGTGGGGAAAGAACTGCAGTGCCTCAGGGACAAGAAACCCATAGACTCCTGGTTGCGGCATGAACGACATGGCACTTTGGTCTTTTCTGTCAAGGCTCCTCTCAAAGCACCCATCCATAACAAATCACCCACCGGCGGCTTGACCAGCGCAGCGAGCAGGGAGGTGGAGGATGCCGAGGCGTCCACATCTCTGGCCCACTTCACCGATGCTAGCTCCTGCAGTGCCGTAAGGAAAACAAAGGCAAAAATGCACGCTGGCCTCACTCTTCTTCCTTGAGCATGCACACAGCTCCTCATGTACATTTTGAATGAAGCGGGTCCAGTCCCTGCATCCAGACCCACTTGAAAGAGGTGAGCTCCTGTATGGCAAAAGGAAAGCAGCGATTGCACTTAACTTAAAACATGCACGCCAAGCCTCTCCTATATTTTAAACACGCACAAAGCCCTTCCGTATTTATATTGTTTCAAGAAGCAGCAAGGGCCCTTGACTCAGTCACACTAAATCCCTCCTCTTTTCTTACGCACAAAGCTCCACATATTTATAAACAAAAAAAAGATGTTGTTTTTTTCGTATGTCTTTAGTGTCAGTCCAGTCCCTGCACCTGTAATCAGTTGACTGAGGCAGCCACATGCACGCAACAGTAAAGCTGTGTTCTGCTGTGTTTTGAATGTGGTGGGGGCCCAACATGTGGAAAAGAAGCGCCAGGGAATGAGAAGAAGATAACTTCTCCAAAACAAGTGCCCCCTGTCAGTACAACAATACTTTTTGAGGGTATCTATGGCCCCAAAACAGGTGGTTCTAGCATGCCCCACACATAGGTGCCCCCTGTCAGGGCAGCAGCACTTAGCAAGCGTGCTGTTTGAAACCAAAATCTCCAAAAGCAAGTGCCCCCTGTCAGTGCAGCAGAACTCAATGAGCGTGCTGTTCGAAATCAAATTCTCCAAAGAAGTGCCCCCTGTTAGTGCAGCAGCACTTCATGAGCGTGCTCTTTAAAATGAAAGGCAAATCCATTTGTGCTAGATCATTAAATCGTGTCCATGTGTTCCATTCAGGCCAACTCTCAGGGAGCAAAGGTTGATCGTAATGCGGCACACTTGAGCAAAGGTTTGATCGATAAAGTGTGATGCGGCACACTTGAGCAAAGGTTGATCGATAAAGTGTGATGCGGCACACTTTCAAAGATGCGGTACACTTTCAAAGAAGGAGCCATCACTGCCACTCTTTGTGACGTAAGGTTTGAACCATCGATGATGATACATCAGCATTTTTACTGTTGCCTGGGTGACCAAGAATCATCGTTGGGAGCATACCACATACGAATGGTGTGTTCTTGCAGCTCCAAACTGACACAAATCCCCTGCTACCAGCAATGCATGCGCAAAAATCCATATGCACTAAATATGCTGCAATGAACCTTTGCACTCTTTGTATCGCTGCAATGAACCTTTGCACCCTTTATACCGCTGCAATGAATCTTTGCATTCCTTGCTTTCCCTTCTGCAGAGTGAACCTGCACCCAGTGCCTTCCAATAAAAGAAGCAGTTCTTTGCCTTACATAGAGGACAAAGTTTAGATTTGTCAGTTCTGAGATCAAAATTCTCAAGAGGGCAGTTATCACCTGATAATTCAATTTCTTTTGTACCCACAACGTACCGCCTACAGTTACCAACCTTCTCTAATGCAACAATGCGGGAGGCAAAGCTGCCAGTACTCCTTGCATTGCCTGCCTTACTCGAAAGCTGCCGACTGCTTGCTAACCTCGCAGACTGGCATCTCAGTCTCAGCACCACTGCTGCAGATTCAAGGGCAACAAACCACCCACCCCACCTACACGGAAAAAGTGAAACAAACCGCTCAAGACCACCGCACTGACCTGTACCATGGCGGCTATGTGGGAGGTGTCCTTGCCTGTAATGCCCGCAACGGCGGCCTCCCCAGCAAGACGCAAGCAGCTGCGCCTGCGCCGCCCCAACACGCGCTCCTCCTCCGCTACAAGGCACACAAATAAGATCTCCAACAGTGAAGTACAGAAAATTTTCAAAAGTTTCGGGTAGCCCTAAAGGCATCCATTTGGATGTGCGGGCTGCCCTAATTGCAATTTGACTTTTCAACAAATGTTTACGCCCGGGGCTTTGCAGTGAGAGAACGTTGAGTGTCGTTGAGTGCCCTTGTATGTTCAGAGCAGAGGAGGAGGAGATTTGTGCAACCGGTGAAGCACACGCAATGCAGCATTGGAAGTGCATGTGTGTGTGTGTAAGCATGCTCTTGCAAGCATGTTTAGTGGTCCCATTGCCAGCCCTGTTTGTGCTTGACAGCAAAGAGGGTCCTTGCACAGCCCTCTTGCTCAGCCCCCTGCTCCGCCCTCTTGCTCCCTCTCCTCCTCCTCTCCCCTGGTGTCTCGTCCTGCCTGAAGGTGCCTCTACCCTTAAGTTTGTGCCTGAAGCTCTCCAGGCTGCACCCCTGCAAGTCTCCGGTTTGCCAAGGAACGTTTTGCGCTGGCTCTCCGGGCCAGCACACATTTTGTCTGATATTTCCGGGCGCCGTGCAGGCTGTAAATTCACTGAAAACCAATGATTCCTGTACAAGTAGCAGCATCCGTAATGCCTAAGCACAACCATGGCTACTTGTAAGGTTCCAGCAAAACAATTTTAGCAGAGGCCATGGAAAGAGAGGGGTAAAAGAACTGGTTTATGACCTCCTGTTTTGTTTGCCATGCATGCATGCTGACACAACAGAGTAATATTTGATCTGGCAAGGGAAACTGGAAAGAGAGGGTAAAAGAACTGGTTTATGATCTCCTGTTTTGTTTGCATTTGCACCATGCATGCATGCTGACACAACAGAGTAATATTTGATCTGGCAAGGGAAACTGGCATGGCAAAGATGCACAACTCATTGCAGCAGAAATATGGGTTACAAGCAGGCATCCACCCTCTTTTGACCTATCGGAAATGACAAAAAGAGGCAGGCAGACACGCCCACAACTGTTCTGTACACCTGTACACAAGTCATAGCAAATTCCGTTTGCAGACAGCAGAGAAGGAGGAAAGACAGAAGACAGAAAGACAAGAAAGATGCACCAGGCCAGATGTACAAGACAAAGCTGCACTCTTTTCCTGAAGGAAGGGATAACAGGGGATTTGCCGGCCAAAGAAGCCACATGCTTTTAGGGGAAGTTCCGCCTGCATAAACACAAGTACTATGGCTCAGATGCTTTGAGCAAGCAATGCTTCTTGTATGGATTTAAATACTATTGGCATTTGGAACAAGCAAGGTTGGGTCATTCACGGGTCTGGGATAACAGATTGCACACATACGCGTTAGGAACGCGTTCATCACTTAAGTACATGGATTTAGAGGGCCATTTTGGGCACAGAGGGTTTTGTGTGGGAGGGACCCCCAGGGGAAGGTCCTAGCTACCCCTAGGTAGCTACCCCTCCCAGCTACCCCCAAATTTCCCCCCTGCTCCACCCAAGGCCGAAAAAATTCAACCATGCCAAGCGAGAAGGGCCTGAAGTGGGATTATATTACATTGGTTCGACCTGAGGGCACGGATGGGGTGGAGCAAGCAAAGGACCAGGCACATCAGGCTCCACTTCTTGCAAGTCCCTGGCTCTGGCCAAGTGTACAGCAGCCGGGGACAAACTGGAGCCGTTGAAGAAGGGAAGTGTCTGTTCGGTAGGAGCCCTTCTTGGCGTGAGAATGTATTTGCGCATGCCTCTTGGGACGCGCTTGGTGGCAAATGCCTTGAGCTTCATTGCAACGCTGTGTAACTCCTCAGCTCGTCAGCGACAGCATCTGGGTGTGAGCAGCACTGGAGCAGCTTCGCATGTGTGCCCGGCGACAGCGGCAACCGCCTCACAACCAGCAAAGTCACAGGCTTGGTGTGGCTGCACAGCAACTCTAGCAAAAGTGGAGGGGGGGGGGCAGCAAAAGGGGGGGGTCCAGCTATGAGGGGGAGAATTGCTTTACTGGCAAAGAGGAGGATGTGAGATAGAGCTTTGAATGATTTCAGTGAGGACAATAGATTTCAAGTTTCATTTGAATGGAGGCTTGAGATAACGGTCTCCCAGGGCTTGCCTGCCGCTTTTAACCTTTAATCAAATTTTACCCCACACTCCAAATAGCCAAATCAAGCGTTCACGATTCTTAGGCAGTTTTTACAAATGCAATTTTTAGTGCTCCTTAAAATTTACGAACCACAGATGACCCAACCCTGAGGACGAGTGTTATGACTCGGGTGCTCAATGCTTGTATGGTTTGAAGGGGAGGAACCGCCTGCAGAACAAGTATTATGGCTCAGGTGTTCAATGCTTGTATGGCAGAAACCACGAACCAATTCTTGCCACCTCCAGGCTGCAGTGCAAATTAAGTTTGTGCAAGCCTGCTACATGGGCTCACATAGTGCAAACGCGGCCAGTAATTTACAACACCTCATTTTTAGTTGCAAACATAACAAACTACAGCGAACAAGCACATCGTCAAAAAGTGCAACCTTCCTCACACATTAAACTGTGTTCTGAAATAAAAAAATTAGGCTGCACGTGCACGCACGCGCACACACACAGCACACACACATACATACACACACCTGTTGCAGGGGCTTTCGTGACCGCAAAAGCTTTAGCCAAGGCAACCGCAAATTGAGGGGCGAAGTCAGCATATCTGAAAACATGCAAGCAAAAAAAGGGCATGCAACTTCAACCTTCTAACATCTGAAATCTGACACATCTGATGGGCAAGAGAGTGCAGGAGTGAGCCTAGCACACAGGGCAACACAGGGGGCACGGCTAGGTATCCTTGCTTCAAATGAACCAGGCATTGGCAGATGAGGGCGATTGATCCTCTTTTCATTGCAGTAGAAATGTTATGTGTTTCTTCCAGGAGGCAGTGATTGCCCATTCATATGCATGAATTGGGTGTTTGAGGTTGGAAGACCATACCAGAGGGTACCTAGGCTGCCTGGGCTGAAAGTGGAGTGATGCCTGGGCTGAAAATGGAATCATGCATGGGCTGAAAACGAATCAATGCTTGTTTTTTTTACATAATGCTGTTAAAGAAACCTCAACCAAATCTCCATCCCTCCGAGAAACACTTTTTTCTTACGCTTTGTCACGTTGCTGGCACCAAGCCAAAGAAAAAAGGTGAAACCCCATGGATGCTGGCTACAGGAAAAGCCACACCATTCCCAAAGCCAAATTAGCAGGTCATCCTGGTATCCAAGTATACCCCCTGGCTGAAAGGAAAGAAGAGTCATGTGCAGGATTTTTATTAGCGTGCAAGTGCTATAGCAAAGGCATAAAAGCGGAAGCGACGCGTGGGAAATAGGTTTTACAAGGGCTGGCCAACTTGTTTTTAGGCAAGGCAAGCAACCACGCTACAACAAAGTCTACTAGGTTGAGGGTTTGTGGGTTTACCTTTGGTGCAAGAAAGCAGCCACCTCTAGTGCCCCTGCAACCTCGCTGGTCTTCTGGGGGGCCTCAGCAACCGCAGAAGCAAGCTCACTCACGTACTGCATGAGGGCAAGTAAAATAGAAGCTCACACCTTTGAAGGTTGTACGTATTAGAGCTTACTCATATACTGCATGAGCGCAAGCAAGACGGCAGCTCACATGTCTGAGCTTTCGTACATTTCAAATCTCATTCATTCATACTGCATGAGCGCAAGCAAGATGGCAGCTCACATGTCTGAGCTTTCATACATTTCAATACTCATTCATTCATACTGCATGAGCGCAAGTGCCGCAGCTCAAGGATGATAGATTGGGACCAAGAATGTCGACAACATCGGGCCTGCAGATAGAGAGCGCCTAGCAAAGCAAAGGTTCTGAATGCTAATGCCTTAATAATCATGCATGCTCTTGGGGTCGCCACAGTAAGCTTGCCTCAAGGTGTCCAGGGGCAAAACAACCATTGAGCCCCGACCAACCTACGCCTGGTGCTACTCCATACTCTCTGCAAGCAGAGTAGCCACAACATCCTACCCATCACAGAGACCTGAACAACTTAATCCTTGCCTGGCCTTAAAAACTCTTAACGCAACTTATAGACGCACCCTCCTAAAAATGCTCTCTCTCTCTCTCTCTCTCTCTCTCTCACACACACACACACAAACACAAACAACACACACACGTACGTCAGGCTTGATCCCCACCTTTGCCTGGTTCAGCTTTGCACACTCAGCCAGCAGAGCAGCAACACCGCCTGTCCCACTGACGTTGCCACTGCCGCCAGCAGTAGGGGGGGAAGCAGCAGGGGGGCTGGGCAGCATCAGCACGGGCCCCCCTCCCCTCAGCTTGCGCACGAGAGCACTGTTGCGCTTGATGGACGCATCCAGATTGCGCAGCTCCGACTCACCTGCAATTCCATACCAGCAGTGTGTGTGTGTGTGTGTGTGTGTGTGTGTGTGCGCGCGTCTGTGTGTATGCATGTGTGCCAGTGTATATGTGTGTGCGCACACTCCAGACACAAGCTCAGGAAGTGCTTATCTTAGGGACATCGACTTTTCAGTTGCCCCAAAGACAAATTCCCAGAAAACACATTCCCGGTGAAAACCTTTGTGAACAAGAATTCTGCGGCAGCCATCTGTTTTACATAAAAGTGAGCACAAGCACAAGTGCAAGACTCTGTTTGGATGGTAAAACTTTTAAATCACCTCAAACCCTCAAAATTGTGATGTAGTGAGATGCAAGGTGAGGTGCAGTTCTACTAGATGGAAAGAGCAAAGCTCAAGTCCTCTTTGCTTAAGCGTGGTTGAGCTGACCCTCTCAGAACTGGAGTCAAACATAAAACTCACTTGGACGCTTGAACTCTGTGTTGGCCTGCCTGACGGCCTTCAGGGATTCCAAAAAGAGACGGTGGTCAGCTAATTGAGCAGCTGCATCCTGTGTGTGTGTGTGTGTGTGTGTGTGTGTGTGTGTGTGTGTGTAGTGCTAAGAATGCCAGGTAAGCTAGAGAGTGTTGGTTGGGGTACTCCGGCAACCTAAAAAACTGTTTTCTGCCTGCACAATGAAGTGGGAGATGAAGAAACAGCACAGGATTTCAGAAGACTGTTTCCTGTCTGTAGCAAGTGAAGGGAACAAGGTGTAGGATTCAAGATAGTGTGGGGCAGTGAGCTCCTGCCATGAGCAGATGCACTTTTGATGGGGCAAGAAGCAAGGAACGGGTGATGCTGGAACAGTGTGGGCAACATTTGCTGCAGTGCAAGCAATTTACTAGCTGATGAAAGTATGGACGGCAAGCGGAGGTGCCCACTGTGCAACTGAGAGTGCACAGAAAACAAAAGCATCAACAAGGGCAGCCGCTGGCTTCGCCAGAGAAGGAGCTTCCCACTCTTTCCCATTACTCTAAACCTGCTCATGATTCCTTCCCCTATCTCACATTCACACAGCAACAGGGAATTGAAAAATCAGCCTCACAGTACATATGTCCCAGCTTTTGTAGCCTTGCAGGGCCAGAAAATACAGGATCAGGAAGGTTTGTTGTAAGGTTTGATGCACAAACAACATGAACGATTGGAGGGCATTGTTTGACAGTCAGAGGTGTGCAGCAGATTAATGCAAACAGACACACACACACACACTCACACAGACACACACACAGACGCACACACAGACACACACACACAGACGCACGCACGCACGCACACACACACACACACACACACGCGCACGCGCGCACACACACACACACACACACACACACACACGCACACACACACAAACACACAAGCTTAACTAAAGAAAGTCTTTGGCAGTAAAGACAGCTAAGACTGAATTCATACACTCTTAGTTCTCTCCTCCTGGGATCCTGGGAGGAGAGAACCGCGAGAGCATGCGGAAGTGCGAGGTCATGCAGAGAAGAATGAGCATGAGAGGGAAGCGCTTGAGCATGAGGGTGACCCCACACAGCAAAGGAAGCAAACAGGATGCCTTGGCCCCAGAGTGCAAAAATGCAGCAAAAGATGATGCGGATAATGCATGCATGTGTGTCACCTTGAGTGCACTTGGTTCCACTTTAGGAGCTGGCAGCTGTGTGGGTGTGTTACCCTCTCCGTCCTTTGCTTCCATGGCTCTCCCTAAAGGTGTTCTCACAGCAGCTGTCCCATCTATTTTCTAGACCGAGGTTCACTCACGTCAAGACGTAGCACATCACCATGAAATGATTTTAAAATCAATTTGTAATTTACAGATGTTGCACAGACAAATTCTTATCCGAGCTGTTGCTTGCTTGGCCCGTTGGGATTGATGAACGATTTAAGCAGTGCTATGAGCAGTGTCATAATAGTTTACGGTGCCGTGTTTATATCTCGAATCTGCACGACCCAGGCTCAGCATGCCCAGCACGGGCCACCCCATTTTTCCTCAGCCTTGAGGGGGATCACTTACAGAGTCCCTGCCCAGATCCCCACATTGTAGCTGGACTGTAGACTTCCATCCCCTGTGCAGCGTTTATGGAAGCTTGGTATACCCAGCAGGGAGCGTACCACAGGCCGCCAGACTATAACTATGGATACAGCTATGAGGGGGATGAAGGGTATGATAGCTATGAGGGTGCCTATGAGGATTATGGCAGCCAAATGAATCCTCTGGTGGCCCATGCAGGTGGGTCGCGCGCATGCTGATATTAATAACAACATTCCGTGCATTTGTACGTCACATCATTGGATTGGCGCCCACGATTCATCAAGCCTCTGCTCTAGGCATGCGTGCTTGACCTGAAAATGCTGACAATGAATGACTGTACACAGCGTACCTCCCATTTGTGGGAGCACACATGCCTTGATCTGACCAAGGGGAAGGACCAAGGAGCAAGAACTTGCACAAAGAACTTCTTGTTTGAAGCAAGCTCCACCTGTCATTCCTGAAGCTGTCCTGGGAAAGAAAGGGCACTCTCAGAATGCGGTTGCAGAGCGCACAGACCCCTTCCCTTATCCCTATCCTGTTGTCAGACACGACATCCATTTGTGTAACAACAGCAATCACAACATCACAAAAACAGCTACAAAGATGTACTGCAAGCATTTTATTTGTTTGACACTTGCCGTTGTTGTACCCCGCACTCTCCTGCAGCTGCCTCCCAGTCCCTCACCATGTCGCAGCTCGTGGCAGCCCAAAGCAACATGGAAGCCAGCTTGAATGCGTACAACACGAGGTAGGCATGCATGTAGCACTATGTGCCAGCACTGAGCAAATAGTAGTAAGTGCTAGCAGGCATACAAATATATGTAGCAATTCAACACTAGTAGGCATACAACGAGAGACAGGCAAACGTACATTGGCGCAGGCCTGCCCTGTGTGTGTTTGGTCCTTACAACAGGTCCAAGCGCAAGTGTTGCTTTACGGACATACATTGCTGCAGGTCTGTCCTGTGTGTGTTTGGTCCTTGAGACAGGTGCAAGTGCAGGCATTGGCATAATTACATACATTGATGCAGGTCTGTCCTGTGTTTGTTTGGTTTTTACGACAAGTGCAAGTGCAAGTGTTGGCATATGTACATACATTGATGCAGGTCTATCCTGTGTGAGTTTGGTCCTTACAATAGGTGCAAGTGCAGGTGTTTGCGCATCAATTCCCGCAGCGGTTTAATGCCCTGACAATGTTGCTTAAACTCAAGGGGTGTGCTAGCCATGCGCTATTCATGCAAGCTTGTATGTGCGGACATTTTTTGTTTAGGCTGGGAAGAAATCTTTCTCCCGAGCTCATGTTAGGAGGCTGTGTGTGCAGGAATCAGGACCGTGCAGCAGGCACCCGCATTCCCAGTGGAATTCCGCGCTCTTGTTCATGCGTCACACTGAAACCTCCCTCCCACACTTAGACCTCCCTCCCACACTGAGGCCTCCTCTTTGTTCATGTGTCACACTGGGATGTCCCTCCCACACTGAGACCTTCCCATGTGTTCATGCGTCACACTGGGACCTCCCCTTCATCCCCTTCATTGCTGCAACGACTTTGCACTGCATTGCTGGATTTGTTTGAAGATCCAGCTTCATTTCTCAAATGAATGAAAAGTCCTCTCCAGAATCGAGGGAGTTCTCAATGAATTTCCTGATCGAGGGTTGAGGAACACTCAAATGGGTGTGTTTGGGGGTTTTGCAGCATCACTATCCCCTGAGTCCAGTGCAGATTGTTGCTTAGTTGCCAACACAGCCACGCATGTCCTTTTGAATTTTCAGCTCTGTTTATGCAACGCTCAGTGGCTGTGAATTCCAGCCCGGTGAGTCCAAGGTGTTCCGTGCTGTCCACCAGCAGCAGCGTGTGTGTGTATGTGCGTGCGCGCGCGCGCGCGCGCGCGTGTGTGTGTGTGTGTGTGTGTGTGTGTGTGTGTGTGTGTGTGTGTGTGTGTGTGTGTGTGTGTGTGTGTGTGTGTGTGTGTGTGTGTGCGCGCGTGCGCGTGTGGGTGTGCACGTGCGCGCGCGCGTGTGTGGGTGTGGGTGTGTGTATGTGTGTGTGTATGCACGTGCTCGCGCGCGCGTGTGTGTATGTTTATGTGTGTGTATGTGTGTGTGCGCTTGTGCATGTATGGTTTTGTATATGCTTTTTTAATCTTCATTTTGCTACGCTGGCCGGCAGAACAATAGGCTTGTAGGCAAGTTTTCAACCTGCATATTATCTGAAGGAAAATCCTTTCATGCTCCTCTCACTGCTCCAACACCTGCAGCGCCAACCAGCAATGGCAGGACCCATCTTCTGCAAGCTGGGGGGTGCCGAGCATGCAGGGGGCAAGCACAGTCAGGTAGGTGCCAAAATGTACGTCCATGGGGATTGCATTGCAATAGAACTGTGTATAGGAGGTGCTGCTATCAAATGCAGGGAAGCAGGTGCATGGAATGCACAGTATTCACAACAGAGAGTTTATTTTTTTGACTTGTAACCAAATCAGTTGCCTGTAAGCATGGTACAGATACCGTTTAGACAATTTGGATCCTTTCCCTGGAAGAGCGTATGCTCAGCCTGCTTCCCAATGGAATGTCACATTTCTCTCCATGCGCCCAACAGGCCCAGTGCCAGGTTTCAGGTTATTCCCTTATGCCCAGCACCCAGCCCAATGCCAACTCTTTGGCTTGGATGAGCATCTACCAGTACCCAGCTGCTATGCCATTCCCACAGAGGCCTCTTTGACTTCACACCAGCTTTCCCTTGCATCTAGCAGAGGCTCAATGCCAACTTTTCCGCTCAGATGAGCGCCTGCCTGTGCCCAGCTGACGCACCCATTCCCACACTGGCCCCTTTCATTTCAAACCATGTTTTTCCTGCATCAAGCAGGCCCAATGCCGATTCTTCAGCTTAGACAAGCCACTACCAGCACCCAGCTGCCGTGCCCCATTCCCATGTTGGCCCCTTTGATTTCAAACCGTTATTTCCTGCGTCAAGCAATCTCAACGCCAACTCTTCAGCTTGATGAGCACCTACCGGCACCCAGCTACCGTGCCCAGTCCCACAATGGACCTTAGCAAACTCTTCAGCTCTGATGGGCACCAAACAGCACTCAGCTACCACGCCCATTCCCACCGTGGCCCCTTTGATTTCACTCCCTTTGTTCCCCAGCATCCACCAGGCCCAATCTCAAATCTTCATAATCAAAGGGGCCACAGTGGGACCAGCTCCTATTTTTCACCTGTCGTGGTTGCACATGGCTAGATAATGACCCCACAGGTGCCCTTCTGATTTCACACCAGCTTTACCCTGCATCCACCAGGCCCAATGCCAACTCTTCAGCTTGGATGGGCACCTACCAGCACCCAGCTGCCGCGCCCACCCCTACAGTGGCCCCTGTCCCCTCCCCTTTGCCTCGCTCATCACGCCCCTCTACAGGCTATCAAGCGCCTGCAGCAGGTAAGAGTAAAAACTTTCTTTGCTCTTCCATATCCATTCACAACTTTGGTGAGAGTTTCAGCAGGTGAAAGTTGCGGCAGGTAAGGGTTAGGAACATGGCGCTCTTCCGTCTCTGTTCACACAATGTTTGGGAATTGGACGTGAGTTCAAGATAATCAGGTAAGCCCTTGCAGCAGGTGAGAGTTTGGAATATGATGCTGTTCAATCTCTTCATATATTGTATGTGTGTATAAGAACGTGAGTTTTAGGTGATCAGGTTAGCTTCCGTGGCAGGTAAGAGTTTGGAATATGATATTCTTCCATCTCTGTTCACACAATGTTTGTGAATCGTGAGTTTTAGGTAACCAGGGTAGCTTTAGCAGCAGGTGAGGGTGAGGAACTTGACTAGGATTGGCCGATCCCTTCCGTGTTTAACATGTATCCAGAGCTAAAAAGTCTGTATGCATGTGGCATGTAACAATGTTACATGCCGCATGTTTGATAACATGGAAACCCTAGAAATGATGCTCTTCACAGATGTCCACACAGTACTCATTCATGGGAACGTGGGACAAGGGTGATCATTGCCAGGCTTCTCGCATGCAAATGCGCCTGCGCTCTGCACTCAGCCTGCCTGCTGCAGGGGATTCAGAGGGATTATGAGGGATTGTGAGAAGGCATGCAGCCCAGCATCCTGGCTGATCTGGCCTGTGTGTATGCTGCAGGCCTTTTCCCACCACAGCAGACTCTGTCAAATTTCCTTTCACCTTGTTGAAAAATCTTCGGGGGGTAACCAGCCCCCAGCATTGCTGCTCGCAGAACTCCGCGCTGTGACGCAGATTTGCCCTCTGCAGTTGCCAGCGAATCATCCAGCATGCATACAAGCATTCAATGATTGATGCCAAAATGATGACGAGAATCAGGTTAACACAAGCTCCACCGCCACGCACGCTGCAGCAGCCCCTACCATGCCTGCTGGCCACACACGCCGCCTGGAGGAGCAGCTCATGCGGGGCCCGAGTCTGAAGGTGCGACGCACACATGATTTGCCTGGAAAAATGGCTGAGGTGCCCTGGTCCTGTTGCAGCCTGGGGTGCTCCCGGTGGCAGCACAAGCCTGAGAGGCACATGCCTTTGAAAAAGATGCGCAAATTCAAATTGAAGAAAATGCCTCTGAAAAAGATGTGCAGACTCAAGTTGAAGGAAATGGATAAGCATGCAAGGTACCTGCACTGGCTGTGAGTGAAGCACCTCACGCGCAAACGTGCTCTAAATTGTTTGTGCATTCAAAGCGTAGGTACCATGGAACAAGTTGCAGGATTTGACCTTTCTTCTTACAATTGCAGCTTTGGCCGCATGGATCCATACAGTGTTTAGCATCACAGCTTTAGATGCATTGACTCGGCAAGCCTTGATCCACACAATGTTTCACCATCACAGCTTTAGATGCATTGACTCAGCAAGCCTTGATCAAAGTGTTCTGCCATCATGGAACATTTGTTTACCAGTGCAGCTTTGAGCGTATTGATTTAGCAAGCCTTGATCAAACATTCGTTTACCATCACAGCTTTAGATGCATTAACTCGGCAAGCCTTGATCAAAGCGTTCTGTCATCATCGTAGCTTTGAACGCACTTGTTTGGAAGCCTTAATCAAAGTGTTCTTTTATCATTGGAGCTTTGAACACGCTGATTTGGCAAGCCTTGATCAAATGTGTGTTTACCATTGCAGCTTTGAGCGCATTCATTTGGCAAGCCTTGACCAAAACATTGCAACTCATCATCGTGACACTCAAAACGGGAGCAAAGGCTTGCACGCAAGGTGTCATTTTGGAGTTGAGTTGCACCAACACAGGTGACTCTGTGGTGCAGACACCATGGTAATGCTTGCTGTGTGCCATACTAGAGGCGCTGGCCCTGAGTACCCAACACTAAGTGGTCATCTTGAACAAGAACCACAACGACGCAGCTGACTCTGGGACATAGCTCCTTCTGGTGTTTTCTTGTGTATCACGCCAGCTCCTTCTGGTGTTTTCTTGTGTATCATGCCACAGGCGCTAGCCCTGCGTGCCCAACACTGGGTGGTCATCTTGAACATGAACTACAATGACACAGCTGACTCTGTGACACAGCTGCTGACGACTGCTCAAGGCCTGCAAGACCTGCTGCGTGCACGCAAGCTGCAGGTGTGTGTGTGTGAGTGTGTGTGTGTGCGCGCATGTGTGCGCGTGCAGTTGTGCGCGCTTGTGTGTGTGATTTTTTTCCTTGGTTTGGAGCTCATCTAACCAGAAGTCTGGTGCTCAAAAACGGCCTCTGCCAACATTGCTGTTTTTTTTTTGCACAGCTAAAGGGGCATGCAAACAAAACCAGCTGTGAAGGACAGCAAATGAGTGCATCCCATGATCCCATGACATCATGACATCACATCATGACATCACATGATCCCATCACATCATGACATCACATCATGACATCACATCATGACATCACATCATGACATGGCATCATGACGTCACATGATCCCATCACATCATGACATCACATCATGACATGGCATCATGACGTCACATGACGACATGACATGACAAAGAACTTGTTGCTGTTGAAAGCCCATCCAAAGCCATTGCGAGCCAATGCAAGGCCATGTGAAGAGGGCTTGAATGAAGAGGGCTTCTATAGAAGGGAAATTTCCTGTATGTGAAGGCGCCAAGCATGTGAGACGAAGCATGTCGTGCCACGTTGGCCATGTTGGACCTAAGCGTTTTTTTCCTTATTTGATGCGGGGAGTGTGTATTTAGGGAGTGGTCGTGCTGCCTATAAAGCCCTCTTTTTGTGTTGGACACGGCATGGCCTGGTGGACACGTTGAGTGTTTTTGGATGCGCCAAGCAAGTGAGACTGGGTGTCGCATGTCTGGCAATTGATCATATGCGTTTGACGAGCGCTGATGTGGCTTTCATGACAAACCTTGTCTTTGAAAGACAGCCAGTCCTGCAAGGACGCCAAGTCCGTGATGAGACAGGGGTGTGGCATGTCTGGCATATGTCTGGCATTCAATCAAAAGCGTCATTTATGAGCGTTAAAGTAGCAATCTATGACAGGATGGCCAGTCCTCTTGGAAACACTGAGCCCACAGAATTGGGCGTTGCAAGTATGGTGTCTTCAGTGCCCGCTCAATAGAAGTGCCCTCGCTTGCCTGCAGGTGCAAACCCTACTCACAAGCGTTGCCAACCACAGTATTGATCATGTTTGGCACCTTGAGCACCAGCCCAACCCTGGCATTTATTGACAACCTGCAGGTGCAAACCCTACTTGTGGGTATCACAAACCACAGCACCTTTGTGGATGACCCCTCCTATGCCCACAAGATCAAGCTACCCCTGCCGCCCTCCCTGTTCAGGCCGCTGCAGCTGCTTGTGGCCATGCAGGTGTGTGTGTGTGTGTGTGTGTGTGTGTGTGTGTGTGTGTGTGTGTGTGTGTGTGTGTGTGTGTGTGTGTGTGTGTGTGCACGTGCGTGCGCATGTGCGCTTCAGGGAGAGGTGTGAGGATATGTGGTTGCGTCAGTGGGTGTGCCGGTGGATCTAGGTGGATGGGTATTCCGGATGTGTTGGTATAGGTGCTGTCTGAAGTTTGCGCATATGAAGAATGACGTGCTGAATGACATGCAGAGGGGAATGACAAAGAGGCAAGTAAATGAAAGTGCACAGATTTGGGGTTAGGTATGGTAACAAACAACCTCCTCAAGTTGAACTGTGTGATTGTGATGGACTATTGTATGGAGCCCTCCAATGGCATGCACACACATCCCTTGCACACACTGGCAGCAGGCGTGCCCTACAAGCCCATCAGCATCGACGACCTCGACTGCCGCACAGTGCCCTCCAATTGGAAGCCTGATCTGCTCTTGCATGCACACACATCCCTTGCACACACTGGCAGCAGGCGTGCCCTACAAGCCCATCAGCATCGACGACCTCGACTGCCGCACAGTGCCCTTCAATTGGAAGCCTGGTCTGCTCTTGCATGCACACACATCCCTTGCACACACTGGCAGCAGGCGTGCCCTACAAGCCCACCAGCATTGGCAGCCAAGATTATTGTATGGAGCCCTCCAATGGCATGCACTCAAATCCCCTGCACACACAGGCAGCAGGCGTGCCCTACAAGCCCATCAGCATCGACGACCTCGACTGCCGCACAGTGCCCTCCAATTGGTGCCTCCCAGGGCTCCTGTTTGCGCCTGAGGAGCAGCAAAAGCAGCAAGATGGGTCTGGAAGGAGCGGCAGCAGCAGCAGCAGCAGCGGGGGCCGCGGGGGTGCGGCTCTGGTGGCAGCTTTTAGGCAGCTGCTGGAGTCATGCCCTTTCGTAGCACCAGGTGCGTGCATGTGTCTGTCAGGGAGAAATGGGTTGTCAGCACTCTGCTGCAGCACTGCGTCCGCTGGCATCAAGCCCATTTGTTGCACCAGGTGCGTGCATGTGTCTGTCAGAGAGAAATGGGTTGTCAGCACTCTGCTGCAGCACTGCGTCCGCTGGCATCAAGCCCATTTGTTGTTCCAGGTGCGTGCATGCGTCTGAGGGGAGGGGGGAAATGGGTTGTCAGCACTCTGCTGCAGCACTGCTTCCGCTAGCATCAAGCCCCTTTGTTGCACCAGGTGCGTGCATGCGTCTGAGGGGAGGGGGGAAGGCTGTCAGCACTCTGCTGCAGCACTGCGTCCGCTGGTATCTAGCCCATTTGTTGCACCAGGTGTGTGCATGCGTCTGAGGGGAGGGGGGAAGGCTGTCAGCACTCTGCTGCAGCACTGCTTCCGCTAGCATCAAGCCCATTTGTTGCACCAGGTGCGTGCATGCGTCTGAGGGGAGGGGGGAAGGCTGTCAGCACTCTGCTGCAGCACTGCTTCCGCTAGCATCAAGCCCATTTGTTGCACCAGGTGTGCACATGCGTCTGAGGGGAGGGGGGAAGGCTGTCAGCACTCTGCTGCAGCACTGCTTCCGCCAGCATCAAGCCCATTTGTTGCACCAGGTGTGTGCAATTGTGTACATGTGTGTGTATGTGTGTGTGTGCGCGCGCGTGCACGTGTGTGTGTCTATGTATGTGTGTGTGTGTGTGCGCGCGCGTGCACGTGTGTGTGTCTATGTATGTGTGTGTGTGCGCGTATGTGTGTGTATGTGTGCGTGTGCAAAAAGGGGGAGGGGAGAGGTTGAATGCAATGTTTGAAAGCGTGCTGCCACTTCAAAGCCACGGGTGCATGTGAGTCCATCCCTGACCCTGCATGATGCCGTGCAAGCGGCACGTTCATGAACTGATGAAACCATCCACGCATCAAGGCTGGCTTTGCGCCTTTTTTCCACTTTTGTGCCACCACCAGCCATTAGGGTTGGGTAGCCACCTAGGAGAGCCTCGCCGAGGGCGAGGCGAGGCGAGGCTCGGGGAGCCTATTTGGCGGATGGGCCTCACCCTCAGTGACCTTTGTGTCACCCCAAAGATGGTGTAAAGTTGCCTAAAACTACCCAATAAATCTGTGTATTCAAAGGGGCCCTACCCAAATTGGCCAAGCCTCTTCTAGGCTCGGTGAGCCTATTTGAGGTATTGGGACACCCTATTTGCCCATGGCTACCATCCACGCATCAAGGCTTTGTGCCTTTTTTCCACTTTTGAGCCACCAGCCACACATTTAATCTCAATGACGTTGTTCCACCTGTGCTTTACCACTTGCAATGCATCAGACCCCCATGCCATGTGTCTGCACTGTTGCCACCAGCCACGCATCCAACCTTTGTGCCATTGTTCCACCTGTGCTTTTTCCACTAGCGATGCATCAGACCGCTATGCCATGTGTTTGCACAGTCGTCACCGATAATGCATGAAGGCTTTGCGCTTTTGAAATACTACCTGTGGCACCACATGCTATCATACTACGCATTGGATTGAGCCACTTTTGCTGCCGCACTGTTGATGATCCTCCTGCAGTGACGCACTTCACACAGGCTGGGACTTGGAAATTGGCCGGCAGCCTGACAGGGGCAGCTGCGGCCCAGCAGCTCGATGCTGGCAAGTAAGTTGTGAGTGTGGTTGCCTAATTCTCATGTGCCATTCGTGGCAACCATCATGGCAGGCAGCCTGACAGGGGCAGCTCCAGCCCAGCAGCTTGATGCTGGCAACTAAGTCGTGAGTGTGAGTGCCAGGGTTGTAAAGCGCCATTGATCGCAACCGTCATGGCAGGCAGCCTGACAGGGGCAGCTCCAGCCCAGCAGCTCAATGCTGGCAAGTAAATCGTGGGTGTGGTTGCCAGGTTCATAAAGCGCCATGGATTGCAACCATCATGGCAACCTAATAGGGGCAGCTCCAGCCCAGCAGCTTGATGCTGGCGAGTAAGTTGTGGGTGTTAAGGTTGATCGTGAGGGAAATGGGGGCCATATGACGGGAGTAAAAGAGAAAACAAGACTTCAATCAATGCTGAACACTAGCAATCTGGTGATTAGGAAAGTTTGAGCCCAAATCTGTGGCAAAAGCGAGACGTTCGGGGGATCAAGGTAGCTGTTCGAATCCGCCATCCAATGGCAAGTAACTTGGAGGGTAGCTGCAGTGCGGCAGGTGCCAACTTGTAGATTTTTGTCAACAGCACTTGATATTTTGCGGTGTAAAAGGTGAGGCCAGCGGGTCCATTGATGGTGCAATGAACATCAGGCTGTCAGGTGAATCGGCTCCTGTTCTTTCCTTTCCTTTCCTTTTTTATTTCCTTCTTCTTCTTTGTTGGCTGAGTTTCTTGCTTAAAACAGACCAGGAGCCCCTTGGCCACACTATTTCTTCCCGGCTGTGGCAACGTTGGTCTGTTTGTCAAACGCTGGTGCTGTTAAAGAGCAGGTACAGATAACAACAAATAAAGATGTATGCTAATCCAACAACACACATACACATACGTACACACAGGCTCCATGGATTCACGCCCATGCTGGGTCTGCAACAGACAGTGCCCCGCGGGATTTGGGTACCCACTTCCCTGTGCCTTCCCCTTGCAGCAGTGGCACATGCGCATGCAAATGGCAACAGGTGTGTGCGTTGCAAAAGGGCCCCGCGGGATTTGGGTGTCCACTCCCCTGTGTATTCCTCTTACAGTGGTGGCACATGCTCATGCAAATGGCAAGGTAGCTGTGCTGCCCATTGGCACCGATCTCTACTTTCTGTGTAACAGCATTTGTTTACCAAATTTTGTTGTCAATTTAGACAAGGTATGGCTTGGGCCCTATGGCTGCTTTGCATCTCATCCCTTCCCAACCTACGCTTTCTCAAATGATTATCGCATTTGATCATCAAAGACCACCTCTTCAACAGCCCTCATATCCTTCCTCACACACACACACACACACACACACACACACACACACACACACACACACAGGTACCGCCCGCTCTCCTTGGCCGACATGCAAGCCGTGAACGCCAACGTCCTCCTCGCCGCCCCACCGAAGCTCCTCGCCATCGCCCACCCCTCCCCTCCCACTGCGAGGCAGGGCCCCCCCCCTCCACGCCACAGCTCCGCCTCCCCCACCTCCTTCCCCCCCCTTCCTTCTGCACCGAGAAGCCCCTCTCCCAGGCCACCACAGTCACATCGTACGTACTCCCCACCACACAGACCACTTCCACGTCCCGTGTCACCAAAGCCGCCATCCGCAGCAGTGGCAGCCGCCATCGCAGCCGCACCAAAGGTTGTGGCTGCAGAGGCTGATGAGGTCCGCACAACAACGACCAAGACCACGCCCTCAACAGCAGTCCATGGTAAGGAGGTGTGTGATACGGGCGATGCCGCCGTTGACAGGCAACCCAGCAGGGAAAGTACGCAAGAGGCACCTGCTGCCAGCACAGCAGCACCAGCAGGAGCACCCACGCCAGCAGCACCAACGCCGGCAGCACCGACAGCACCGACTCAAGCACTGACACCATCGGAACCATCACCACCACCAGCAGCAGCAGAAGGAAGAGTCGAACAAGGTGGGGGCGGCTTCCAGGTGTCCCTAGGTGAAGCAGACTGGCTAGCAGAGGAGGAGGATGCCAGCGGATCAGCTGCTGCTGCCGCCACTGGGCCCCCACCCCCACCACAGCCGCAGGTCCCGCTGCCAGTGCCTATTCCCATCCCTGAAACAGAACCACCGCCACCGCCTGCGCCAGCACACGCAGCTGCAAATGTGGAATCAGCACAGCCATCGACCCCCCCCCTGCCAATACCTGAGCCGCTGCCTGACGATGGCTCTGCGGGTGTGGACGGCAACGCAGCTCCAGCAGCAGCAGGAATAGCAGCAGCTTCTTCGCTGCCATCAGCAACACCAGCAGCGGCAGCAGCAGGAGCAGCAGCAGCAGCTACAGCTTCTCCACCGCCATCAACATCAGCAGCAACTGCACCCTCGCATGGGGCCCAGCTGCCGGTTCCTGAGCCGGTGCCGGAGCCAGTGGGTGTTGTTTTAGAGCAACAGGGCGCAGTAACAGCAGCAGGACAGGCTGGTCAAGGAGGAGCTCCCCCTCAGCAGGTGCGCGTGTATGTTTGTGTGTTGTGTGTGCGCATGTTTGCGCGCATGTGTGCGTGCGTGGCGTACGTGCATGCGTCTGGGCGTGCATGCATGCATGTGTGTGAGTGGGCGCACGTGTGGCTTGCAGGCTCAGAAATCCAGCAGCTCATTGGAGATGCAGAATCGGTCATGTGTTTGGTCTCCTGATGTGCAAGCTGATCGTGCGCTTCACAAAAATGAACAAATGAGCATGTCTATTGTGGTGAATGAACAAACGAACGAACGAATACATGAATAAGTGAATGGACGAATGGGCATGTTTGTTGTGGTGAATGTGTGCGGTACTGCGTGCCCATGTTTAAATGCATCTGAGCAGGCAGCAGAGTTTTACCCTCCTCACACACACACACACACACATGCACACGCACACCTCATTCAATCATCTAATCCGTCACAATGACTGGACCACAAAGCAGGCGCCACCCCCCGGCATCCCCTTCCTGTCCCAGGAGCACTACATCCAGCTCTGCCAGGCGGCCGCTGCACACTTCCGAGCACAATCTGGCTCGCCCCTCCCTCCATATCAGCCCCCACACCCTTCCACAGGCACGGCGGAAGGAGGTATGGAAGCTCCTAGAGCCAGCTCTCAGGCTGCAGCGCCGCTCCCCCCCATGCCCTTGCCCATTCCCATGCCGGTGGGGTCAGCCCCGATGCCCCCCACTCAGCAGCAGCAGCAGGAGCAACTGCATCAGGCGCAGGGGTTTACCGGGGGCATGATGTACATCCCCATTCCTGTGCCGGTGCCTATGCCACTGCCCATGCCCCCCCCTCCTCTTAGCGCTGATGGGGGCATGCCCCACCATCTGCAGCAGCAGCAAGATGTGCAGCAGCCGGTGCTCCGGGCGGACCTAAAGCACGAATACCAACAGCATCAGCAGTACCACTACCAAATGCCACAACAGCAGCAGCAGCAGCAGCAGGCAGCACCGCCCCCCCAGCCATCCTACCTCCCCCCTGCGCTGTCTTTCCTCATGAATAGCGCACGCACAGGCACAAGCTCACCTTCTTCGGCCCCAACAGGGCCATCAGCAACAGCAGAAACAGCAGCATCCCCAGCAGCAGCAGCAGCAGCAGCAGCACCAGGAGCTGCAGGAGTTAAAGCTCCTGGAACACCAACAGCACCTGCAGCAGGGGCAGCAGGAACTGCAGGATCAGGCGCAGCGGGAGCTTCGAGCACTGGTGGTGCCTCAAAGCCTGGTGCCTGTACTGCCGCTGCTGCTGGCGCGGGTGCTGCCACTGCAGCAGGGGACTGTGTCACGTCTCAGGGGCCTACCGCCAATGGTGGCGTCAAGCCAGAGGTGAACACGCATGTCTGTGTATAAGTGTGTGTGTTTGTGTATGTGTGTGTGCGTGTGTGTGTGCAGGTGTGTGTGTGTGTGTGTGTGTGTGTGCAGGTGTGTGTGTGTTTGTGTGTGTGTGCGCGTGCAGGGGTGTGTGTATATGTGTGTGTGTGCAGGTGTGTGTGTATGTGAGTGGGTGTGTGTGTGTGTGGGTGTGGGTGTGGGTGTGTGTGTGTGTGTGCGCAGGTGTGTGTGTGTGCGCGTGTGCGTGTGTCTTAGTGTGAGCGACAGCATGTGCAGCATTTGCATGTACAAGCAGCTCTGTTACGGTACCCTGTCCTCGTCAGGCATATCCCATCCAAGCCTTGCTTGGCCTTTTTTCTCTTTGCTTTAAGCGCAAAGCCTTGCTTGGCTCTTTTCTGTTTGTCTCCAGCACAGAGCCTTGCTTGGCCCTTTCCTGCTTATGTCAGCACAGAGCCTTGCTTGGCCCTTTCCTGTTTGTTCCCAGCACAGAGCCTTGCTTGGCATTTTCCTGCTTGTGTCAACACAGAGCCTTACTTGGCATTTTCCTGCTTGCGTCAGCACAGAGCCTTGCTTGGCCCTTTCCTGCTTGTGTCAACACAGAGCCTTGCTTGGCATTTTCCTGCTTATGTCAGCACAGAGCCTTGCTTGGCACTTTCCTGCTTGTGTCAACACAGAGCCTTGCTTGGCATTTTCCTGCTTATGTCAGCACAAAGCCTTGCTTGGCCCTTTCCTGCTTATGTCAGCACAGAGCCTTGCTTGGCCCTTTCCTGTTTGTTCCCAGCACAAAGCCTTGCTTGGCCCTCTTTGGCTTATTTCAGCATAGAGCCTTGCATGGCATTTTTTTGCTTATATCAGCACAGAGCCTTGCTTGGCCCTCTTTGGCTTATTTCAGCACAAAGCCTTGCATGGCCCCTTCAGGCAACAATCTGCCGCGCAAATTGGCCCAAATTCTGTGGCCTGGTTTTTCTGCTTCCATCAGAAGCCTGCCACCACTAATGAGCTTCCAGGAGGATTGGGCTGAAAGTGCGCATCACTCTCAAAGGGCAGCACCTGTCACACATGTCTTCTGACGAGAGCGCCAATCATAAAACTTGGATACAAGTCATCTGTTTGAATTGGTTCCCAGTGTTGGACTCAACAGCAACACCACAGGGAGCACTGTGATAACAAGAGCCGCGAATATCTCTTGACAAGGGCGCAAAAGTATGCAAACTTACACACAGACCTGCATGCTAACCAGACTGCAGGCATGAACTGCAAGCAGGCACACTTGCAGACACACAAGGACAATGTCACAGGCGTGTCTGTGTGACTTTGCAGGCTACACAAGCAGGCATCCATGTTCACACAGACAACAGATTCAGGTGTCCACGCACGCGGGCTGCGGCTGCTGTGCACAGCCTGTGCGCTTCAATGAATGAACCTTTTGTCAAACAAATGCACACAAAAGTTCCAGCACCCAAGGGTGCCTGGAGGCAATGCGCATGATGTGTGTAGCTGCTCACACAATGCCTGTGAACAGTTGCACACTCGGGTCACGACACCCAAAAGCGCATAAAGCGCATGCAAGGGTGCATGGAGGCAATGTGCACAAGACGGGTGCACTAACCACACACTCCCTATCACGGGTGCACATTCATGTTGCAGCACCCAAGGGCGCGTAAGGGGCAGGCAGCCACACCTCCCTCAATTCCCAAGCAATTGACAAAGTCCATGCCCTTGGGCGTGCGCGTGTGTGCGCGCGCGCACACGCACGCGCACACACACACACACACACACACACACACACACACACACACACACACACACACACACACACACACGTGCACGCGCATGTACGCTAACCAGTCACGCAATCCCTCTGTACGAGTGCACACGCAGGTTGCTGCACCCAAAGGTGCATGGAGTGCTGGCAGCAGTTCCTTGTTCAAACCAAAGTAGTTGGCAATGAACATGCCTCTGCGTACATGAGAACATGCTTTTGTGTGTTTGTGTGAATCCTGAGCATACGATCTCCTAACACGACTGCACACTCAGGTTGCAGCGCCCAGGGGTGCATGGGTGTCGGTGGTAGTGCCTCCCTCAAACCCAAAACTGCCGCTAATGCACGCTCTTTTGTGCACCCCAGCACGTACTTGTGTCCACCAATCACAAACTCTGTTTAAATATCTGTACGCGTTCAGGTTGCAGCACCTAAGGACGCATGGGGTGCCGGCGGCGGTGCTTTCCTTAAGGCCGCGCTCTCCTCGCAATCCTCTTCCGCCAAATCCTCCGCACCCCACGCCTCCAACAAGAACAGCACAGCCCTGGCCCCTCCCCACACTCCCTCAACCACCACAAACAGGACCCCAAATGGGGCGTTGCCAGCGGCTGCAGGAAACGGGAACAGTAGCAGCAGCAGGGGCAGCACTGGGACTACGCAAGGAGAGGCAGGGGGTGGTGATGGCAGGGAAGGGGTGGGGCTGACGGCTGAAGAGTACGCGGCACAAATGCATAGGAGCGCTGCTGCGGTGTTTTTGGGGCGTGCGGCGGGACAGGACGTGGGCGTGCCCATCAACTGGTGTGTGTGTGTGTGTGTGTGTGTGTGTGTGTGTGTGTGTGTGTGTGTGTGTGTGTGTGTGTGTGTGTGCGTGTGCGTGCGCGCGTGTGTGTGTGTGTGTGTGTGTGTGTGTGTGTGTGTGTGTGTGTGTGTGTGTGTGCAGAAGCAGGGGATGTGAGTTGTGGGTGTGGGTGTGTTTCTTGAGGGCAGTTGTGTTGTGGGAGCGTTTGGTGGGGCAGTGGTTGAGTGTGCCCATGGCTGAGCCCGCTTTTGAGAGCTATCTTGAATGAGCAGGATGTGAGCGTGCCAGGCAGCTGGCTTGCTTTCTGAGGTGGCTCTGAACGAGCAGGATTTCGATGTGGCCAAATTTATTAATTTTGGTCATGCAGCTCACGCCCTCTGTGGTCATGCTCATGGTGCCGTCATATTGTGGCTCCTTAGGCTGCTGCCATGCTGAGGCTGCCACGTGTTGAGCAGTGCATGTGGCTTTTGAATCTGTTGCCAGGTTGTGGCTTCTGAGGCTGCTGCCATGCTGAGGCTGCCACGTGTTGAGCAGTGCATGTGGCTTTTGAATCCACGGCCAGGTTGTGGCTTCTGAGGCTGCCGCCGTGCTGAGGCTGCCACGTATTGAGCAGCGCATGTGGCTTTTGAAGCTGCAGCCATGTTGAGGCTGCCGCATGTTGAGCAGCGCATGTGGTTTCTGAAGCTGCAGCCATGTTGAGGTTGCCGCATGTTGAGCAACGCATGCGGCTTCTGGACCTGCCACCATGGAAATGCTGCAGCCATGCTGAGCAACGCATGCGGCTTCTCAGGCTGCTGCCACCATGTTAAGGCTGCCGCCATGCTGGGCAACGCATGCGGCTTCTCAGGCTGCTGCCACACAGTGATGCACACTTTGTGATACTTAGTGCCCAATATGCAAGGCCCAGCAGTGATGCGCTGCGTTTGTATGCGCAGCCAAGAAGCCTGCAACCATGTTAAGGCTGCAGCCATGCTGAGCAATGCATGGGGCTTTTCAGGCTGCTGCCACACAGTGATGCACACAGCTGCCACACAGTTACCACACAGTGATGCACACAGCTGCCACACAGCTGTCACACAGTGATGCACACAGCCGCTACACAGCTGCCACACAGTGATGCACGCAGCTGCCACACAGCTGCCACACAGCTGTCACACAGTGATGCACACAGCTGCCACACAGCTGTCACACAGTGGTGCACACAGCTGCCACACAGCTGCCACACAGTGATGCACACAGCTGCCACACAACTGCCACACAGTGGTGCACACAGCTGCCACACAGTGATGCACACAGCTGCCACACAACTGCCACACAGTGGTGCACACAGCTGCCACACAGCTGCCACACAGTGATGCACACAGCTGCCACACAGCTGCCACACAGTGGTGCACACAGCTGCCACACAGCTGCCACACAGTGGTACACACAGCTGCCACACAGCTGTCACACAGTGGTGCACACAGCTGCCACACAGCTGCCACACAGTGATGCACACAGCTGCCACACAGTGGTGCACACAGCTGCCACAAAGCTGCCACACAGTGGTGCACACAGCTGCCACACAGTGATGCACACTTTGTGATACTTAGTGCCCAATATGCAAGGCGCAGCAGTGATGCGCTTTGTTAATATGCGCAGCCAAAAAGCATTGCATGTTTGTGCGCAGCAGTGAAGCACAGACTGTAGATAAATAAATGCACAATGCGTGATGCGCAGCAGTGAGTATATAAGTTTATATAATGTGTGCATCGCATGTATGGGCTTTTTTTTTAGAGTACACACACAGCTTATACGTGTCCTAATTCTCTGAAGTGCTCATGACTTGAATAGGCAGCATGCGTGTGCTGCCCTTTTTCCAAGTGAAGTTGGATCGTTGTGATGAAGGTGGCAAATCACCGAATTGCTAAGCACTCTGTGCTGCAAAACACGCACGCGCGCTCGCACTCATACACACACATTTGCACGCGCATGCACATGCAGGTGGCTTGCAGAGCTGCCTCCTCCTAGTGATGCCACCGCTGCTGCTGACAAGGCTGCCAGTGCAGCTGCCAGCAAGTTGGAGGGAGAGCAGAGTGTGCATGTATGTGTGCGGGTTTGAGGAACTTCATTCCATTTCTGCTTTGTCGTATTCATGGCCATGTGACATCAGTCGCCTAGGCAGGCCAAACTTTCCTGCACTGCCGGACCGATTTGTGAGGAAGGACGCACCTGAGGGTGTACACGAGCCTTTGTTTGTTACAAACCCATTCTGCATGATGTGCTTCACGGCCATGTTACCAGTCGCCCAAGCAGGACCTCCTGGCCTCCACTGGGGAACGCCTCTTCTTGAGGAAGGATGGAGACAAGGGATGTAGGTTGTCCTTGTCAGCGTGTGTGTGACTGCGTGCGTGCGCGTCTGCTTGTGTGTGCGTGCGCATGAGCAAAGATAGTGGGCTCTCCAGAGGCTTGACACTGTGGCAGTACTTTGTGCACCTTAGCATGAGGGCACATGCATGTGCTGGCAGCAGGCCAAGCAGCAGCACTGCGCCTGGTAGAACCATGCTATAGGAGCACTTGGTCCACCTCAGCACGAGGGCATCTGCATGTGCTGGCAGCAGGCCAAGCAGCAGCACTGCACCTGGTAGAATTATGCTATAGGAGCACTTGGTGCACCTTAGCATGAGGGCACATGCATGTGCTTGCAGCAGGCCAAGCAGCCGTGCCTCTGGTGTTCCCATGCCATAGGCTACGGCTTGGTAACAACTCCAGACTGATGCAGGCCAAGCAGCAGCCCCGCATTTGTCGTTCCCACGCCACAGACTAGAGCTCGGTAGAAACTCCGTTGGAACGTAAGGCTGCCGTGTGTTATGTAGCAGGCATGTTCCCAAGCTATTGCACTCGTGTACGCGCGCGCGCACACGCACGCACGCAAACACACACACACACACACACACACACACACACGCACACACACCTACACACACACACACACACGCACGCACGCACGCACGCACACACACACAAATACACACGCACCTGCAAGCAGGCCCATCAAGGCTCAACCAACAAGCGCAGGACCACAGCAGTACGGTTGGCAGAGCTGCAAGCTGCACGTGCAGCCGCGGAAGCTGCCAACCCAAATCCCAAGCTCCTAAACCCTCCAGGTATATTTAGGCTGGGTACTTAATTATGTTTCTGTTTAGTCCATGCACCAGCATTTGATCCAGAATTCACACACCACCAAAGAAAGGATGCTGAGGAGGTCTATGAGGGGTGAAGTGAGTTTGTTCCAGGTTTTCTGCATCCGTTTGATAAGCATGGGACATTGGATGCTAATACCTGACCTAATCTCCCTTGCCTGAAAAGGATGCTTGTGTGCTGGTGAATTCTTTGTGCTCTAGCTGTCTTTTCCTTGGTCCTCTAGCTTCCACATTTCCCTTGTTCATTTTAGCTCTTCCTCTAGCTGTCTTTTTCATTGCAGCATATTGAAGACTTGCTGACGCTCTGGCATTCTTTTCCTTGCTCTATTCTTGATTGCAGTAAGTTGACAAGTCCTTGATGCTTTAGCTGCCCTTTCTTCTGCAGCAACATGCATCTTCTTTTAAATCACTTCAGCTTGGTCGCTCCAGTATTCATGCATTAACCATGGGCCCCACTCTTGGCAGTTCGCCATCACACGGGCAGTCAGTGTGACAAGCTCGGTCCAAAAGTCCACTCAGAATGGAGGGCCCCACCCAATGCCATGAGGGGTCCCTTTTAGAGCAGCCAGACTGACAACCTTTTCCCTCTAAACCTGTAGCATCAAATTCATGCCCAAAGGCATTCATAGTCACCCTTTCAGGCACCGCCATCTCCTTCTTGATTCCTTTCCCTTTTTTCCTGTGTATTACAATTACAAGCACCGCCATCCTGGATGGTCCATGTCAGGCAGCCAGAACACGTGGATGCCATCACTCCCTGTGAGGGATTTACATGCTGCTCTCCATGTATGTAGGCGCCATGGTGCTCGAAACCGTGGAATGATCCACATCAGGGCAGCCCAATCCATCCCATGTACTCCTCAACTATGGATCAGTGAAATTACGCGGAGGGAGCCACACATGATGAGGTTCACGCGCCGTGCACGCAGGCACCACCACCCCTCATGGACCATTCCAGGGCAGCCAGGTCCTGGAGGTGTGGCAGATAAGCGAGCTCATAACATTCTATAGAAGGCATTTGCCGTGTAGCTGACGCATGATGGGCCACACGCCGTACGCGCAGGCACCACCATCCTCTGCGGACCATTCCAAGGCAGCCAGGTCCTGGAGATGTGGCAGAGTGGCAAAATAGATGGCATGCGCCTGGTGGCTGGCACCCAAGTGAGTAGATGCGGAGTGGGTGAATGTGAAGTGGGAGGTTACAGAGTGCGCATATGTGGAGTGGGTAAACGTTGTGAGAGGAGTGGTGCATGCGGGCGCCTGGTGGCTGGCGCCCAAGTGAGTGGACGTGGAGTGGGTGTGTGAGGAGTGAGTAAATGTGATGAGGCAGCCGGTACATGCAGACACCCAAGGGTGTGGATGTGGAGTGAATATGAAGCGGCTGAATGCTGGGAGGGTGTGGGTACGTGCAGGTAGGGTGCGTTGCGAGAAAAGAAAGACTGTGCAGGCAGTGAAAAGACTCCCCACATCAATCTCGCTTTTCGTAAGTAAGGAGGTGGCAGTCCATTGCCATCGCGCATTGCAATCAATTTGAGTGTCAGTTGGGCCTCTGAAGGCAACCTGGCCCTGAAAATGTGGTGCGTTGAAATGTGCTGCACGGAGATGTGGTGTGATTTATAATCATGGAGTGATTGATGCTGCTCCAGGCCAGCAGGGTTGACAGAGTGTGCCTACATTTCTTGCTCTCCAACACCAAGTGGAAGCTTTTCACCACACATGGCACCTGAAGAGTGCCCGGTGCTGTGGACCTAGACAAGCGAGTAAGTACAAGCAAGCAAGTAAGTTGTGTGATCATGGAAATGTTATTGGCTATTCACCATATGGCGCTTTTAGAGTGCCTGGCTCTGTGAACCCAGGCAAGCGAGTGAGTTGTGTGTGTGTGATTGGTGCAAGTGAGTGAGTGGGAAATCATATGTGTGATTGATGCAAGTGGATGAGTGGGAAATCATATGTGTGATGCAAATGGATAGGTGCTATGTGTGATCATGGAAATTTCATGTGTGATGGATGCAAGCGGGTGAGTGGTACGTGTGATCATGGAAAGTTGATGTGTGTGCTAGGCCGCATCGCCCGCATTTTCTGTAGCCAAGGGCATGTGAAAGGCTGCACTTTCTGCGGACAAGGGCATGTGGATGGCTGCATTTTCTGCGGACAAGGGCCTGTGGATGGCTGCATTTTCTGCGGACAAGGGCATGTGGATGGCTGCATTTTCTGCGGACAAGGGCATGTGGATGGCTGCATTTTCTGCGGACAAGGGCATGTGGATGGCTGCATTTTCTGCAGACAAGGGCATGTGGATGGCTGCATTTTCTGCGGACAAGGGCATGTGGATGGCTGCATTTTCTGCGGACAAGGGCATGTGGATGGCTGCATTTTCTGCGGTCAAGGGCATGCGGGTGGCTGCATTTTCTTTGGGCAAGGACGTGCCGGTGGCAGCAACAAGCAAGCTGGGTCTTAAAAATACTGATGGGTGGTCCAGTGCCCCTTTACACGGCACCTTGTTCCTTTCCTTTGTTTTTGCAGTATCCTCACAGGGAGACGATGGAGGGTGGCTGCCCCCTTGCGAGTGGGACCTTTTGTGCGCCCAGCCATTCACGGACGTTTTTTTATGTTTGGTTGCTCTGATGACTGACGTCTTTGTGCTGTCTCCCCAGGGAGGTGATGGAGGGTGGCTGCCCCCTTGCGAGTGGGACCTGGAACGCCCAGCCATTCACGGACGTTTTTTATGTTTGGTTGCTCTGATGACTGACGCCTTTGTGCTGTCTCCCCAGGGAGGTGATGGAGGGTGGCTGCCCCCTCGTGAGTGGGACCTGGAACGCCCAGCCATGGACCTGCTGCCAACCTCGCTAATGTGTCCTGTGGAGGAGCTCCTTGCACGCGCAGCAGCAGGGGAAGAGCTGCGCCCCTACACAAGCAGGGACATAGAGCAGGTAGGGGATGGGTGCTGCTTTACTGTTATTTGGGGGGGGTGTCTACGCCCTCAATGAGCCACGGCATCCAGACAATGAATGGATGCTAGTCTTGTCTGTCCGTTGTTTTCATAAAGCCTGCAGTTTTCGTAACTCAACGGTAGCTGTGGGAAGGTTTTGTAAGGTCTCAGGATGCCTCTTGCACCTGAAAAGTGGCAGGAGAAGTGGTTTGGAGAAGCTGAGAAGCACGCTGGTGCGCGCGTGCTGCCCAACCTTGCCTTGCGAAGCGTGCATTGTTTGGATTGGGAATGATGTGCACACAGAGGACAAAAGGGTGGAATGCAGGAAGCAGGCCAACCATCGGCCACCTATTAATTTTTTCCCTCTGTACAAGGACTGTTCCTTGACACTGCCCGAAGGTCGTCCCTGTGAGCAAATCTCCTTAACCAACTGCCCCTACCCGTTCATGCTCCCTGCATGCCTCCTTGTGTGCCCTGAGCATCTTTTGCTGCATGCCTGCTCGTGTGCCCCGAGCATCTGTTGCACACCTGTTGTGTACCCTGAGGTTCTGTTTCTGCGTGCCTACTCATGTGGCCTGAGCATCTTTTTCTGCATGCCTCTTCTTGCGCCCTGATTTTCTTTTCTGCATGCCTGCTTGTGTGCCCTGAGCATTGTTTTCTGCGTGCCTACTCTTGTGCCCTGAGCATCTTTATTTGTATGCCTCTTCTTGCGCCCTGATTCTCTTTTCTGCATGCCTGCTCGTGTGCCCTTAAATTATTTTCTGCATGCCTGCTCGTGTGCCCTGAGCATCTTTTCCTGCGTGCCTCTCCTTGCGCCCTGAGTTTCTGTTTATGCATGCCTGCTTGTGTGCCCTGAGCATTGTTTTCTGCATGCCTGCTCGTGTGCCCTGAGTATGTTCTGTCTGCAGCTCAGGGGCTATTTTGCACCCATTTTGGCAAGAGTAGGTGTTTTTTCAGGAGTTGCAATACCTGATCAGTGCTGTAGTACTTGAGATGCACTTTGTTTGGCGAATCATGCTGCACTGTCAGATTTTTGCGGGGGCTCAAGGAAAGCATGCCGGTGGGGTGCACCATCAAGAAGGGTGTGGGCGCGGAGAGAAGGACCTCTGTTAGCTTGCCTGTGCTACTATCTCCCCATCCCCCCCCCTTCTGGAATTTGGCACAGAGAGCAGAACAGTAGCAAATTTAATGGAATAAAAGGACTGGCATTGGTGGCCTGGTTTGAGGTTGGAATTGTTTTAAAGGGTTCCTGGTCGAAATGCGCCAAATTGTTGTACGGAGCCTTGCTGTTTGGTTCTGGGTTGGTCATGGGCTGAATATGGCTCTGGTAAACCATAATAACATAGAAATTGAAAAGAAAGTGGAATACATTCATTTAGATTGCACATGTGTAGAGGTGCTGAGGAAGGGCACCAGTTTGGTCCGGCAACCTTCCTTTCATGGCCGGCCAGCCAAATTACATGATGAGTTAGACAATTTGCCTATAGCAATAAGGTACGCCGTTCATGAGGATGACTTGGTGTGTAACAGTCTCATCCCAAATGGGCATGATCCAGGTGCTTGCAGCCCCATGCCCACAGGGAGCAATGAAACGGAACTATGTGAAGATGCTTGTGGCCACATGAATCTGTGCTTGTATTGCAGGCGTCTGAAGGCCTGAACTTGTAGAAGCTCTCTTCAGGGCATTGGAGATCTGACATCAGTGAGCTATAGCTTTCAGGAGGGCCTAAGCCTCGTTCCATGGAAACTCTGGGTCCTGAGACGGTTGTTGGCTTCTTGCACAGCTCTGTTTTGTTCTGGAGTTAACCATTATGCATGTGTAGTGGTGCTTGATGAAGAATTTCAAGTTGTGAAGAGCCCTAATGTTGGTGCCAGAGTTAGCTCATAGCAAACCTTGATAGCACTTCCTTCCTTGCCTGGCCTTACTATGTACCTTCGCATGCTTTTTGGTGGGATTCATGCTAGCTTGTCAGAATGCAGCCCCAGGGAACCCCCTGCTCCTAGGCAGAAAGGCACTTGACAGAGTCCGTCCACTTCCGGTGGTAGTATCATTTTTTCATTGAAGTGCCAGGGCTCATTGTGCAAAAGGTGCGACTAGTGTTTGATGAGGGCCTTTTCCCCGGATACTCCTCTGTTTTCGAATCTCAATGGAAGTAAACAGTGTTTAAGTCCGTTGAGGGTTTTCCCCTTCCTTTACTTCCTGCCCATGTGCCAAGGAAGATTCCTCAAGGATAAACGTCAGTAAGCATGGTGAGACCCTGGTGCTTTATGATGCAGCCAATCCTGCTTAGTTTTGTCACACTTGGTGTATCGGCGTGTAACGCAGCTTGAAGCAGATGACCCCATGCAAACTAGCTTGCAAATTACAGATGGAAATGCACCCACTGTCAAGGCACCTGACTGCTAGCCTCTTCAAGTGATTCCTTGGTGTCAGTGGGCTTGCTGCTGTTCCAAAAGGAGTGTCTTGTTTGGAGCTTCATGCCCTTTCTGTCCAAAACACTTACAAACTTGCCAGAACCAGGCGTGCTTTTGATTTGGAGAAGGCTTCTTTCAACTCTCATCACCAAGATTAGGCAAGGAATACTGCTTGTAACCCTCCTGACCCCCACTGACCCTTATGCTTCGGCCCAAGGTGTCCTCCTTTTCCTTCATTGATGCGGAGAGTGTGTATCACTGCCTACGTAGAAGGGGAAAAAAGACAATGAAAGTCAATGCCAGCCAGAAGGCTGTGTGCATTAAGGAAAGGTCCCCTAAGTGCAACCAGACGGAAGCGTAAGGCCAAGAGAACCAGGCCATGACCGGTGGCCGGTTGCCGCTTTGGCACCTTCCTATTTCTACATTGCAGATTGGGCGGACTTGCACCTCATCCTTGAAACTCCCGTGCACTCTGTCCCTGCTCACACCGGAGATCTTCTCAAGCCCTGGTTCCCTTCATCTCGCAAGGCACCCAGCCTGATTTTCAGCGCTGGTTCTTCACCTCACGAAGCATCCAGCCTGCTTCTACTTGTACCATTACACTAACTAGCAAGCTAGCAAGGGTCTCACGAAAGGGCCCTCAAACCTGAACTAGACGCAGCTAGCCTAGGAGAAAGCAAGAAACAGAGCGAAATGGGAATTGGAGGGTCGTTGGTCATGCGCCTGGCCGCCCGGACTCTCCTTCTCCCGCTCTTCACCGCCATGCGCCCAGCTATCCCCCCAGAAGCCCCCTGAAAATGAGGACTGAGATGTCTGGTATTGGCGAAATAATCGTTAATCTTTGGATGGCATGGCAACCCAATTTGGATGCTAGTGACTTGGCTTCTTTGTCTGGTTTGTCCCAGGTTGATAGGAGGTTGAATGGTGTAGTGTTTACAGACCATGCCTGCCACACCAATGAAGATGATGTGCAAGGTCACATTGTTCAACAAGTTGTTGTCGCTGTTCCTGCTTGGTTTTCTTGAGCTGCAGGTTTTGAGGCTGGTTACAGTGCTGGAAAGTTGGGCAGTTGCAGCTTCCAAAGTGGAAACTTTCCACCCCTTTGAAAGGGGTCGGTATCAGGGCAAAATTTAAGGTCAGCAAGGTGTAAGTCCCTGTCTTGAGACTCCTCAAGACAGGAGGAATAGTAGGATCAAGGATCAAGGTGGGCAGGTCGGCCTGGGATAAAGGGTACAATGACGGCATCAAAGCGGCTTATTTGCCGGGCAGAGGAGCCAGTACCATTACACACATGATAATCAGGTTATATGAGGAAGTCTGACATTATCATAGTATGCGCATAAAAAAAGCAAGGTTTGTTCACACTGCGGCCCAAAAGGTCGTTGGCTTAGACGCTACACAAAACAAACATTCACACACCGCGGCCCACCGCACACAGGTTGAAGTTGAAGTTATGCATAACACCTACTTTCATAAATGTAGCACTTCAAATGCAATACAAGGACATCTGAGTCAAAATAAAGAGGCCTGTACCCAGACCAGCCAAGGCTTAAATTGTAAGCAATGCTCAAAACTTAGGCACAGCAGAAACAAAGTCTTTAAGCCGACTTCAGAAGAGTCAACAAGGGTTACAAGGGAAAAAAGGCCTCAGTCAAGACGTTTGACTGCTAGCCAACGACCTTTTGGGCCGCACCTTGCTAGCCAACGACCTTTTGGGCCGCACCTTGCTAGCCAACGACCTTTTGGGCCGCACCTTGCTAGCCAACGACCTTTTAAGCCGACCAGAAGAGTCAACTGCTTTAAAAAAAGTCTTGAAGCTGACTTCAGAAGTGTCAACTGCTGTAAAACAATTTTCCTCGCTGCCAACCCCTGGCTTAGCCATCATTCAAATACCACGGCCCACAAGAAACAATGCCATACATTGCATCCATCCAAACAATGGAGTATATACATGCATCCCATAAAGTTTTAACAGCCGCTGCGGCCTTCTGCGTGGAGTGACACGTGGCAGCCTTCGTACAACGACCGCAGCCCAAAGAAAGTCTACGTAGACAGAAAAAGCTATCCTGATATCAATCAAGGAAAAGAGACGTCCGATGACTCATTTTTGGATCATCCGGCAGATCATTTGCATCTACTTCTAATGAACTCTCAGAGAGTGCATCCCATTGCATAACACTTGTCTCCTTTTCCTTGATGTTGGGAGGGCTTCCTCTGCCTACATAGTTTCTCTTTTTTCTTTTCTTTGCATACCATTTGTGTGAGAGAAAACGTCTTTGGACGCGTGTGTGCGTTTCACGTCCAGAGGCTAGGTGACTCAGAGATGTATTCAGGAACTTCTCTTTCAGCAGGTATCCATACCAATTAGAAATGAGCCATATCTGCCTTTGCTGAGGGCTTCAACACAGAAGCTAAGGCCAACATGGTGCCTATTGATGAGCATCCCATTCATTGTTGGGTTGAAACGTCTAAGGGAAATGTGATTTATGCCATCCATTTTGCAGCTGAATGGGCGACGTGCAGAGGTGGAAGACATGTTGAATCTGATGGCATGTTTTTGGGTGTAGACTGTTTTCGTGCGGCATCTTTATACTTTTTTCCTGATGATCTTTGGGTAATTCCAGATGAATTTGCTGATTTCCTTGTTGGCAAATTGAGAGGGTGGGTTGTGAGCTTCCAAATTTACAGTGGTGCTTGGGATTTGGGCTATGCGGTGTAGTCAAGCCTCTGCCAGCTATTGAAATAGAAGCCAGAGGTATCAGTAGAGCCAAGCTTGTGTCTTTTGTGCATGTGTGCTGTAAGCTAAGCTTACTAAGCTTGTCTGTCAGGTTTGTGAGGAATTAAGTCGGAGCAGTGTGGGAATGCTGCGGGTCACCATTGCGTTCACGCAAGGACTTCAAAGAAAGCCAGGAGAAATTGTGGAAAGGACCTTGACATCTGGAAGTGCAATGTCCTTGGCGTCCGTGAGTGCTGTTGTGCGTGCGCGGGCATAATACCCCTCGTTGCCAATAATGCGGGAGTGGGCCTGAACTTAAAAAATGAATAGGGTGCGGAAAGTGCTCTTACACATTTGAAATGGTCTGGATGAGTTCTGCAGTTGAGAAGGAAAAGTAAAGAAAGAAATATGAAGGCAGAGGAATTTGCTGGTTTGAGTTTAGGAATGAAAGGGTTTAGGAAGGAAAGGGTAGGAAGGTACATAGCTGTACCTACCTACAAGGGCAGCTTAGCTGAAGCAAAAAGGTGCCCGTAACCAAACCAAACCCATGTAGAATAGGAAAGGAAAGGGTTACATAGCTGTACCTGCCTTCGAGGGCAGCTTAGCTGAACAAAAAGGTACCTGTAACCAAACCAGTCCAATCTGGAGAACAAGTGCAAAATACCGAGAGTGGAATGTCAACTGGAAGAGGAAAAAGCCTTGTGCCAAGTCCTGGAGTGTTAATAAGGCTCACGTACAAGCTTAATAAAGCAGGTATATAAACGTTATCAGAATAGCAATGCAGCTTAGTATGCCAGAAATGCGCTTTTAAGCGCAAAAAAAACAAGTTTGTTTTTGTCTGGGACTCACACAATGCTCAAAGGTTTTGTTAGCATACTTCTGGAAATGGTTCATAAAAGCCATCATAATATGTCCATGAGTTTTTGAGAGGATAGGTTGAAGTAATGAAAGCAGAGCAGGAGCTGTTAGCCCCTGCGGATGTGTGGGGGTTATGCACATCATTGGGATGCGGAGTTCGTAACGATATGCCTACTGTGTGAAAGGAGCAGAGGATGCTTAGGACTGAAGTTTCGTTTTCTCTTTAATATCTTATTAAGAACCTAGGCATCATGTAGACCATGCTTTATCAAGAGAAAAGAATAGAAAAGGTCAAAGGAAATTGAGAGTGTGTGTTCGGTGGGAGTCATTGGGAGGCTCTTTCCAGGCTCTTTCCTTAATACACGCGACCGAACGGCAAGCGTAGATCTTTCTTTCTCTTGTGTGTGTGTGTACACACATACATCTGTGCGTGTGTGTGTTTTGTGTGTGTGTGTGTGTGTGTGTGTGTGCGTTGTGTATGTTTTGTGTGTGCGTTGTGTATGTTTTGTGTGTGTGTGTTTGTGTGTGCGTGCGTGTGTGTGTGTGTGTGTGTGTGTGTGTGTGTGTGTGTGTGTGTGCGCGCGCGTGCGCGTGTGCATGCGTGTGTGTGTGTGTGTGTGTGTGTGTGTGTGTGTGTGTGTGTGTGTGTGTGTGTGTATGTGTGTTGTCATAATAACTGAACTCGTTAGCATGCTCATTTTCTTTTCAGGTTACACACTTACAATTTATTGAACATTTTACTTGCACACGACCAAACTCCTTTGTGTCGCAGCAAGCATGCCCGGCAAGAAACTCACGGACGAGCTCATGTCGAGCCAGCAGCCAGCCAAGGAGGCCAAGAAAGAAAGCAAGAAGCGTCAGAAACAGGATCAGGTGGCAGCTGGTGCGGAGGATGCGGGTGTCCCGTTCTGTTCAAAGGGGAGTGCCGGAGAGGTGCCGAAAAAGGCAAAAAAGCGGCAGCTTGAGGGTGGTAGCGAGCAACAGGAGAATGATGGCAGCGAGAAGAAGAAGTCCAAGAAAGCGAAAAAGGGCGAGGAAGCTTGCGGCGGTGGGGAGACTGCCGGGTTGGCGGCCCACTCGGGGAGTTCTGTCGGGGACTCAGGCAAAGCATGGTTTTCAACCCACAGCGTCAGAGTTGAGACGCCTCCTGGTGCAGAAGCCGTGGTTCCCCTGCAGAGCTTTACAGAAGCAGGCTTCCCAGCAGACATCATGGGCAAGGTGCGCCAGGGTGGAGCCTGCTAGGGTTTCGTCACTGCAACTGGACGCACGCTCCGACATTTGTTGGCTGACTCACATTGCACTACGCTTTTGGCTTGAATTTTATGAATGTGGGCGCATGCACGCAACACAACACACACACACACACACACACACACACACACACACACACACACACACACACACACACACACACACACACACACACACACACACACACACACACATGTCCTTAATTGGCGTTTCATGTTACAGCAGGCTTTCATAAGAAAACCTCTAGAGTTTCCATGCGTATTGATGCTGTCGTTACGGCATTCACCTGCTCCCACAATTTCCTAATGTGACTGTCTTTGTGTGGTCGGTTCCTCACACAGTTGACGCAGGCTGGCTTCACGTCTCCCACCCCCATCCAAGCCTCTGCTTGGCCAGTGCTCTTAGGCGGACGCGACATCGTGGCTGTCAGTAAGGTAGGGTCATGGGGGTTACAAGACTCGGCTGATCGTCAGAAAGGTTGGTGGGAGATACCAAGCCAGCAACACATGCATGCCACATAAATGTTCTCCTAAACAAATGCAACATCGTGGCTGTCAGTAAGTTAGGTGGGAGAGGTCCAGCATTCAACGCATTCAAGCATTACGGATGTGCTCCTGGACGGAAGTGTCGTTGTGGCTGTCTGTGGAATTGTTGGTACTGCAAACAGCCTTGCCACTTCCTCTACCAACCTTTCTGGCACTTTGAGAGCCACAATCCTCAGCCCACTGACCGCCCACCTTCCTCACTCACAGCCACATTGTCAGCTCACATCCCCCCATATCAACGTTATCGCCACGATGCTGCGTTTGCCTATGAGCATTAAGGCATAACACCAGCACACAGCATGATGCACTTGCATCATGCTTGCTTCGAGTTCTTTCTTGCAACCACTCATTTCTGACGAAGCAAAATGTATTTTACACTACATCCTCATCCAGCTCACAGCTACGTATGCATCCTTGCCTCCACTCAACCTGTGTGCTGGTGGGCGCGCCACACTTGGCCCTCTGAAGGGTCATGGAGATGGGGTGTCCGCTGCTTCAATTTTTCCATAAATGCTGCATCGTTGCATCATACTTGCGTATGCAACTTTGCCCCTACTTTGCCCTCCAATTTTACAGTCGCTACTGGTGTGTGCGTACCACTGGTTGTTGTGTGCCATGAGATGGTGTGGCTAAATGGCCACAGCATTCAACCTGCCTGCAAGCCCACAACTTCACGTTTAAATCCTCACAATTTGATTGAATTGGCCCTGTCTGGGCTTCTGGTGTTACCCTGCTTGTGTTTGAGCTGGGCAAGGCTGGTTGCCTCTTGTATATTGGCGCAATGCACATGCGTCATGCACATGCAATCATGGGTGTGTTCCCATGCCAAATGTTGTGCTTGCCTTGATACTGTCAGCCACATTACCTGTCAAACAGGCAACGGCAACAACAGTACTTGTTGCTCTTAGGAATGATGCACATCCCTGCGGGATAATCATCAGCGCATATCTTCGTTGCGTGCTTTCCTTACTCGCAGACAGGCAGCGGCAAGACGTGCGGCTTTTTGCTCCCTGGCATGATGCACATCAAGAAGGCCGGCCATAAAGACTTGCGCCAAGGGCCCCAGCTGCTGGTGCTGGCCCCCACACGCGAGCTGGCTGTGCAGGTACGTTGTTGGAGGGTTTTTGTGTCTCTGTCTTCTGGATGCATCTAAAGCAAGCTTTACATGGCTTTCCAGAAAGCAAACAGATGAAGCGCTCGATCGCTAGGCTGGAGCGTTAACGAAATGAATTGCAGGGGGCGTATGTGCTGTGCTGTCAGTCTGTACTTTACGTACTTTGCTGCCAGGTTTACAGGTTTAGAAGGGGGAAAAAGCAGTCAGTCACAGCGCATGACTGTCATTTACACGCAGAAGCCGTCAGTCAAAGCGCATATGACTGCCGGGCTTTGTTGCCAGCTTGCTTGTGATTGGCTGCTTGTCTACTGGTGCTAAAACACGCGTGTGAGCTGGCTGTGGGGGCATCCATTCCTGGAACTTGCTTCCTTGTGCTTTTTTTTCATTATTACTGAGTGCATATTCGCTTTGCTGTGCCAATCCATGCTTGAAAGCAGCTGTTTACTTGGTTGGCATGCTTGCCGTCTTTGAAAGCTACTTTATGCTTTGTTGCTAGTCCATGCTTGGAGGCTACTCCATGGTTGGCTGTTGGTCTGTTTATGCCCGCACCCGTTCGGGAGCTGTTTAGAATGTCAGAGCTGTTCAGCAATGTCGGAGCTGTCTAGCAATGCTGGTGCACATGAGGGGTTCGATGTACATGTAGCGATTTGTTTGTGAATCAAGGACTTCATGTATGTCTGGCATGGTATATGCAATGTATGCCTTGCAATGTCCGTTTAGCCATGTAGGTGTGCATGAGGGGCTTGCTGTGCTGGCATACTTGATGTGTTTGCAGCTGTGTATGCGCAATTCAGGAGCTGTATAGCAACCCATTGCGTGAGTGCATGCACTTGTTCCTGCTTGTTGTGCACCTGTTGTTATGCACTTGCTCCTGCTTGTTGTGCACCTGTTGTGCACCTATTGTCGTGCACTTGCTCCTGCTTGTTGTGCACCTGTTGTTATGCACTTGTTGTCGTGCACTTGTTGTGCACCTGTTGTGCACGGCCTCCCTGCTGGACAACCTCAAGTGTGGTGCCTTTTTTTGCAACCACCGCACGCTCATTTGGCTTCGTTCGTTTGCGGCGGCTGCAGATCAAAAGTGAGGCGGACAAGTTTGGGCGGGCTGCAGGCATCCGCAGCACGTGAGTGTGTGTTTTGTGTGTGTGTGTGTGTGTCTCAAATGTTCCACTTGCTTGTCCTCTTGTACAAATGTGCTGTTCAAGCAGTCCTGCTGTCCATGTGCATACACTTTTCAAACACTGACCCCCTCACCACTTGGCAACTCTCAATAGCACAGATTGTTAGATGCGCGATTGGCTGGCTTTCCAAGACTGACCCTCTCAGCTGTTTTTTGCACTGTGTTCGAGTGTTGCGGCTACGGTTTCTCCACAGTTTGTTGGAGGCATGAGTTTGTGCTATCAACTCTGGGCTTTCTGTTTCAGCCATCTGCAAAATGTGCAGATAAGTAAGCGCTGGTGAACTCTCTATGCATGTGTCATGTGTCTTGTGTCATGTGCATGCAGGGTACCCCAGGAGTGAACATGCAAATGTCATTTTATGTTTTCTCCTTAGGTATGTATTTTATGTGGACGCATACACTGCAAGCATGTGCTCTGTGATAGATTTCACGATGGGATTTTTTTCCTGGACTGCGTCGATGTCCCTGCATCAGCTGAAGGTTGGCACAATGCATGCTGTTTGAGTGGGAGGGGCTGGAAGCATGACATGCCCTCTGGGCAAGCACGTCCTTTTTTTTGCTCATGGTGAAGCTCCATCTCCTGTGCATTTTAAAGAGCTGCTTCTTACCCACCCTCCCTCTCAAGCCACACATCTAAACTGTGCACTGTAAAGGTGCTTGCCCAGTGTCTGGAAGGCCTCCCAGAAACCAGTCCCGCTCTTTGGTACACTTGAAATTGTGCACACGCCACTGGCTGCTATGAAGTTGCACATCTGGTTATGTCCAAAGAGGCTGCCTCAATTCTACCCCACTCGAATGCCCACTCAAGGGTGGTGCGCTCATGCTCCTTGCTACCATGCAGGTGCCTGTCATACACGCACACATGTATAAATGTATGTGTAGGCGCACTCTGAGGCGTGCTTATGCAAATTTTGTGTTGCTTTGCAGGTGTCTATCGGGTGGCGTCCCCAAAGGCCCGCAGCTGCGCGACTTAAACACGGGCGTGCACCTTGCCATCGCCACCCCAGGCCGCCTGAATGATTTCCTGGAGGCGGGGCAGGTGCGGGAGGGGGGGCAGGGGGCCTGGTTTGTACCTCACAAATCAGTTGCCTTTCATCACACTCGAACAGCAGTGCCACATGTACCCCACGCTTGCTTGGATTGGTGAAAACAATACCTGTATGATGTAATCAGATGTGAGAGCATGCTTACATGCACACGCGCGCGCACACACACATACACACACACGCACACATACGTGCCATATTGCATACCATGTACATGGCTTGTACATATGTGTCCTCTGTGCACAGGTGCGCCTGGGACAGGTGGCCTACTTGGTGCTGGATGAGGCGGACCGCATGCTGGACATGGGATTTGAGCCCCAAATCCAGCAGATCGTCAAGACCATCCCCGCCAAGCGCCAGACCGTGTTCTTCAGGTTTGGCAGGCTCTCCGGGGGGGGGGGGTTGGATGTCTTTTGGAATGCAGCAGGTGCTCATAATCAGGCTCGGCATGGATCAGGGGAAACAATCTGAAGACTCTCTCGTGTGCTTTTGGCTGTTGTCTGGAATGAAGCAGGTGCCTAGAACTTTCCGGTCTGTGATTTGGAATGAAGCAGGTGCTCAGGATTGGGGTCGGCATAGATTTGGTGCAAGAGCAAAGCTCATGCCTTGTGCACTTCCAAGCCTGCAGACACGCAGTTATGCTCTGAATGATCATGCGCTGTCCACTCTGTGAGTAAAGCGTTGCAGCTTGCTCTTTTGGGGTAGGGTAGGCCAAAGGCAAGTAGGGTCCAAGAACAAGCCCTTACATCATTTGCTATGGGAACAAAAGGCGCGTGCACGCACATACACGCACGCACACACACGCACACGCACGCGCGCACACACACACACGCACATACACACACACACCATGTCTCTTTACTTTGCAGTGCTACATGGCCCATGGCAGTGCGGAAGATTGCCTCCCAATTTGTGGGCCCGCGCACGGTGCACATCTTCGTGGGTGATGGAGCTGGCGTGGATGGCAAACTGGTAGGTGAAAAGTAATTTAAATGGAGATGCATTTATTTCTATTTCCCTGTTTTATTAAAGCAAGTTGCTACGCAAGAGGGACATGCATGCTTGCCGCCCGAAGAATCATAACTGTTGTACCAATATATTTGGTAAATTTGTAGGCTGATTTTGTCCTGCAGGCATGGGATCGTGAAAGCCTACATGCTGGAAATTTCGGTTCCCAAGCAGTTCCAGCAGATAAAGTGACGCACAGATGAGAACTGGCTGCTTTGCAGGCACGGTCTGGCCCGGCACTCTGAATAATCTCCAATCCACGTGCCAGCATGCTGCCTTGGCGACTAATGCGGCCTTAGTGGATAGTTTGATTCCGCACGCACACTCTTGGATTGGAGATTGTTCAGGGTGCCAAGCCCGGCGTTGTCTACAAGGTTTACAAGTAAACCAGGCGTTGTCTGCAAGTCAGTTATTTGTGGGTAGCTGGTGCACGGCTGGGCCTGCTTGGAAGTTGGAACATTCTTGCCATCTGCAAAACAGTCATTGGAAGAGGCAGCCGCTGTGGCGTTCACATTGCCAAAGTTGTTATTTTTGCTGGTTGCATGCAACTTGCAGGTAGCCAACAAGTCCATCACCCAATATGTGAAGGTCGTCGGGGGCAGGTGCGTGCTGTTGTTGTGGCTCGTTGGCGTGTTTCAGGTGTTTGGGGTCCTAAAATCCACGTGTGCTACTGTCTGGAGTCTGGTCTTGTAAATGGAAACTTGCCTCTACACCGGATGAAGGACAGCAGGTTCCTCATATGTGCAGGATCTGCTAGTTCAGTGAACCATTCCCATTTATGGACGGCTGCTTACTAGGCGTTGAGTTAAGGATCTGTGGATGTGGTGCAGCTCTGCAACTGTGGTGTGGATGTGCAACTGTGCTGTGGATCCCGCCTCAGCTGCGTTCAATGCTGAAGCTGCACCATAAGCATGAGCTGCTGGAACTGCTTGCAAAGCCGCTCAGACCTCTGTGCCTGCGTGTCATCCTGCACATAGCTGCATGGTTCTCATCCTATGAGACGCCACAAAATGCACACACCTGCTCTAGGTGTAAAGAACATAAAGGCTGGATGCAGCCTGCAGCATTCTTGGTCTAGAATGTCAAAGTGGCCAATTAGTCTTAGCCGTATGCACTGCTGTCATCCCATGCTGGGTGCTGCCACGCATGTTTGTTCCAAAGTGGCCACAACACAGGCGGTGTGGCACTGCAGGCACGTGAATATGGTTTGGGGTTTCATGTGCTTTATCCCTGAGAGCTCAAAACAAGGGGTTGGAACATTTTCTCAGCTGCTGCAAGTGCATGCTCCTTCCCTGGGTGCAGGAGCGACAAGATCGCAGAGTTGCAACGCATCCTCCGGTCAAAGCCTGCAGGCACTCGATTCATGGTAAGACCGCTGTGTGTGCATGCGTGTCTGTGTGCTTAATGTTTTAACGTAGCAAATGAGCAAAAACGCTGTGTTCTTTTTTGTTTTGCTTAACAAGGCTTGCAAGTGCAAGCAGCCACTGCTTCACTCACAGATTGAATGGAATGAATGAATGAATGAATGGTGCTGTTCTCTGAACAGAGTAAATGGTGCATAGTCATGACCTGGACTCACGGGTTAGGGTGTGCACGATCACGAGCAGCAGTACTACCCCCCTTCCCAAAGCAAGCACCCTCGTTCAAAATACCGTAAACGCAAGTGCCACCTTCTCAGCGCCACCAACATAAGTGTGAATGCAGGTGCCGTCACTCCTTTAGTGCCACCCTCTTCTCCAAGGACGTGCCCTTGATTGTTGCTTGTAACCGCTTGCAGGATTCCCGCCTGCAGACTTGCAAAGGAAATTACCATTACCCACTCTACGCCTGACTCATGTTGCAAGAGGCTGCACTCATGTGCTTTCCATAGACGCCCATGCACAGGTGTTTTGCAAGATCAAGAGGATGTGCCACCAGCTCATCACCAGCCTGGCCAATTCAGCGCTACATGGCATTCAGATGTATTGAACCCATGTGATACCGCACACGCCCATGCGCAGGTGTTTTGCAAGACCAAGAGCATGTGCGACCAGCTCACCACCAGCCTCCCCAACGACCTGAAGTCCGCAGCGCTGCATGGCGACAAGATGCAGCGGGAGCGGGACTATGTGCTGACTGCCTTCAAAAGGGTGCGTTCGTGCGTGCATGCATGTGTGGGTGTGCGTGCATGTGCGCGCGCACTGCCAGCGGTTGTGGATTGCTTTGCTGACCAACCTAATGCATGTGTGTGCGGGTGTGCCTTCAAAAGGGTTGCCTTTAAAAGGGTGCCTTTTAAGGGGTTCATGCATGCATGCATGTGGGTGTGCGGGTGGGCGTGGGTTTGTGTGCATGCTCACATAGTTAGCAGTGTAGGCATGCTTTGCTGACCAACTTATTGCATATGTGCTCGTGTTAAAAACAAGGGGGAGGAGTTGTCAAGGATGAGAGCACAAGACACACAGAAACTTTCCCCCAAGCATCATCATCATCATCATCACCATCACAGTGGCGCGCAAGTAAGCACACATGCAGCACGCGCGCACACACACACACACGTGCAGGGCAATACACCCATCCTGGTGGCCACAGATGTAGCAGCGCGAGGCCTGGACATCCCCTCTGTGGGCGCCGTCGTGAACTTTGACTTTCCGCAAGGTGAGCATGCCCTCTGCGGGCGCAGTGTTGGTGAGCATGGTGAGCATGGCAATTTTGGGGGCAATTTCTAGGGACAACTCAGACCCAACCTCGTCTCACCTCTCCCTTGCCATCCATTAGCAGCAGTCACAGGCAGTGGGACGCAGCAGTGGTAGAGGAGAGCAGTTGGGTCCCCAATGCAGCAATGATCATTCGCCTGACTCTGTGACTGGCCTGACTGTGTTTTGGTGCTCATTGAGCTTCAGAGAGTCCAGGTTTCACACAGTGGATTTGTTGTGGTGCACATAGGGCTTCAGAGCCAAGGTTTCACACAGTGGATCTGTTATGGTGCACATTGGGCTTCAGAGCCAAGGTTTCACACACTGCCCTGTGTGCGTTTGGGACAAATTGGCAACGGCCCCAGCGTGGTGGACGCGCATTTGGCGTAAACATTTATTGCAGGGGTGCATGGTTGATGCGTGGCTGGATAGAATAGCTATGTTATGGGGGTTCCAAAATGAGTGCGTCTTGATAACATAGCTATGGGGGTTCCAAAATGAGTGCGTCTTGATAACATAGCTATGGGGGTTCCAAAATGAGTGCGTCTTGATAACATAGCTATGGGGGTTCCAAAATGAGTGCGTCTTGATAACACTGCCAACAACTTACTGTGCTTTGTTTGCTGCACTGTTTTCTGTGGTTCCCGCACAGGCATGGAGGACTACATTCACCGTATTGGGCGCACAGGGCGTGCGGGGGCCGAAGGAGAATCCCACACCTTCTTTACCTCTGATGATGCCAAGCACGCACGCAAGCTGTCCCAGGTGAGCATTCAGTAGAGAAGGGACACCTGTCGCTGGAAACGCAGCGTTTGCTGTTAATGATGATGCCAAGCAGCACGCATGCTGTCCCAGGTGAGCCTGGACTCCTGTTGTTGAGGAGCTCACAATGAGTGCATGATTGATAAGAGTCATAAAAGTGATTTAACAGATGATTGATACAAGGGGCAGGAGTGATTGAGAAGAGCACATGATTGAGAATGGACTCCTTATACTGAGGAGCATGCAATGGCGTGCTGCTAATGATAATGCTGAGCATACACACAAGCTGCCTCAGGTGATGGCCCATTGTGCTTGGTCTTACAGTTTTCGAGTTTGCAAGTGTCCTTAAATTTAGGTATCTGCTTTGCTGGTGGTCAAGTTAGAGACTCGAGCTGTTAAAGTCTCACATGGATTTGCAGTTGCACTCTGTACTTACAGAGCGTGAGATTGTAGCCTTGCAATCTGTGTGTGAGACCAGCCCAGTGCAATCAGTTGGTCATAATTCTCCACGGAACTGCTTGTCTAAGGCCTGTTTGGAAGGCCTTCCACGGATTGCTTGTCCAAGGCCTGTTTTGCAGGCCTTCCATGAACTGCTTGTCCTAGGCTTGTTTTGAGGGCTTGTCTTGAGGGCCTCTTAGAAAAGCTCCGACGAGTAGGATTTCACAAATTGGAGCTCGCCAAGGAGGCACCTGTCTGACTGAGCGCGCTTCTTGGTTTTTTCCAGAGCTTGCTGCCATTGGGTCCTCGACCTTGGTTACTGCCATTGGTTTTTGGATCTTACAGGTTTTGGGCAGAAGTGCATTCACCAAGTACGTACATGCAGGTCATGAGTGCGGCCAACCCAGCATTGCCTCCAGATCTTTCTGCCATGCCTGAGGAAATCTCTCGAGCCTCACTTTCGTGCATGCACAACGCATGTGCGGGCCATGAGCGGGTCCACATCCAAGCGGCGCCTCCGACGCTTGCTGCTATGTACTTGCATACCATTATGAGCTTATTGACCCATGCTTGCAGGCCATGAGCTAGGCCAACCAAGTGGTGCCTCTTAAATTCCCTGCCATGTGTTACTGTCGTCCTTTTGAGCCTCTCTGATACTGAGACAGGTACTGGACATGTACCACATGCTTGCAGATCATGAGTGAGGCCAACCAAGCAGTGCCTCCAGAGCTTGCAGCCATGGCGCGGCAGGGAGCTGGAGGAGGCGGGGGTGGCTCCCGGGGAGGATATGGAGGCAGCAGAGGCTATGGTGGGGGACGCGGAGGGGGCAGGGGTTATGGCAGGCGCTATTAAGTGTGTGTGTGTGTGTATGTGTGTGTGCCCTCAAACAAACATGGTGCGGCTTTGCAATGACCACCCTCCCTTCTTGCTCCTATCTATCCTGAATGGTGTTGTCTTTGTTTGTCTATTCAGGGTTATCTTTGCCTTTTCCTTGTGTTCTTGAGTGTGTGCGCGTGTGCTTGCATGTACAGTGTGTGTATGTGTTGTGTGGCCTGCCGCTGTGCCCACAAAGCAGCATCATAAATCTGAGGCTGCTTCATCACTTTGAGATCCATTCCCTCAAAGAGTTTTTGTTTGCCTCAAGCATTTATGGATGTGTGGAAGGGCAAAGTGTGTAGTGCACTTTCAAATGTCTGTTACCTCATATAAGCAGGCTTGGATGCCCGCCTCGTTTCGCGCTTGCTTGCAGATTCGCTGTAGGTACAGGTCTTTGAGCTTGAGCTTCACAATGCCTTTCTATATAACTTGGTTATGTTCCATGTATTAGATTAATTCATTTTGACTCCATACATTTTGTTTTGAGGTTAGAAATTGCGAGGGCCATCAAGCAATTCTTGCATGGACTGCATGTTTGCCAATTGTCTCATAATGCAAGGACCATGGCAAGATTGGGACGTGTGGGTTAGGGTGTAGGTTTGTGTTCAGCGTTGCTGGTTTGGTTTGAAGTTTGTGCTCAGGGCTCTTGATGTGAATAAAGCCAAGTTTGCATGAGTGGACGATAGCGCAACTCATTTCTGAAACCCAACTTCGTGCGTCTTGCTGAATGTGCCTGCCTGCTCCCCTGACAGACCCGATGAAGTTGGAAGGTCAATTCATTGCTTACAATTGCATCATCATCATCCATGTGTACATGGGTGATTGAGAGTTTCAGCATTGTGTATGCGTACACTTTAATCAGGCTTCTGTCTGCGCAGTGACCTGTCATTTTTTTCTCCTTACACCACTGAAAGCTACTGCGCCGGAGAGGAACCAGAATGCAGTTGGGGTGACATGAGCAGCCAAATCTCGTTTTAAAATAGACTTGCAAAGGTTGCCGTTAACCAAATTGTGAACAGAGAAGCAGCCATCAGAGATTTTAAGATTTAAGATTTACACACAGGGGGACCTTCAGCCAGACTGTTCGGCTGATCGGCCTGTGACTGGTCCTCGCCAGCCAACATAATGTCCATAAGCTCAGAAACAAACGAAAAAAGCTTGTTGTTGTGTTGCAAGAGGAAATCAGAAGCATCCTGGACACTGGCTTGTTGTAAAAATGGTTGCTCCATTGAAAAATAACCAGAGAAACAGTTGAACAGGTAAGCGTACTTTCTTCTCAAAGCACAAACATCTGCGTCTCTGCACACCAAAAGGGCATGAGCCTCATCTTGAATCTCATCACAAGAACAGCGATCACACAAAAGAGTGTTCCGAGTATCCCAAGCTGCTGTCTCCACCTTCAGTGTGTGTGCCCTAAGTCTGAAACGGCTAACATTCGTCATGACATGTGGAGACAGATCCAAATGCATGTGCCTTGGTAAACGATCAGAGATGGTGGAGCACTTGTTACATCTGGAAAGGAGTGAGCGTTTCAAATGAAGATCATGGTCCAACAGATCTGTGAGTCCCAAGAAAGATTTAGATTTAGATTTACACGGGGGGACCTTCAGCCAGAATGTTCGGCTGATTGGCCTGTGACTGGTCCTCGCTAGTCAACATAATGTCCATAAGCTCAGAAACAAACCAGAAGAGCTTGATGTTGTGTTGCAAGAGGAAATCAGAAACATCCTGGACACTGGCTTGTTGTAAAAAAGGTTGCTCCATTGAAAAATCACCAGAGATTTAGATTTACACGGGGGGACCTTCAGCCAGACTGTTCGGCTGATCGGCCTGTGACTGGTCCTCGCCAGCCAACAGAATATCCATGTGAAAAAGCTCGGTCCAACTAGAGCACAATAAGAGGACGGAGGTTCATCTACAGAAGAAAGACAACTGCAATTTCAGAGCCATGCAACAAGCAAGTTGAGGTCTCAATGTGCGGTTTCTGAGTAATGCAACAAGCAGGTTATTGAGGTCTGAAAGGAATGCAAGCAGCAAGCAGCACATGGCCTACACTTAAACAGGACAAGGGCCAGCTGATATCCAGGCATGCAAACACACCGCGTGCAGCCTCATCTCTACAAAATCCCAATCCATAACTAAGCCTGCCATGCGCTCGCACAAAATCACCAGAGAAACAGTTGAACAGGTAAGCGTACTTTCTTCTCAAAGCACACACATCTGCGTCTCTGCACACCAAAAGGGCATGAGCCTCATCTTGACTCTCATCACAAGAACAGCGATCACACAAAAGAGTGTTCCAAGTATCCCAACCTGCTGTCTCCACCTTCAATGTGTGTGCCCTCAGTCTGAAACGGCTAACATTCCTCATGACATGTGGAGACAAATCCAAATGCATGTGCCTTGGTAAACGGGCAGGGGCACGCACGTTATGGTCAAAAGGCACTGCAAAAAGAGACTGGTAAGTTGCTAGCTTACTATATGTGTCCCGCGGGTTCACTCCCTCAACATCTCTCCACACTGCCCGCAGCCTGTGTCTGAGGTCATCTGTAAACTCTTGAATAGGGATAGGAGTGCCCTGCCGCAGAGCTTGCACAAAGGAATCACAGCGCCGTAAGCCTTGAAAAGCACCTAAAACTTGAGCAGTCCAGCCGGCTGGCTCACGCGAATGAACATTCAAATCTGCTTTCAACACTCTTCTCAACGTCTCACTGTTAGACCTCAGCATGAAAGGAAAGAAAGAAAACAAAGATCACACAGGCAATGGACACACTCCCCACATTACATGGGTCTACATGGGTAACCTACATCCCGATCCTCTATTTGATCATCTAGATGATCAGTTGCTGGCGAAACATTCTCAGCCAGCTTTCACAAGGTTAACAACAAGTTTTTACAAGTGTTTGTGCCTAGCACCCACTGGAGAACATTAGGGACATGAGCAAGAAAAATTCCAGCCAAACATGAATGCTGATGCAGAAGTGTTGATAAGGACCTGGTAAAGCACCTGTAGCAAACCTGGAAAGCGCTCAGCAGAGCAACTGGGTTTAGAGTTGAAGCAGCGCAGCAGAGAAGAGCAGAATCCAGAGCACTCGCACCTCAACCCATCAGCTACGAGTGAACTTGTCCTCTGTTGCATAGATATTGGCAGCCCTGGACATTGAGAGCTTCACAAGTGATATATCTCTTGAGAACAATAAGACGTGACTGACGCTGATCTTGCATGACATTGCGCACAAACGATGGTAAGATACTGCTTTCCTGTTCATCCCTCAAGGACTGAGGGCATACGCTTCCCTCCAAACCTTCTGCTGTCTGTGCCTCCGTTAAAAAAATACTGCATGCAAATCTTGGAAGCACCTAGCAATTTCTGTTTGAACAAATCCTCATTACACATGCCACTGAATGCTGCAGACACACGTGCAGACCAACAGGACTCATCTCTATCAGCAAGGTGTAAATCTGCTTTCAACACTTCATGTTATGTGTTTGTATCAAGCGTATCGTTAAAAAAAAACTTAGGGACACTGCCCCTGAACCAATGAAACTGCAAAGGCTCTTGGCCTTAATCCCTCAATACTGGCCAGTCTTTGTCAGTGCTCTTCACACCTAGAAAACGCCTCAAGGAGCATCAGTGCTCCTGCAATTGGCGTTTGAGCTCACTGGCACGCATACATCCCAGCTGGAACTTCCAGCATTGAATGCCAGACATCTTTCTTTAGAAGCCAAAGCAAAGTGTGCTGCCTATCCCTAAAATCATGTTCATGCACAAACTTATTTAAGGAAGGGATAGAAATACCATCCAAACCAGGTGAAGCACCAACAATCAACTCCTTGAAGTGGGATCCGACCATTCCTTCCAAAATTTCAGTGCTAGGAGATGCTTTCACCTCACCACAAAGTTAAGGTCATTTCTACATCTGCCTACAAAGGCAGCTGAGGAGAAACACAGAGGCCTGCAATCAGACCCGGCCAAACAATGCTCAACTCACAAAACTTGGACTGGAGAAAAGGTAATGAATAATGTTTGTTGCGGTCTCTCGTGTTTGATGGAATAGCATGAGGTAGGTCATGCTCAAAGGCTTCAGGATTGTTGGATCAGATAAATACGCAGAACTTTTGATGAACAATGAACTGCTGCGTGTGGTACTTAAGTATTTATTTCGAATGCTATACTCCATGCAATACTCCATGCAATACTCCATGTTCACCAGTAATTGCCCAGCATGCCCACACACTAACCAGACTTAAAACTTGCAGCTCAAGAAACCCAGACAGGAATAACAAAGTGACTCAACATATCATCCTGATTGGTGTGGCTGGCACCATTTACAATGATTACACAGTCAAACCTTGTCAAACCTTGTCAATTTAGGTCTGACCAAGCATTAAGCTAAGTCCCTAGCTTTCTAGTTGAGCTCCCATGCCCTGCAGAGATTAACCACTAACAGTAACACCAGACATGCTCTTTGCTTACAGGGGGCTTCAGGGGGGGGGAGGTGTCACTGGGCGCGCGGAGTTGGATACCAGGAGAAGGAGAGTCCGGGGGTCTCGGGGCACTGCTGACAACCCGCCCGATCCTCATTACTTCTGTCTCTTCCCTCTCCTAGACTAGTTGTAGCTAGTTTAGTTTTGGTGCGCAACAGAAAGCACAAACGGTTTGAGTGGTTCAATGATGTGTGTGCAGCCAGAAAGAAGGCCTTTTTAATGGCATTGAAGACTGGGCAAGCCAGGCACGCTTGTGAGCAACTACACAGAGAGTACAGAGCTGAAGCGCAGCGTGCTAAGCGACGATATACCCGCACTCAAGCTGTAGATTTCATGCGCAAGCTATTCCAAAAAGATCTGGCTGTACACAATCTTTTGAAGAAGCCTGTGAGCTCCCGTACCACTCCTATTTCTGAGGAGGCATGGCAGGAACATATCAACAACCTATTCAACCATCCTTCTCCTTCCAACAACGACACTCATGGCTTGTATGATGAAGCATTAGGGGGCACAGGCCCGCACCCTTTCAATCTGCCTGGGGAAGCTGAGCTAACCTCCCTTGTCTCTAAGCACATTTCCAACATGAGCAGTTCTTCTTCACCTGGATTTGACACAGTCCTACCTCCTTTCATAAAACATGCGTGCAAACTTGTCCCTAGACGTCATGGCAGAGGTCTTGAACATCACAATGTGCTGGCTCCATACATTTCACAACTCTTCACGCTTATGCTCAAAACTGCTCGCATCCCCTCGTCCTGGAAAGCTGCCAAACTTGCTCCAATATTCAAAAAGGGCGCTGTGACACATCCTTCAAACTACCGGATGCTTGCAGTCAGTAACACACTTTACCGCCTGTACACAAATGTCCTCTGCTCCATGATTCAAGACTGGTGTGCAAAATACAACATTATTCCTGACAGTCAATTTGGCTTTTTTCCAGGCCGCAACACCTGACAACCACTTTTTATCTTAAGACACCTAAAGCATGCAGCTCAGATACTTCAACCTCAAGGCTCCCCACGTTTTTATGCCACCTTTATTGATTTCAAACAGGCATATGACTCAATACCCAGAGACAGATTGTGGGAACACCTACACAAATGCCAGATGCCCAGCCAACTTTTTTCCATCATTAAAGACCTCTATCGAGACGACAAATACATCCTTATTGACGGAGATAAATGGGCAAGTGTCCAGCCAACGCACGGAGTTAAACAAGGGTGCCCACTGTCACCACTCCTATTCTCAATCTACGTTAATGACATTGGCTGGATCACAAATGGGGAAACAGGCGCGGTGACAGGCTTACCAAATTTTCATGTTTCTCATATGCTTTATGCAGATGACCTCGCTTTGACTGCAAACAACCACACCCACATGCAGGCCATGTTGAACAAGTTTCAGGGTTATGCAACCAGAAAATGCCTGACGGTCAACACAAAAAAGTCCGAGGTTGTCTGCTTCAATTCCAGAGCTGACACTCTTCCCCAACTGCTGTATGATGGTGAAAAGCTGCCCTACACTGATTCTTTTAAATATATGGTCTGTGACAAACGTCTCAACCTTTCCACTGCTGCTGAGGCTACTCTGAAACCTTGCATGGCGGGGGCTTATCGTGTCAAAACCTTTGCTCACGACCACAACCTTACAAATCGGCTGCATGCGCTCATCTGGCTCTTGAAAACGTATGTTATCCCAGCAGGAATGTATGCTAGCCAGATATGGGCCACTCCTTACTTACGGCACGGTGCAGAAATGGACAAACTGTTGCAGAAGTGGATCCTGAACGTTTTGCAAAATCTTCTTGGAGTGAAATCCACAACACCATCTTGGAGCATTCTTCGAGAATGTGGCATTGAACCTTTTCAGTTCAACTGGTTTCGTGCCACTATGCGTTTCTACAACTCACTCACTAAGTGCAACAGTCTACTCCTCAAGAAGGTTCTCTCCACGCAAACATCAGCCTTAGCTCCATGACTGATTCTTGTTGGACGTCCCACCTCTTATCTGCGTTGGATGGTTTGGCTCACTCGGATCTGATGAAACGTCAAATTATGGCTCGTGACCGTGTGAACCTCAGTCAATTTGTGGTGGACCTGAGATCTAGACACCTGGGCTATTGGAACCAATTCACAGCCCCTGATCCAAGAGTAAGCAACAGTAAGCGGCTGACTTACCATCAATGGTGCGCTCTCCCTGTCAGAAATGCACATGCCATTCACCCACCTTATACAATGCCTAAATACATGTACTTGGATCTTCCCCATCATGCCCTTCGCAACACTGCCAGATTCAGGCTGCGGGTACACGCTCTCCGAGTTGGACGGGCTACTTGGTCCAATAGTACTTCTCCGGTCTGTGATATCTGTGATTCTGATGACATACAAGATGAAAAACATGTGTTGTTCAGGTGCTCCAATCCCCAGGTCTGCTCTCTCCGTCAAAAGTATGCCTCACTTTTTGAACACAACTTCTCTTTCCTACACCTCCACGTCTCCCACAGGATGTCCTGTCTAAGCACCATTCACCATGTGGATTCCCAGGATGTCAATACCTTTCTAAACCAGGATAACAACAAACTTCCTTTTTTCCTCATGACCTCATGTGTATTTATGAACAGGCTAGCAGTCAAACGTCTTGACTGAGGCCTTTTTTCCCTTGTAACCCTTGCAACCCTTATTTTGAGGGACCCTTGGTGAGGCCCTTACTAGCCTGCTAATTGAGGGACCTTTCCTTAATGCACGCGGCCTTTGGCTTGCGTAGACTTTTCTTTTCTTTCTTTCTTTCACCAGTAATCCACCTCACCACAAAATTCAGGCTGAGAGGAGCACGGCAGGCAGAGAAAGAAGTTTTCCAGGTTACAGAAGCAAGAGGTCTCCTGACAATCCAGATCCCACAGACCTGGCCTAGGAAAGGCCCTGTGCCAAGTTCTTGGATGTATTTTGCTGTGGGCTTGTCCTTCGGGACATGTTTTTAATTTTTACAATAGTTTGTGACTAAGTCATGTCGTTTGGCTGAGTGGCTTGTGGCTGGTCTCGGCCAGCCAGAAACAAACCAACAGCTTAGACACAAACAAGAAAAGCTATGTGTTTTGCTGATGGAAGAAATGAGAAACAACCTGACAAGTCACTTGATGCAGCAAAAAGGGTGCGTTTTAAAAGAAGTCTCTGAAGAGAGGCTCAAAAAGCATGTGCTGTATGATTAAACTGACCAGTTGGAATTTCTGTCAGGTGTGGGATACATCTTGAACTCGGAGTTATCTGTTCAAGTTGTTTCTCCCTCGACATTCCTTGCTTGAAGTCAAAGCCACTTAACCATCTTTCTTTTCTATGCAAACTCCTTTCTTACAAACAGGCAAGCAGGTAAGCGCTTTCACTCAATGCCTTTTGCTGCCTCTGTCAGACATTTGCAGGTCAAGCATGGTACCATCTGGCGGCAAGGAAAAAACAGCATAACAGCCTACTTCTGATCTGGCGCTATGAAGAACTTGGACATCTGCCCTGAAAAGAGAAAGGAAAAGCTACGTAGGCAGAGAAAACTCTCCCTACACCAATCAAGGAAAGAGAGACACATTGGCTCAAAGAGCCGTGAGTCTCCCTCACCAGAAGATTAGAGGGAAATTAATGTGGATCAGGTGGGTTTCTGGCAGCACGCTGCTCCAGGGCACCAGTGTTGTGATAAGTGTTTTTATATTCAATGGCACATTTGGTAGAGGTAAGTTTGTGCGCAAATCGTACAGAATGGGCATGGAGTTTTCTTGCAAGTGTTTTAGATCTCTGTGAGTCAATCCCTAATTTTCTGAATTGATCAAGGGTATAGGCAGTGTAAATAGTCCCACCCACACCCAGGAGGATTGGGTGGATAGTAATCTCTGCACCTTGGCATCGTTTGCACAGTTCGCTGTGTTGTTGTTGTGAGGCTTCTAGCTGGGCACTAGGCCTTGTATCTTCACAGTATTTGATTTCTATCAAGTAGATATGGCGGGCTGGAGTTGTGCTTCTCCCCATACTGTGCAGTACTCGGTGTGAGGGTGGAGTGGGTGTTCTGTTTAGGTTAGTTGGGTGAAGAGTGACCAAGATAGCATCAGGGCGGCTGGAGTTGCGTCTGGTTTGAATAGGAATCTTGGGTTTAAAGAGGTAGGCAGGCACAGTACGATTAAAAATTTGCTCAGGGACTTGCAGGCCGTGCTGGGCCAAACGGTTATTATTGCCTGCATCTAACTGCACAAGATTGGCCCCAGAAGAGCCTTCACTAACCAGTTTTAAAATCATCCTGCAAGCAATATTGTGACGCTCAGTTACCATGTTACGCATGGCGGGGCATTGGCAGCCAGATAGGATGTGGAAAGCGCTATCCATGTGGTGGCAATCAGGTAGGGGGCTGTAAGGCTAGTGGATCTTCTATATCGAACTGCATGTTTCTGATTGTATAGGGTGCCTGTGCGGTATTGGAAGACAGTGCGTTTCATTCGAGTCGAGAGACTGGGCATATTCCAAAAGGCATTACTCATGCTTTTGTTTACATGAGGCAGCAAGCTCTGGTAGTAGGTGTAGTAGCCCGTATTCCGATCAGCACAGCCCAGCTTGTGCTTAACATGCATATGGGATTTCAGAGCATTTTTAAGGTCTGGGAGGTACCTCAGACGAGGAGAGGAAGGGTGGGATTGAGGTGGCCTATAAATCTGTCTCTTCCCGAGCCAGCCAAGTTGTATTGTGGAAGGAATTTCCTCCTGGGCCAGCGCTAGGGATTCCAGTATCAGTCAGGTTACCATCTTTGAGGGAGGCCTTGTATTTAGCAACCTGATCTGCACATTCATTCCCAGCTATTCCAGCATGAGACTCAACCTTGTAGAAAAAAGATGTGATCTTGGGAGGCTCGGGCAAGGTTTGAAAATTTCTTCAGAACATCATGTTCATGATGATCTCCTTGCATGTGATGTATATGCTTCTCTGGGTACAGGATTTGCTTTCTGAGTTGGTGAAGTGAGCTGAGGCTATCTGTGGCAATATGTGTGTAATCATGAGTGAGCGCAGCAGCAATGCCCCGAAACTTAGGAAGTTGGGCTGTTCAACTCACCTGAAAATCATAAGAGACACAGAGGTCAACATGTTGCAGTCAAACATCTGGTCAAAGATGGATGCATAGAAAGGTCAAGATAATGAATCCTCTCATGTATTTTTAAGATTTGACATCCCAGAAACCAATGCTCTTCCCTAAAAAGCCATTAGACAGCCAACGTCACACTCAAGCAATGACTCGTGGTGTCCCATGGCATTGCATCATGCAATAAATAAAAGTGTGCTTGAGTAGTTGCCACACAGAAGGTGCACTCTGCCAAGCCATCAAATCAAATCGCCAAGCGTCTGTTGTTGGCCTGCAGCTTAGAAAACTTGGCAAGGGGCCGCGGCGTAATCAGAAACAGTCACAAATACGGTCCGCTTAAAATACATAGCCCATTTTAGTTGCACGCAATCCATACAAGGCAGCCCGCAAGTGAACAGGTCCGAAAAAGTGTAACAAAACAATGTACAGAGTGTACAATCTTGACGTCGCCGCAGCAGCGTCAGCACAAGCCAAGTGGTTTGTACATTGCCTAAGGGAAACATCTTTGGTTGATCCATGACTCCCCCCCCCCTTCCCCAACCTCTGTAGCCATATATTCTGATGGGAGAGGGTCCTAGCCCTTTGATATTCTTTGGTCCTCACTGCATCTCTTGCCTGGTATGGATGCTGCTGGCAGAGCCCTTCAAAGTGTTTTCGTGGTGCTCATTGCCTCTAAAAACCTTATACTCTCCATCAAGCATCTCACTGCCTCCGCTCTGTCCTCCACCAGAGGCGTCCCAGCAACACTGACCCCAATCATTTTGCTGCACGCCATCCCCTCCTGCACCAGCAGAGCTCCCTACACCTTCCCTGTGTCCATCACCTCGCTTGGCCATCCTGCCTTTTGCTGTTACTGCTGCTGCTGGTAGCATCATGCCCATCCCGGGCTTCGAGATCGGCCTGTTCCCCACCCGCACTACCCTGCCCAGCTCCCCCTGTGCTACTGCCTTCATCACTGCTCTTTCGGACCAGCCTCTGTTCGAGATTGCTGGCCTCGTCATCTCGAGCACCCTCTGTAGCGCCCTGAGCAGCTGCGCTGTCTGAGTTTTTAGCTGGTGACTGGCCTGCAGACAGCGCTTGCCCCTGTTGTTGCTGCTGCTGTTGCTGCTGCTGCTGCTGCTCTAATGCATGAACAACAGGGCCACGCACAGATCCATCGTCCTGCAATCACATTGGGCATACAGAACTCATCAAGATTTGAATTGGAGTGCCAACCATACATCCTCATGCGCAAACAAAAGCCTGTGCACAGGGCCGTCGTCCTGCGGTCGAAAAGCAGGGGAAGAGTGGCGATCACATGAGAAGTGACAATCGCATCCTGATGCAAAATCAAATAGAACACGTACGGAGTTCTCAACCTGCAATCAGCCAAGGAAGGAGTTACGCGTGATGACCGAGTTCTGGTGCACGAACAGCAAGGTTGCGTACAGAGCTGTCTCCCTGCAAACATACAGGCGAGGGGTGAAGACTATGAGGCCTGACAATCATCATTCTTATGCATGGTCGACAGGGCTGTTATGCACGATCGACAGGGCTGTGCACAGCGCCTTCATCCTGAAATCATCCATGATGAGTGGTGCTCAACATGAAGCTGATGCACGAAAAACAGGGCTGATAGTATGGTGCATGGAAATGGGGGCGCACATAGAGTCGTCATCTTGCTGCTGATCACACAAGGTGGACGGATGTCATGGTCTTTCCTGCAGGTTAATCAAGTGATCTCATTTGCTTATGCCACGCCAAACATTGGCCACCATGGGTGTACTAAGGGAAAATCGGGGGGCAAGCACTCATGGGCTTTGTGTCACTGCATGCAAGACTGGGAGACGAATGTGCACTGCTCGCCACAAAAGCTATGGCCTCTTTGTGCCTTGATGCGTGAGCAAATGAACACCTGTTGGCACAAAAACGGCTTGTGTGTGCCATGGTGTGTAGAACAATGAGACACACTTTGTCACAAAAGTGGATTGATGTGTCGTTGTGCGCGAGGCAAAAACGTGCCCCTCATAACAGGGGTGGCGGCTTTGGTGTGCTGTAGTGCGGCAGGCAAAATGTGCGCCTCTCGTATCAAGGGTCGCGGCCAATGGGGTGTGTTGTGGCGCGGCGCACAAAATGTGTGCTTCTTGTTACACGGGTGGCCTCGCAAAAAGTCTCCAGACAGCGTCAGGAAAGCTCTGTCCAGCATCCCGAGCAGCACAAAAGGACTTTACAGCCAGCCCATGGGCGCCACCCAGCCGGATTTGAATGCACAGTACATGGTGGTTCAGCCGCTAAATCTCAGCGCAGTGCCTCAGAGCAAGCTCACGTGCACAATGGCCTTGGGCAGCTTTAGCATTTATTTTTTCCCTTATGTTGACCTTAACTCATGCACAGTGCATATCTATGTATGACAAGCTTCCTCTCTCCCTGGAGCTCCTGGGATCCCCTTGCATGCCTGCGAGCAAATGTCTTGCACCAGTCCTGAAACCATGCTCAGACTTGTGTGTCAGTGGTACAGCACAGACCATGCAGCAGTATCCAGATATGCACCTCATGTGTGTGTATGTGTGTATATATGTAACGCATACTATGTAAGTGTGCGCGCACATGTGTGCGTGTGTGTGTGCGTGTGTGTGTGTGTGTGTGTGTGTGTGTGTGTGTGTATGTGTGTGTGTGTGTGCGCGCGCGTGCGTGCAACCTTGCTTTGCAGGTAGGCAGGCAGGCCTTGAGGGACTGTGTGTCAACATCCAAGACTACATCGCTTTGCTTGGGCTCATTTAGCAGACAGGAAAGCTTCCAGAGGCTGCTCGGGCCCATTTTGAAGTCCAGCAGTGAGGCCTTCTGTTGTTTGGTCTCCCACACGCAGGTGCAAGCGGTCCGAAAAAAGGGCAGTGCACGCCGGTGCTTCTCACAACTTAGTCGTCAAGCTATGACTGAGAGCATAGCGCAAAAAGAAACGCCAGCAGTAGATATAAATGAGGGCAGTGCACGCCGGTGCTTCTCACAACAACTCAGCCATCAAGCTGTGCCTGGTAACGGTCATGATTTCAATCGCAAGATGCGCCTGACGACAGATCAGGACGCGAACAGTGAACGCTGGTGCTTTGAATATCAGTTCAGCCATACATCTGCCTGATAACAAGCCAGTCGTCAAGTTGTGGACTCTCCTCCACGTGGTGTTGCTCACCTTTTGCTGCAACTGGCCTGTCACAGGGTCAACACGTACAACAGGCCCCACGGCTACCTCCTTACTGCTGCTGCTGCTGCTGCTGCTGCTGCTGCTGGCGTCTGAACCCCCAACAGCTTGCTCATCCCTTTCCCTACCCCTCTCGCTTTCCCCCTCTCTCACTGACCCTCCCTCAGTCCCTCCCTTCCCCACACCCATGTAGCTGCCACTGTGTACCTCCTGGCTGCTGCTGCTGCTGCTACCATCGCGAACCTCCTGGCTGCTGCTGCCGCCGCCGCCGCCGCTGCTGCTACTGCTGCTGCTGGTTGTGGTGACGGCTTCTTCAAGCTTGATGCCGCGTGCGTCTGGCTTGCTGAGATGCTCCTCAGCTCCAGCACTGCCCCTGCCAGCACTGCTGCTGCCACCCACTCTACTACCGCCGCCAACCTCACCGGCACCGGGGTCACTGCCTCTCGTGCCCCCGTCCGTAACCACAACCCCTTGTACGTCCCCTCCTACACTTCCGATCCCTGAGGTCTCCTTTCCAGCACCACCTCTCTCATGGACTCCCGCCTCTGCGTGTGTGTGTGTGTGTGTGTGTGTGTTTGTGTGTGTGTGTGTGTGTGTGTGTGTGTGTGTGTGTGTGTGTGTGTGTGTGTGTGTGTGTGTGCGCGCGCGCGCGCCCAAATTTCTAACCAGAAATTTGTGATCGTGCCCGGAATCAACCGAATTGGTTGGGCGCACTTCGGGTGGTCCTGGAGCTGCGGTCCGGCCGCGCCCGCTCATAAGAACCGTGCAGAAACTCCTGCCTTGCGGCCCTTCCAACATCCGTGCTGTTCTGGAGGCAATCGGTGCTGGTCGGATTCTGTGGCTGTCGGGAGAGGAGGAGTCGCGCATGTGTCCGTCGCATGACACCGTGAGCAAAAACATTTGATACTCAAAACATGTCATGGCGTATGTCTTTTAGCGGATGGTTGAGGACTAGGAGGGGGGGGTTGCGAAGGTGAGGGAGAAGGGCATTCTATAAAAGTACATTATAAATTATATAAAATTGAAAGCGAAATTTGAGCCCACCCCCTGGGGCGCTTACTATGTGTGTGTTGTCATAATAACTGAACTCGTTAGCATGCTCACTTTATTTCCAGCTCACTCACTGACAATTTAAAATATTACTTGCACACGACCGAGCATTTTCTGTTGCAGCAAGTATGCCCGGCAAGAAACTCACGGACGAGCTCATGTCGAGCCAGCAGCCAGCCAAGGAGGCCAAGAAAGAAAGCAAGAAGCGTCAGAAGCAGGTGGCAGCTGGTGTGGAGGATGCGGGTGTGCCGTCCTGTTCAAAGGGGAGTGCCGGAGAGGTGCCAAGTGTGCTGGTGGGCACGCGACACTTGGCCCTCTGGGTTATGGAGATGGGACGTCCGCTGCTTCAATTCTTTTTTAAAATGCTGCATCGTTGCATCATACTTGCGTATGCAACTTTGCCCCTACTTTGGCCTCCATTTTTACAGTCGCTACTGGTGTGTGTGTAACACTGGTTGTTTTGTGCCATGAGATGGTGTGGATAAATGGCCACAGCATTCAACCTGCCTACAAGCCCACACCTTCACGTTTAAATCCTCACAATCCAATGATGCACATCCCTGTAGGATAATCATCAGTGCATATCTTTGTTGCGTGCTTTCCTTACTCGTAGACAGGCAGCGGCAAGACATGTGGCTTTTTGCTCCCTGGCATGATGCACATCAAGAAGGCTGGCCATAAAGACTTGCGCCAAGGGCCCCAGCTGCTGGTGCTGGGCCCCACACGAAAGCTAGCTGTGCAAGTACGTTTTTGGAGGGTTTTTGCGTCTCTGTCTTCTGGATGCATCTAAAGCAAGCTTTCCATGGCTTTCCAGAAAGCAAACAGATGAAGCGCTCGGTCGCTAGGCTGGAGCGTTAAGGAAATGAATTGCAGGGGGCGTATGTGCTGTGTTGGGGACCAGAGTGTGTGTGTGCGCGCGTGCGTGTGCGCGTGTGTGCAACCTTGCTTTGCAGGTAGGCAGGCAGGCCTTGAGGGATTGCGTGTCAACATCCAAGACTAAATCACTTCGCTTGGGATCATTTTGCAGTCAGGCAAGCTTTCAGAGACTGCTCGGGCTCTGTGTGTGTGTGCGTGCGTGCGTGCGTGTGTGTTTGTGCGTGCATGCGTGTGTGTATGTGTGTGTGCCTCCACTTCCTACAACCTCCCACTCACCAGCCTAGGCGCCATCATCCACAGCAGCACAAGCTAGTGGCTGTGTTGGTGCAGGAGTGCCCACTATTACGCTGGATACAGCAAGTACCGCTCGCATTTGACTCTCACTCACCAGTCTGGGCACCACCATCCACAGCAGCACTAGCTTGTGGCTGTGTTGACGCAGGAGTGCCCGTATTTTCACCCGAGCCAGCAAGCGCCGCTTGCACTTGACTCCCACTTGCACTCGACGCAGCAGTGCCCACGCTGCCACTTGACCCCAGCTGCCCTGTTGCACCACCAGCTGCAGCAGCAGCAGCGGCGGCTGAGTTGCCACTGGTGGTTGTGGCGCTGCTGCTGCCAGATGCAGCGGGGCCTGGAACAGCAGCTGCAGCAGCAGCAGCAGCAGCAGCATTGTCACCACCTGCAGCAGCAGGATCGGCTGCAGCAGCACTACTGCCCCCCTTGTCCTCCTCTTTTTCCGCCAGGCCCACTACCTGTGTGAGCAGGCTCTCCATGCGCTGGCCGGCGTCCTGCAAGCACATCATGCTAGAACATTTTAGAACATTCACAGATGAGGACACAGTTTTAATTTTCATGGCATTTTCATGGCCGCATGGTCATGGTTTGCTTCCTGCAAGCACATCGTGCCAGAGCAAACCAGAACGTTTAGAACAAACAGATTTAATGTTCATATGGCTGCATGGTCATGGTTTGTTTCTGCAAGCACATCTTGCCAAAGCAAGCTATTATGTCAGTATTTGAACGCTTATGGCCGCATGTTGGTAACAGTCGGGAAACAAGCTGGAGTCAGTGCATACATTCTAGGATATGGAGTCAGCGAGCAAATTTCAGGATTGGGAGCCAGTAATTGCGTTCCAGGAAATGGAGTCAGTAAATGCGTTCTGGTATATGGAGTCAGTAAATGCATTCAAGGATAGGGGGTCAGTAAGTGCGTTCTGCGACAAGCTGCACGTGCAAGCAGCTGATGTAGCTGACGTCAGCTTTCTCAGGCTTTCTCCACACACAGGCTGTGTGCATAATCAAATGTTGGCACTTTTTTGCGCGCCAGTCTCGGCTGCCTCCTGCCATTTAAAGCTCAACTTCAAAAGAAGCTACAAGCGAGCTTGCAACCAACTGATTACAGAGAACCAGATTTGGGGAGGGTACAATCAGGAGGAAGGAGCATGCAGGCATGGTCAGGACTTTTGATACCCTAAGGGCCAATGGATTTTAATTCAGGCAAGAAGGTTGCATCTGGGGCCAATGGATTCAAATAAGGGCAAAAGGGAAGCATGCTGAGCTGCTGGATCAAAAAGGAGGCGGGGGGGGGGGGAGTGCATGTGGGTCCGCTGGATCAAAAAGGAGGTGGGGGGGGGGGAGTGCATGTGGGTCCGCTGGATCAAAGAGGCGGGGGGGGGAGTGCATGTGGGTCCGCTGGATCCAGAAGGAGGCGGGGGGGGGGGGGGGAGGTGCATGTGGGTCCGCTGGATCAAAAAGGAGGCGAGGGGGGGGGGGAGTGCATGTGGGGCCGCTGGATCAAAAAGGAGGCAGGGGGGGGGGGTGGATGTGGGGCCGCCGGACCCAGAAGGAGGCGGGGGGGGGGGAGTGTGGCCAATGAGTTCAAAACAAGGCAAGATTGGGTGCATGTGTAGGCCGCATGAGAAAGCTAGTTCAATGTAAAGCTAGTTCAATGTAGAGCTAGTTCAATGTAGAGCTAGTTCAATGTAAAGCTAGTTCAATGTATGCAGCGCACTTGCACCAATCTGAGCCAGTGTGCTCACAAGGGGTGTGCAGCTGGCTTGTAGCCACTCAATGGGCAAAGGTTCATGACTGACTGGTAGGCCTAAGCTGTAAGCTGGCAGGCATGAGCCTTTCCAACATCTAAGGCTGCACAAAACAAGCTGCCAGACCCCACCCACACTCACACCCACACCCACACCCACACCCACTCCCACAATCACACCCACTCACGCCCTTTTGCATGTGCGTGCGCACACCCACCCACACTCACACTCACACCCACACCCACACCCACTCCCACAATCACACCCACTCACGCCCTTTTGCATGTGCGTGCGCACACCCACCCACCCACATTCACCTGCTGCCCATTGCTGCCCTCTCCACTGCTCTCATCGCCAGCTGCCCCATCCTGGTGCTGCTTTGTGGCGGCCATGTCCTTCAAGATGCCCACCACACGCTGCTGCACCTGTGTTGCGTTTTCAGGCACAGATACGCAAGCAGTTTTGGGATCCTAGCCTTCCTGAAATCAGGGTACTCACGCTCTGCTCAGAGGCGGCCATGTCCTTCAAGGTGCCCACCACACGCTGCTGCACCTGTGTTGCGTTTTCAGGCACAGATACGCAAGCAGTTTTGGGATTCTAGCCTTCCTGAAATCAGGGTACGCACGCTCTGCTCAGAGGCGGCCATGTCCTTCAAGGTGCCCACCACACGCTGCTGCACCTGTGTTGCGTTTTCAGGCATTAGGTATGCAGGGAGCCTTGGGATCCTAGCTTGTTCCTTCATTTCCTGAAATCAGGGTACGCACGCTCTGCTCAGTGGCGGTTATGTCCTTCAAGGTGCCCACTGCACCGAGCATCGCTTCCTGCTCAGCACAGGCACCAGAAAGGTAGCAGCCACCGGAAAAGTGCTGCCCTCACAACTCTGCAATTGCCGCGCATGCGACATGCACAATGATGGCCCCCACACTTGAGTTGGTGCTGCCAAGTACCACCTGGAGCCCCCCCCCTAAAAAAAAGAAAAGAAAAAGAAGACTGCAGCCCAGGGGCGGCACCCACAAAGAGAGCAAAGATCATAAATCTTTTGAAAACCCATGGCCCAGAGGCGGCACCCACAAAGAGAGCAAGGAAACGATTATTTTTTTGAATCCTGCAGCCCACAGGCGGCACCCACAAACAGAGCAAAGACAACAATTCTTTTTTCACAACCTACAGCCCAGAGACGGCACCCAAGGAGTTGCAGGCACCTGAGGCGTGCTGTGCTGAGCTCTGGGCTGTGGTGCCTTTGAAGCAGCGCTGCCAAGCATAACCTGTAGCCCACTGATGACACCCAAAACACTGCAGACACCTGAGACGCAATGTCCTCAGCCCTGGGTTGGTGCCTGTCCTTTTGAATCAGCACCACCACCGGCATGACCATTCAGCTCAGTGATGGCACCCACCAACCGCAGCAGTTTAGGGACACGCTGCCCCTATCTTTGGGATGGTGCTACCCAGCATATCTGGTAACCCATTAGTGACGCCTTCATGCTTCAATAACCACAGCTACCAAACAAGACAACCCTCACCTTTGGGTTGGTGCTGCCCAGCGTGTCCTGCAGCTCAGCGATGGCAGTCTCCTGCGTGCCCTGTGCCAAGGCTGCAACATCCAGGAGCAGCGAAGCCACATCCTACAGGTAAAAGAAATCAAGAAGCAGGTCCCAAAAGAATTCCAAGGAAAGGCTCACAAGAAAAGGTGCCCTGCGCCAAGGCTGCAATACCCAGGAGCAGCGAAGCCACATCCTGCAGGTAAGAAGAATTCAACAAGCAGGTCCCACAAGGAGTTCCAAGGAAAGGCTCACAAGAAAAGGTGCCCTGCGCCAAAGAAGGACATCCGGGAGCAACAACGCCTCATCCCATAGCAGTTTAATGGGAAGTCAAAGGATAAGTTAACAATAACCCACAGGAGAGGAGGAGGCGCTTGAGGCTGCAAAACCCAGGAGCAGTGATATGCCACATTCTGAAACCGTAATGAAAGGCAGAGCGGAGTTTTCTGTAAATTTATCCAGTGTGTGGACTCCCCAGGAAGTGTGGTGCATGAGGGCTGTGGCATGCAGGGCCAGCAACGCAACACCTTGCCTGCATGGTGGAAGTACAAAAAACCTGTCCTTTAGCAAACCGAAGGAAAAAAAAACAGTTGTGGCGCATGACGGCTGTGGCATGCAGGGGCAGCAACTGCACACCTTGCCTGCGTGGTGGAAGCAAAAGGACTATTTGAGTTTGGTTAAGTGAAATGAAGAGCCTTGAGGAAGTGTTGGAGCAAGCCCTTCCCAGGCTTGCAGGACAAGAAAGGCTGTGTGCTCTATTACAGCAGTGCCCAACTGCTCTATGCTAAGGCTCCTACCTTCATCTTCACACCCCCAATAGCAGGCAAGCCAGAGCCCTCCTGGCTATCCGTCGCACTGGTAGCTGCCCCACCACTCTCCACTCCCGCAGCGCCACTGCTGCTGCTGCTGCTGGGGGCACCAACACCATCTGCGCTAGCCCCGTTTCCACCCCCCTCCCCAGCACTTCCTCCCTTCTCTGCTGCCTCACCACCCCTCACACCACCCGTGCCCCCCCCACCAGCGCCCGCCGCTGCCTTCCCTCCTGCTTCTTGCTGCCTTCCCTGAGCTGTGGCGCTAGCAGGAACCCCTGTGGCATCTTTTCGGCCATCACCACCATCACTGCTACGTCCATCTGTTGCACCTTCTGTCCCCCCACCAGTCCCACGTGTTCCTCCAGGAGAAGCAGCCCCTGCTTCAGCAGTGGAAGGTGTGGCGCTCGCTGCCCCTGCCTGCCCTCCGTCACTGGCCCCAGCCAGCCCCTGGCTCCCACTGTTTGTGGCTTTTTTAGTGCTATCGGAGGCATTTTCTGACCCCAGCTGCCCCTCAGTGCTACTACTCTGTTTCTCCCCCACTGCACTTCCCCCACCTGCTCCACCCACTGCAGGGCTGCTGTCACCTGGCACGCTGCCCTTGCTGCTATCCCCAGTCTTCTCACTCCCTCCATCATTGCCACCAGCGGCGACATCAACACCAGCCGCTTGTGTCCCATCGCTGACGATGCTGCCATCGCTATTGCGCACCACGCCACCCCCCCCCACTTGCAGACCCTCCACCCCCACCCTCACGCCCACCACTGTTTTGAGATCCGGAGGCGCCCTTGAGCCCACCTCCTCTATCACTATCACCACCGCCGTTGCCCTCTGTCCCACCAGAAGGCACTCCACCACCATCAGTAGTTCCACTGCTCCTGGTCCCTGCATCATCGCCATGACCACTACCCCTAGCTGCGACACCAGGGACATCAGCAGGACCTTCCCCCCCGCCAGCAGCACTGCCAGCTGCAGCATTGGAAGCACCGCCACCACCTCCAGCGCCTCCTGCAGCTCCGTTGGATGTTGCTGCAGCAGCTGTCCCGCCACCAGGGCTGCTGGACCCCACACCTCCTCCCCCTGTGCCCTCTGCAGCCGCAGGGCTCACGCCCCCAGGCCAGCCTTCGTAGTTGAGGGGTGTGTCGAGGGCTGCAGTAGCAGCGGCGGCTGCAGCTTCTGCAGCGGCGGTGTTGCCCCCCCGCTTGCTGATCAGGTCACGGATCTCTTGGATCACCTGCACGATAGGGCAAAGCAAAGCCCCAGGGTTTGTTTTTGTTTCTGCTACTGGTGCAGCGGCGGTGTTGCCCGCCTGCTTGCTTGCTGGCCAGGTTGTTAACTTTTTAGGCCACCTGCAAGATAGGCAAAGCACAAGGCCATTATCCTATATGTTCTGCTGCTGATGCAGCGGCGGTGTTGGCCCCCTAATTGCTGCTCGCGTCACGGATCTCTCGGATCGCCTGCAAGGTAGGCAAGGCAGAAACCAGGCTGCTTTGTTTCTGCTGTTGCTGCAGCACGAGTGTTTCGCCCTGCCTTGCTTGCAGGTCAAGACACATGCAGTTTCCTGATGGTGCGCTGGTCAAGATGCAACCACCTACAGGGCAAGGGCAGGAGTCACACTGTTCTGTTTGTAGATTATGGCACTTACTTAAGCACATATTTTCACATCTTGTCACGATACATGCACAATGCTACTTGCTTCTTTCCTATGATGCAGGGTACGGGAGAACCCCCCATCCAAAGGTTGCTTTCAAACTTTCAACCTACTGGCCAGGCGCCACATTTTTCAGCGTTCCTGTTGTGTAATCCTTAGAGTCGTATGTTATTGCTCGGCCCTGCCCCTCAACCAGCTATGTAGCCGGAGCTCTTGGCCACAAAGACCACTCCCGGGGGGGCAGTGTCATCAACCTTTTGAACCTACACGCCTGCTTGTGTGGACATGCACACGTACACAAACACACACACCTTCTTGAGCGCTTCACTCTTTGCGTCATCGCTGTCCCCCCTGCCAGCTGTTGCCTCCTTGCTCTTTGCCCCCTCTCCTCTCCCCCCTCTACCCTTTGCATCAGATGCCTCTCCTGAACCACCCAGCCCCGCCTTGCGGCCCCCCCACCCCCTCGTGCCCCCCTCTTTGCCGCCAGACTCTCCCTCAGTCGTGCTGGCAGCGTCGGGGCTGCTCCCTGCACCCCCACCCGTCAATCCCTGACTGCTACTCCCACTGCCGCTGTCTGCAGATCCAGCGTCAAGTCTTTTGGTATCTGTGGTCCCACCACCACCATCACCACCGCCACTGCTGCTGCTGCTGCTGGCGGCTCCTTGCTCACTGCCACTTGCCCCCGACGCAGGAGCATCAGCTGCTGCAGCAGCACCTGGTGATGCGCCTGCTTCCTTGTTTACCTTGCCAACATTCCCAACTGATGCACCCTTGCTATCGCTGCTCGCGCCATCCCCATCTTTGCTGTCACTACTGCTACCAGAGGTAGAACCAGTGCTGGTGGTGGTGCTGGCTTCAGAGGTTGGGCTGGGAGAAACAGAAGCATCAGGGGAAGGGGAGGGTGATGGGGAGGGGATGGGCCTCACCCTGGGCTTGGAGCGCTGCAGGTCCGCAGCGACCTATGAGAACATGAAATGGGAAAGTGTTGGTTGGTGGCTGGTGCCAAGCAGGCTGGGTTGAGAAATCCGTATGTGAAGGCGATGGGTTTAGCTCTGCGCTTGAGCTTGTGAAACCACAGAAGTGTTAGCTGGTGGCTGGTGCCAAGCAGGCTGGGTTGAGAGGTCCAGGTGTGAAGGGGATGGGTTTACTCTGTGCTTGAGGATGTGAAACCACAGAAGTGTTAGCTGGTGGCTGGTGCCAAGCAGGCTGGATTGAGAGGTCCAGATATGAAGGGGATGGGTACAGCTCTGTGCTTGAAGTATGGTATGTTGGCAAAGATGACCTTTGAGCATGTGAAACACAAAAGTGTGTGTTGATGGCTGCTGCCAAGCAAGCTGGGATCAGAAATCCAGGTGTGAAGGGGATGCGTTTGGCTCTGGGCTTGAAGCGCATTAAGTTTGTAGCCACTGCAGGGTGTACAACTTGCAACACTACACATTCGGGAACATAACCTTCAGCCAGATAGTTTGGCTGCTCAGTGCGTTGAAAGAAATCCATCAATTCAGAGATAAAACGACAATTGCCATTGTACACATTTGCAGCCACAAAAGGATGCACACAATTCATGATGATTGTCGCTGATCCTTGGCTGGTGGTATGCAGATACATATCAAAAAGAGTTGTTAAAACAGCGATTGGTAAGGGGCTAATTCGAGGGGGGTTGGAGCTCTTCGGGGCTATGACCACCTGTACAGGTATTCATCACAGAGGGGCTCGATGACCAATGATGATGCTTGAGAGAGCGGGAAGCATACACCTTTTCACATTTAAAGCATCTTGGCGCATGTAAATCGATGCGATCCTCCGTGATCCTAAAGGTGCACCTCGTCATAAAGTCAACTCTGGTCAATATTGTCATTCCCCTCTGTTCCTCGGTCAAGGTATCTGAGGCTGAGGCCACCTTTTGGTCTATTGCCTGATGCCTGGCAATACAGAGTGTCGGATGCATGTGGCAGATGGCTGGTGTTGACCTGGTGCCTGATAGCAGATACAAAGCGTGAGATGCCAGACACAAACACACGCGCGCACACACACACATACACACAAAGCGAGAAATCCAAGTGGAGCTGCTTGAGCAGGCCCCTGAGGTTTCGAAATCAATCTGGTGTCTAATGCCTGACAAATGCAAACAATTAACAAATCAAGGCGCCTGCAGCTGAGGTTGATCTAATGTCTGATACCTGACCATGAAAAAAGACAAGAAGGGAAGAAAGAAAGACGATCACAGGGGGAAATGCGGCAAGGTCCTTGTTGCCTGAACTCAAGCCTTGAGTCCCCTCACGGCAGGTTGTGGAGAAAGCACGGGGTGAGGTTGTTGAGGAGCACATGATTCTCCTCCTAGGTTTGAACGGTCATTGCGGCATCAATGCATGGAGTCCAGTGCTCTAAGCATCAATGCCTGGAACAGGGTGTGCGCACCTGGGTGAGGATGTTGAGGAGCTCATTGGTCTCTTCCTGGGCCGAGACAGTCAATGCATCAGACATCATGCGCATGGCCAGGTTGCTGGTGCTTGTGGCGTTCAACGCTGCCTGCATTGCAAGTGCAAGAAAGGTGCACAATGCTGGTTGTCCTCTTCTTGTAAATGCACATGACCAGGTTGCTGGTGCTGGTGTTTAGGTTGGCATGCGCAAAGCCTCTTTTTGCAAATGTGCATGGCCAGGTTGCTGGTGCTGGTGTTTAGGTTGGCATTCGCAAAGGTTTTTAGCAAAGGGATCAAATGCTGGGAGTGATGTGCATCGCTGTTTGAGGTGCTTTCATCATGCATTCAAGGGTTCGTTCGAGGCGCCACCATGAATGGCCCCCAAAAATCAGTGTTTGATGTTCATTAAAGCCTCCTGCACCATGTATGGTAGAGTGTGCATGCACAGCACTACAAATATGAAGTCCTGATGTACTGAACCAGCCAACACCTCAGCAGGATGATTTGATTCCCAGAGGGTTCTCATCTGGCTGGTGTTCAAGTGTGTGGCCTTCTCAAAGCCTACTCCCTCTTTCCCAGAGGTAGCCAGCATCCTTGGTACTCATTTGGATGTAGGAAGTGGTTTGCTGCCCATATACTTTGGAGTTCAGTCCCACGTTGCCCTGCCTACCTCTGCTTCCTCACAGCTACCTCTGCTTCCACACAGCTACCACTGCTTCCTCACAGCTACCACTGCTTCCACACAGCTACCACTGCTTCCTCACAGCTGCCACTGCCTGCTGCTGCTGTTTGTATGAAGACTAGTGGATCACAAATCAAACATGCGGACGCAAAGCAGATAAAGATGCAAAGCAGATGGAGGTGACGCCCCTCTGCCTGGTCGCATCGTCACTGCTGTCGTTAGATCCAGCTGTTCATGGTATGGGAACAAGTATTACTATAAAGATTAATCTGTGCTAAAGGCAGGTGTCCAGGCAGCACGGAAGATGCGGGCAGCCCACCTGCATCGTCACTGCTGTCACCGCCTTCAGCTGCTGCTTGTTATGGTAAGGGCCGTCCAACGCAGCCGCCACCACCCTTTGCACCTGTGCAGTAAAGCGGGCACATGGTCATGGAAGCAAAACGTTAGAAAAAAAACAGGAGCAGGATCATGGAAGCACAAAGTTAGAAGAGAACAGGAACAGGATCATGGAAGCACAAAGTAAAAAAAACAGGAACATGATCATGGAAGCACAAAGTAAAAAACACAGGGACAGGATCATGAGAGCAAAAAGCAAAAAGAAACAGGGACAGGGTCATGGAAGCACAAAGTTAGGAATGGCCTCGATTTACCTGCGTACCTGAACTGGAGAAAGGGAAACACACAGTGAGCACCATTGGTGTTTGCAGCCTAGCTGTGCAACAAAAGAGGTCATTCCTACACCTGCACCAGACACAGCAACAACGTCAACGGCACAGCCACACCTACTCTTGTAAAGATAAACAACACCAATTAGCCAAAGCTACTTCTGCACCACACACCCTAGACAGCACCACACCAAACCACAACACCACACACGAGATGGCGCAGCCACACCTACTCCTGCAACAATAAACAAAACAGGCCAAACCTAATCCTGCACCACATGAAACACCGACGCAATACCACGGCACCTTACCACAGACTACACTACCACACCTACTTCTGCAATGATGGACAAAGATTGATCCAAGGCAGTCAAAGTGATGCCAGCGTTTGTGCGCACGTGCTCCAATGATTTCCCTACACAGGGCAAACAAGTGCAGCATATTTTGTGGAAGTAGCCAGGCATATGAGGCTGCTCAAATAGACATACATGTGCTTGCTGTGTGTGTATGTATGTACGTGCGTGCGTGTGTGTGTGTGTGTGTGTGTGTGTGTGTGTGTGTGTGTGTGTGTGTGTGTGTGTGTGTGTGTGTGTGTGCGCGCGCGCGTGCGTGCGTGTGTGTATGCGTGTGTGTATGTGTGTGTGCGCGTGCGTGCATGCGTGCGTGCGTGCGTGTGTGTGTGTATGTGTGTGTGTGCGTGTGTGTGCGTGTGTGTGTGTGTGCGTGTGTGCGCGCGTGCGTGTGTTGTACGTGCACATGCATATACATGTAATTATCCATGTATATTTTGTCTCTATGCTTGGCACTGAACATAAAGAAGCAAGCACCAACACGCCAACCCACCAGACGCCCTATTGTGGGTGGCCTGTTGCTTTAAGCCCAGTTTCTCAGCTCGCCTGCCTTAAGAAGCACTAACAAGCACTAACAAGCATACACCAACACGCCAACTCACCAGATGCCCCATTCTTGGTGGCCCGTTGCTTCATGCCCAGTGCCTTGCTCAGCTCGCTTGCCAAATCTGCCACCCTGCTGCTGCTGCTGCTGCTGCTGCTGCTGCTGCTCTTCTTTGCAGCCCCTGCTTTGTCAGCTGCTGCGTCAGGTTGGTCACCCTTCGGGCTGGCCTGGCCTGCCTCTCCCACCTCCCCGTTTTCACCACCACCACCACCACCACCACCACTACCTCCTCCACCACCACTGCCACTGGTGGCGGTGGTACTGCTGCTGCTGCTTGCCGCAGCTCCATCTCTGATAGGGTCCTTGGAGCTTTTTGCAGCCTCAGCATCAGCGTTTGTGCCAGCAGCAGCAGCAGCATCAGCAGCAGACGCTGAGGTGGCAGTACTGCCCCCCCCATCAGCAATGCTGCCAGAACCACCGCCACCGGCAGCGGAGTTTGCCTGAAGTGGAGCTTGGTCTGCGGCACCATTGGCAGCAGCAGCAGTAGCTGGAGGCTGGTCTGCTGAGGCAGTGGGGGGAGGGGCACTGCATAAAAGAGGCAGCACAGCATGTTTAAATGAGGAAGCTATGCACGGGGAGGGGGGAAGGGGTTACTCAGAAGTAGAAGGCTGCTCAGGTGGCGTACAGCATGGCCCCCTTTTCCCCCCACATACCCTGCTGTTGCATCATTCTTCATGGCTGCTAAGATGGCGTGGTGAACAGGCCCCCCCATTCCCCTACTCACCCTGCTGTTGCGTCATTCTTCAAGGCCGCTACGGCGGCTTCCGCAACTCAGAAGGCTTGCCTGCTGTCACACATCACACTATAGACTCCTTATCTCCCCATTTCCACAACCACCCTCCTGACCTATTCAGCATTTCCTTTGCGCAATACCCTCTGAGTCCCTCATTGATCTGTCTGCTGCTTCATCCTTCAACGCAGCAATGGTTGCATCTAGCAGAGACACAATGGAGGCCGTGCGCAAGCGCATCTCGCTCATGCCCATGTGCGCGCCCTCCAGCACACACTCACCTCGCTGTTGCTTCATTCTTCAACGCAGCTATGGTAGCATCCAGCATAGACACAATGGAGGCTGTGCGCAAGCGCGTCTTGCTCATGCCCATGTGCGCGCCCTCCAGCACACACTCACCTCGCTGTTGCTTCATTCTTCAACGCAGCTATGGTAGCATCCAGCATAGACACAATGGAGGCCACACGCGAGCGTGTCTCGCTTAAGCCCATGTGCGCGCCCTCCAGCAGGTCCACCACACGCTGCAGTGCCTTGCCCTCAGCAACATATTGTGTATGGCCCTGTGCACGTTGAGACGCAGAGTGGAAGACAGATACATAACACAAGCAAGTTGAACAATTGGCAGCCTGTATTGTGCACCTTCCACCACATGCTGCACTGCCTTGTCCTTGGCAACAAACTGTGTGTAACCCTGTCCACCCTCAGACGCAGAGAGCAAGACGAACACAAAGCAAAATAACTTGGATGTTTTGATCTGTGTGGAAGATGCCGTCACTTTATGATTCGTTAAACAGCTTGCCTCACTCATGTCCCTCATGAGCATAGATGCCAAACAAACAAAGAAACAAGCATCAACAACAAAGCGCAAAGTACACGACATGCTGCAGGGCCTCGCATTTAGCAACACACTGCGCTCATGTAAATAAAGGACATAAAAAGCCTCAAACACGCCTTACACGTTGCAGTCCATTGCCGGGTTGCAATGCATTGCCACATGTTGCAACCCATTGCCACACCTCACACGCTGCAACCCACTCTTGGCAACACACTACGAGTGGCTTCGTGTGTGCTGAGATGCTGAAAGGGTAGCTTGATGGTTCGAGCTGGAACATCCCATGCCTTGGTTCTCTGCGCAACCACCTTTGACTAACACCCTACCTTTTGGTCATTGCTCAAATTTTCTGCTTTATCGCAGCACCAACTTCAAACAAACTCTGCGCCTCATCACACTTCCTTGGCTCATCACACTCTCCTGGCTTGATCGCTGCTTATGTGTGTGTGCCTCTCTCTCTCTCTCTCTCTCTCTCTCTCTCTCTCTCTCTCTCTCTCTCTCTCTCTCTCTCTCTCTCTCTCTCACAGTTCATTTGCCCTAAAACCACCCACTGTGGCCAGCATGAGCACACTGCAAGAACACACGCAGCCCCACCTTGATCATCGCCGCAATTTCCCACAGGTGCTGCGGTGTAATGCTGGGCGCCTGAGCCACATGGTTCAGCTCCCACGCCGCCTGCATTGCACATATGGACAAAATGGTTTTATGGCAACTTGGTCCAGAATATTCAAGTGTTTGGGCCACAGGTACTGTTCCTACGCTGCATTGCACATTCAGACACAATGGCTTTATGGCATCAACTCTGCCCAGGCAATTGAAGCACTTGGGCCACAGGTTCTGTTCCCACGCTGGCTGCATGGCACAATGATATGACAGTATTAGATAACCCTGCGCCAAAGCGGAAGATTGAAATGTTAAAAAAAAGGAGACTGCGCGGCCCAGATCTGGCGGTCACTATCCAAAAGTGGCTCCTCGGCAATACACACAAATGCAGGGTTGGCCAATTTCATATGCTCGCGTCACAAACACACATATGTGTACAAATTTGTATGTGCGTGTTTATTTATAATATTCATGCGTTTGCATGTGTGTGGAATTTATATGTGTGTGGAGTATATAATGTGGAATATATATGTGTGTGGAATTTATAATATACATGCGTGTGTATGTGTGTGGAATGATGTGAAAGCAGTCATTGTATATACCATTGTATATACTGTATATAATACACAACAATTTTAGATATCACACATAATTGCCAGCAAAAATGCTGACGCGTGTGGCACATACATACAGAACGGCTGACATAAACTTTACACATGCGGAGTGCCACCAGCAGCATTCTAACAGCTGCAGCTCCGCTGGTTTCGCCTGTTTGCTTGACGAAGGATGCACAAAGGACCTTAGGAGGCCGAACCATCATTTCCCTTTTCTGTTTGTGAGCAACATGCGCACAAACCCATAAAAAACGCAATGCTGCCATTGATTTGTCGGCGCCCTGCTCAACTGAGGCCAAGCCAATTGAGTAGAGTTGGCCATGCTTCAGCTCTTTTGGCAAGGAGAGTCTAGGCTTCATGGTGTTTATGTACAGAATTGACCAACTCTAAAAATGAGACGTACCAGGCCCGGATGATCAGAGTTGACATACGTGCCCTTGGTGTATGGCCTCTGAATCACTCATCTAAACCTGCTTGCTGGCTCTCTGTGAAATACACAAAAAAATCAGTGTTACCTGCTTTGATCCTCCTCACTGCATGCTCACCTTGTGCAGTGTCGCCATCGTTCTGTAGGTGCCATGCTGAGTCCAAGCCATAAACCTGGAGCCGCACCAGGCCCCTGCCCCCTCAATGCTCTGACCCCCCTCAATGCATACTCACCTTGTGCAGTGTCGCCATCGCTCCGTTGGTGCCCTGCGAAGTCCAAGCCATACACCTGGAGCTGCACCAGGCCCCTGCCCCCTCAATGCTCTGACCCCTCTCAATGCATACTCACCTTGTGCAGTGTCGCCATCGTTCTGTAGGTGCCATGCTGAGTCCAAGCCATACACCTGGAGCTGCACCAGGCCCCTGCCCCCTCAATGTTCTGACCCCCCTCAATGCATGCTCACCTTGTGCAGTGTCGCCATTGTTTCGTTGGTACCCTGCCGGGCCGACGCAAGGTGAGAGGCTGCTGCTTGCACAACAGACACTGCAGCAACCGCGTCTTGGGCTTGCTTCTGCGCCCTGCATAATCAAGACAGAAACGTTTGCACAAAAAGGCAGTAGCTTTAATAGTTGAAACTGGTTGTAGGGATACCGTGCACACAATGCTTACAAAGAAACAAGGCCTGCACCATCACCCTGCTTGCACTTTTCAAGAAATTATTTTTGCACTTTTCAGGAAATGCTACCTGCAAAACAAAAGTCCTTTCTGCACCTTGCACAGAAAGCAATGCTTGTTGGAGACAAAGTTCTCCCATACCACGCGTCCAGCCAACAAGTCAAACAAAATTGCAAGCAAGGAATGGCGCTGTCCATGTCCGATAAAAACACCTGCGCCCCCTCTTTCTACATTTTATGTTTTGCATAGCATCAACCTTTTTTTGTTCACCTCTAGATGCAAAAAGAGCAGCATCAGGATCAACAGCCCGGCAGCTGCTCCCACACTTCCGCTGCTTTTATAGCCACACAGAGTTTTGGGGCTTATATGGCCACAAGCACATTCCAGCAATGCTATTCTCTTGCACTTCATCCAAGCCTTGCGTCTCTTGTTTTTGAACGAAAGAGGGAAGCGTCCTGCCCGACGCCTTCTAAACACTCATGTGCACACGTGGTTTAACCCTGAGCACATCGTTTGGAAGTAATTCATTCACTGTATATATGTATATATATACACACACTGTACATACATTTTAAGGCAACCGCTTTTGCAAAAGCCTCTGAGCCACTGCTTCATGCATACAAGGTCAGCTGCTGCAATGTAAGATCACGTCTCGAGCATGTCATACTACCTTGCAAACACTTGATGAACCACTGCTTCACGAACGACCAGCTGCTGCGCCAGCTGCACCATGGTGTTCTCCTCCTTCACGGCACCCAGGTTAGCAAAAGTATGCCTCATGCAAGTCAAATCACCTCGTAGACTCTTGAACCACTGCTTCATGCGCGACCAGCTGCTGCGCCAGCTGCACCACCGTGTTCTCCTCCTTCACGGCACCCAAAATGGCATGCGTGCTGGCGATGCTGCTGAGGATACCGAATGCCAACAGGCAGTATGCCATGCGGCGCCGCCACACCCATTGCATGCGGACCTGCGACAGGTCACAGGCGGAAGGCCGAGCAAGTTGAGCGTATGCCATGCGCTGCCGCTACACCCACTGTGTGCGGACCAGCAACAAGGAGATCGGAATGTTGGGCTGATGCAACGGATTAACTTTTCCCTCAAGTGAGGCCACTGGCAAGCAAGCTAAACATACAGGTAACTCTGCATGTTGGAGGCCAACAGGAGCTTGCAGGCTATGATATGTGCAAAAACAACATCCAGCCTTTTGTCCGCTTTGCACAGGGACAGCACAAGTGCACCGTGTACAAAGCATTGCTAAACCCCAAGGGGCCTGTCCTACAAATATACAAGGAACGCAAGACTGCAATCACCTCATGCACCACCCCCTTGGCAGTCAGGTCAGGGTTGTTGGCCAGGAGGAGCACAAAAGTGAGGGATGGCATGATGTAGGCCAGCATCACGGAAGCCGTTGCGCCCACCAGGCCTGCCAAGCAACAGATTGAGACAAAGTGAGGGATGGCTAATTATATTATCAATGAACAATTGTAGTTCTTACAACTGGTAATTGATCATAAAAAAATATAATTAGCTGGTGGCATGATGTAGGCCAGCATCACAGAAGCCGTTGCGCCCACCAAGCCTGCCAAGCAACAAACCCAGGCAAAATGAGGGACAGGCAAGGTGTAGGCCATCATCATGGAAGCTGTTGCATTTACAGTGCTCGCCAAGCACACACAGAACAAAAGGGATTTGAGTGGTACCTAGCAATCTGTGTTTGCCTTCCAAAACACATACACAAACACACACACTGGACTGCAAGTTCAGGTTCTAGAGGTATATTATATCAAGACTCGTTCATTACCTGCTTATTGCTTGTTGCCATGGTCAACATTCAAGCAAAGACCTTTTGCGGGAAAGGAAACTCCTGCAAACCCAACTGCCAAACACAATGAAAACAAGGGGCACGCGTGCGGGGAGGAGCTGCACTACTGGTACAGAAACAGAGTGTGTAACTTGCGCAAAGACTCACCGAAGATGAACTCCACGTTGGGTAGCCAAAGAGCAGCAGACATGGCCACGCTCAATACAAAGACCACAATGAATGCATGCTGCGTGTTGTTGGGCATTGCCTGCATGTACGCATGCACATACGAGAATGCACGTGTGAGCTTTCTTTTGGGTGGCGATCAACTCAATCACCTGGATAGGGTTCAGCATCCTGTCTGATGCCCACATCCAGCTGCAATTCAGGTAGGCAGGCAGGTTCAACTGCAATGGCTTTGCACACACCTTACTCCACTCCAGCTAGCCAAACTTGCTAGCACCATCACCCAGGAAAATGCCTCTAGCCAGGCCAACTTTTTCACTGTTGCAGCTTCTAGACTGAAAACATCCACAACAACCAACGTAAAACTCGATCAAATTTGCCACCTCCGTCACCCAGCACCATGCTAGTAGGCAGGTCCGTATGCTAATGGGGGTGGATTGTTCTGGGCCAAGAATCCAAAATGCCAAAATGCAAAGGCCTCCACCGCCAGAATCCCAGCAAAACCGCTTCTAGGCAGGCCCCTCTCTATACTACAGAAGCCACTGGCTAGGCAAATCCCCACCCGCCCACCTCCAATTTGCTTAACTTTCTGCAGCCATCACACAGCATCCCGCCTCATGGCAGACCCGTTGATGTGGATGAAAGGACAAAACACAGCCAGGTTTGGACGGGCTGCAGCTGCTGCACACAGTCTGCGCAGCAGCTACTTATAGCTTCAAGCTAGACACCCCCCTGGAAATCTTGTTGTTGCTGGCATTAAGGACTCTTAAGCTGGTGGCCTGGTCAGCTCCAGCCTTCAAGCATGTACATGGAATGCCCAGGCAGTTGTAGCCGCTTCAGCCTCCAAGCATCATTTGCGTGTATGCATGTGGGTGGACCCACGCACCTCCAACTTGCTGAAATCTCCGCCGCCGTCAGCCAGTACCCCGCCTCTTGGCAGGCCCAACGATGCGGCTGGAGACAGGCAGCCGGCTTTAGAAGGGCTGCAGCTGCCGCCGCTGTCGATCCGTTTTAGGCTGCGCCTGCTGCCCAAGCGCTCCTCCTCTTCCTCAGAGTCAGACAGCCTTGATTTGGCCCTGCTAGCCAGAATGACGAGTTCTGTAGCATGAAAACCATGTCATCCTCTGCTGATCTTTTGCGGAGTACAGGCTAGAAGAGTGAGTATGTACGTACCATGAGTCCCAAGCTGACCCTATTTGTGTCCAAATCGGCTGTTGTATCTAGAATAGCCGTTTGATGCCTCCCCATAAATGACAGTAAACACATCTTGATGGCAGAAATCGCAGAAACCGTGAAACATGTTCATCTAAGACAGCCTTGTTGAGGTCTGACCGGAAATAGACGGACACACACTAACGCTTGGGCTGGAAACGCATCAGGAACTGGCACAGGCTTTGCCTTGGAATTTGGAAGGTCCTTTTGACCACCACAGCCACGTGAAAACTTACAGCAGGTGCAATGGCTTATGCTGAAAAGCACATAACTAGAGAGGAAAAACTGATGGTCCACACTTAGCATGAGAACGCCATACCAGGACTTAGATACAAAGGCAATAAAAGTTGGGGTAAACAATGCAGTGCCCAACTCAAAACTCATTGGAGCGACTCCTACACAGCTGAATCAGGCACCGGGCAGGGTATGATGATGATGATTGTCAATTTAAATGTTGATGCTGCAGATAAAAGCAAACATTCACCTGCATGCTACTGCAAGGCTGACAGAGGTGCCAGGCAGGGCGTGATGGTAATTATTGGTAAGTATGGTGTAAGAAATGACACTCACCAGCACGCTGCACTGCTGAGGGGGGCGCCAAGAAAGGCATGATGATGTCTTAGACAAAATGCTTACCTGTACAAGGTGGTGCACCTCTACAAAAATCGTGCTCACCAGCGCGCCTCCTGTACAGCTGAAGGGGGCGCCAGGAAGGGCATCCTGGTCTCATAGACAAGATGCTTATCTTCTCAAGATGAGATCATTTCTACAAGAATTGTGCTCACCAGCACGCCTCCTGTACAGCTGAAGGGGGCGCCAGGAAGGGCATCCTGGTCTCATAGACAAGATGCTTATCTTCTCAAGATGAAATTGTATCTACAAAAAATGTGCTCACCAGCGCGCCTCCTGTACTGCTGAAGGGGGCGCCAGGAAGGGCATGATGATGTTGTAGAAGGGCATGATCACAAGCGGCACGCTGCCCAGGATGGACAGCCCATAGCAGAGCTTCAAGGAGCGCTCGTATGCACCGCGCAAGCCCTGCATTGCCCACAGAAAGGAGTAATGGTGTTGAAGGGTGCATGGTCATGAACAGCACCCTGCCCAGGATGGACAGCCCATAGCAGAGCTTCAAGGACCACTCGTATGCACCACACCAGACCCGCATTGCCCACAGAAAAGCAATGAAGATGTTGAAGGGTGCATGACCACAAACAGCACCCTGCATATAGGATGGACAGCCTGTAGCAGAGCTTTAGGGAATGTTCCTATGTACAACGCAAGCCCTGCATTGTCCAAAGAGAAGGAGAGTTAATACAATACTATGCCTGGGAATAGGGGATTTTATTTGCCTGCAGCAAGTAAGCCCAAACCATGCTGTGCATTTATTTGCTTGCATCAAAGCAGGAGACTTCGGGCGCCAGGTCACTGTGAGAAAGGGGATATTGGAGTTCTCCAAGATAAAGCAGCACCAGGAAAAGCTATGGCAGGGCACAGCCACTTTTGAAGGAAGATCTTGTCAGGAAAGAAATGGACAGTAGTTGCGTCAGGACAAGCTCTGGCATGACATAAATACTCTCAAGGACTCAGCTAGTACATTGCACGCATGCTTGCAGCAGCACACCCAACCCACACGCACACGCACCCACACGCACCCCACAGGAAAGTATACAACTTTGTCCCCCCCCCCCCAGATAAAAGCATGCGTTCACATCCACTTGCAAGGTGCGTAGCGCCCGGCTCACAAAGGCAAAAGCTTTTGGTACAGTACCCTGCACTCATCACCACATGCACAGCGCCCAGGCTCCAAATTAGGTCTCAGGGAGTGCAATTCTTAAAAACGAGCAGTATTTATCAACACTTGCGCAGGTCTCAGACAGTGTGATCCTTGAAGACGAGCAGCACTCACCACCACATGCGCAGCACCCAGGTTTCGCAGCAGGTCTCCCGCAGTGAGATCCTTGAAGGTAAGGTACCCACAGCAGCCCACCACAAAGTAGAGGCAGGCAGCCAGGCCCATGGACTGCAAAGAAAAGGCGTGTAGTGTACTTGTAATGCAATGTAATCAAGTTGCCTTCTGCAAAGTAGAGGCATGTCGCGCATGAGAAACACACGTATGTCGTGCATGAGAAACACACATATGTCGTTCATGAGAAACACACGTATGTCGCGCATGAGGAACACACGTATGTCGCGCATGAGAAACACACGTATGTCGCGCATGAGAAACACACGTATGTTGCGCATGAGGAACACACATATGTCGCACAAGAAAAACACACGCGTGTCATGCATGCGAAACACACGTATGTCGTGCATTTGAAACACACGGATGTCGTGCATGTGAAACACACGGATGTCATGCATGTGAAACACACGGATGTCGTGCATGTGAAACACACGTATATTGTGCCCAGTAAAGGCAAGCAGCCAGGCCCATGGACTGCGCATTGTGATCACAAAGTGGCCATGGATATCTAAAATCCTCTGAGAGAATGCAGTACAATCCATTCCTAATTCATGTAGGACATACAAATATGCAAGTTGTGACGTTTGTTTGTGTGACTACCCACCGTGACGCTGGTCGAATGATGCACAGAGCGGGCCTGCGTGCTGGTGAAACTGCCCAGGTACCAAAGGTATGCGGTGAAGCCACGGACCATGACACCACCACCTCCTCCATCAAAAACACCGACAACAGCAGTAGGAACAACAACTATGATAAAGTAAATGCACATAAAGTGCACACTCACAGCATCTGTGACGCCGGTCATGCGGCGCACAGAGGGGGCCTGCATGCTAGTGAAGATGCCCAGGTACCACGGGTGCGCTGTGAAGCTATAGGCCATGACCGGAAAGGCGACCAGCAGGCCATCTGGGCGCCACATCTGCACAGCTGTCGTGGCTGCTGCTGCATGGTGCATACACAAACAAATAGATCTGTGTGCGCTCCTCAAATCCATGTGTTGATTGAGCATGACAGGCAAAGCCTTCTTCAGACCACCTGGACATGGCACAGTAACTGCTGCTGCAAAGCAAAGCAATGCAATGGCAGGAGATGGTGCCTGCTGAATACTTGCATTGTTCCTTTCATGGGCGGGACGCATCTCTCCCTCACAGTATCGCCTAAGCACAAGGGACATCGATTTGCATGGTCTGGGTCATCACCCCCTGGCCTTATCACCTGCTTGTGGCCACCGCTGCTGCAGGTGCACACGCGCGCACGCACACACGCACACGCACACACACACACATACACACACAGGCAACAGCATGCACGCCACTGTGTTGCTGCACACAGATGTGCACTCCTGGTAGGTGAAGAAGTGGCCATCCGGAAAAGCATTACACTCCAGGAACCATGTAATCCAAGTTATCGTGCGATGGCGCAGTAACACCTGCACTTCATTTCATCCTTGCATTAAATGTCATCAATAAGGCCCTGCTCAAAAGGCCTGTGCTGGCACAGGTAGGACATGTAAGATCACCCGTCCCCTCTCTTGGCATTCTTGTGATACACTACACGCAATAAGCCTATGCCAGCACAAGAAAGACACAAGAATCCACCCACCCTCTCTCTTGGCACAGTCTTAATGCACTGCATCACACGCAATTGACCTACTCTTGTGCACGCAGGACACATGAGGTCACCCACCCTCTCTCTTGGCATAGTCTGCATGCACTGCATCACACGCAATTGACCTACTCTTGTGCACGCAGGACACATGAGGTCACCCACCCTCTCTCTTGGCATAGTGTGCATGCATTGCATGCAATGGGCTTATGCTGGCGCAAGCAGGATACGTAAAATCAGCAAAACCATCCTGTACCCCTCTCTTCATCTGCTCCTCCTGTATGCACAGGACTTCAGCGACTGACGACCACCCTTGTGCTCGCCCTGTGCTTGAAAACACAAACACACACACACACCAACATCCTCCTGCATTGCTAACATCGCTGGTGCTGGTAGTACACGAACACCCTGCCTGCGCAAAAATCATCCTGCTTGCTCAACTTGAGCTGGTCCTTGTAGCACGCAGGCCAGCCCGATCGGTACGCAGAAAGTTGCCATGAAAACCGCACAGGCTGTGAGAAAGGCAGAGACGATGCTGTTGTATCAATATCATCCTGCTTGCTCACCTTGCGCCGGTGCTGGTAGCGCACAGATCAGCCCAACCAGTGCGCCAAAGGTAACCATGAAGGCCACACAGGCTGTGGAGAATGCAGAGATGATGCTATTGTCGCGCACAATGAGCCCCACAGGAATGGCCCCCAGGAAGGTGACCCCTGCATCATGGCATGTGCGTGCGTGTGTGTGTGTGTGTGTGTGTGTGTGTGTGTGCATGTGTGTGTACGTGTGTGTGTATGTGTGTGTGTATGTGTGTGTGCGCGTGTGTGTGTGCGTGTGTGTATGTGTGTGTGAGTGTGTGTGTGTGTGCGTGTGTGAGAGAGAGGGAGAGAGAGAGAGAGAGAGAGAGAGAGAGAGAGAGAGGGAGAGAGAGAGAGACATTAAGCATTTATGGAGCAAGAACTGCATACGCTCCAGTATTGGGAACATGCCCCCATCTTTCCCTTAACTCACCAGCCAGCAGACGCATCCACAAAGTTTCTTTCCACACTTGTCTTTCCACACGCGGTCCCACACAATCCTACCAACAGACAAGCATCCACACACAAATTCAACCCCGAGCTCTGCTTCTCCCCCTGCCTTTACCCCCCTCCCAAAAAATGTGCTTCATAGGAAAGTAGATGCTTTTGAGGCAGACAGCCTTTTTTGCAACAAGATTGTGCTCCTTAGGAAGGTACAAACCCTGAGAGAGCCTTGTCCAGAGGGACAGGCTGGCCCAGGCTACAAGACAGGGACTCAAGCCATAAAGGCCTCATTCAAGTCTTAAACTGAGAACCAAGCCATGTAAGCCATGCAAGCTTGATTCAAGTCGCAAAACAGAGAGACAAGCCATGCAAGCCGCTCCTGCACATGCCTTTTCACTCGTGCGCATGCAGCAGACCTCATCTGCCAGGCTGGTGCTTTATGTAGGCCCCGCCCCTGAGGAATCCATTTGCCTGCCACCAAAAACATAGCACTTCAGCCATCAGGTTCTTCACTCAACACACATGTGTGCATACATGCAGCTCACCTCGCCCGCCACACACATATATATGCGCGCTTTGTGAGGGCTCTGCGCCCGGAGGGATTCAGGTGCCACCCACCAAAGATATAGCATAACACAGCATAACAGATAACACAATTCCCCCCCCCCCCCAATACGTGTGCACGGAAATGCAGCACGCCTCGTCTGCCAGGTAGACATTCCGTGAGGGCTCTGCTACCCAGAAGGATGAGGGTGCCAGCCATTTAAGACACAGCATAACAGGCACACGATGTCCCCTCAAACGCACGTGTACGTGCATATGCAGCATGCCTCGTCTGCCAGGTAGGCATTCTGTGAGGGCTCTGCTACCCAGAAGGATGAGGGTGCCAGCCACTGAAAACACAGCATAACAGGCACACGATGTCCCCTCAAATGCACATGCACATGCAGGACGCCTCATCTGCCAGTTAGGCATTCCATAAGGGCTCTGCTACCCAGAAGGATGAGGGTGCCAGCCACTGAGGACACAGCATAACAGGCACACGATGTCCCCTCAAACGCACATATATGTACACATGCAGTACGTCCCACCTGCCAGGTAGGCATTTCGTGAAGGCTCTGCGCCCGGAGGGATGATGGTGCCAGCCACAGAGGACAGCACATCAGCCATGATGTTGAGGTAGGCGACAATGCAGCCCACGTTTGTGGCTGCCGTGCAGATGTATACAAGGGTGCGCCCATGGCGGCCCACCGCCTGTAGTGCAGTAAAGCAAAAACTGGAATAAAACTGGCAGTAAAGCAGCAGAGGAGCCAAAGGCTTTATCCATGGTAGGGAAATCCAAGAGGCCACATTGGCGATAATGCAGGTTGTCGCGAGGGGGTGCCCACCACCCTTGAGTAAAGCAAACAACAGGGAGATCAAGGATGTAGCAGAGATCCAATATGTGAGATATGGCAACAGATACTGTGACAGCAAGGATGGCAAGAGAGTGGCAGAACTTCTGTCAGTATAGCAGCAAGGATGGCAGAAGAGTGGCAGAGCTTTTGTTTGTAAAGCAGCAAAGAAGGCAGGACGAGCCAAAAATGAGCCGGCTTGTGTGGCTGCAAGGATAGCTGGATAAGCAAAAATGGGTTCATTTGTGTGGACACAGGGATGGCAGGGTAAAACATTAAAAAGGTCTGTTTGTGTGGACGTCAAAATGGCAGTGTAAGCTGTAATGCACTTCCCACGCTACCTTTCCTACGCTATATTGCCTCTTCTTGAGCAGCAACACAACTTCACTATGCTGAGCGCCAAGGGCTGTGGGCTTGAGACTGGGGCCAAGCAAATCAGGAAATGAGGGTGGTTATGCCATGAGCACCATGAGCAAGAGTGCACCACTGTACCATGCTGAGCGCCAACAGCTTAGGGCCTGAGACTTAAGCCCAGCAAACCAAGACATTTGGGCAAGTGCACCATTCGTGGCTCAACCCTGGAGCCTGCACAATTTTCAAGGACCACTTGTGCTGGAAGTTCTGGTCCTTCAACTCCTCCTTTCTGTTGCAGAAGCGACAAACAAGGAAAACACACGCACGCACGCGCCCACCAACCTGCTCTGTTAAGTCGTCATAGGAGCGCTTGCTGCTGAGCTGGGTGCAGTACAGCAGCAGCAGGTAGGAGAAGCGGCACGCCAACAGGCACACCAGCATGATGAGGGTGGACAGCACGATGCCTGAGGACCTGGCATGCGATGGTGAACAGGCAATGCTGCAGTTGAATGCACCATAGCAAAAGCAACACGCCAAGAGGCACACCAGCATGATGAGGGTGGACAGCACGATGCCTGAGGACCTGGCATGCAATGGTGAACAGCCAATGCTACAGTTGAATGCACCATAGCAAAAGCAACACGCCAAGACGCACACCAGCATGATGAGGGTGGACAGCACGATGCCTGAGGACCTGGCATGCGATGGTGAACAGCCAATGTTCAATGCTGAATTGCAATGCACCACAGTGCAGTGCAATGTACCACAGTGCAGTGCAGTGCAGTGCAGTGCAGTGCACAGCGCAGTGCAATGCAATGTACCACAGTGCAGTGCAGTGCACAGCGCAGTGCAATGCAATGTACCACAGTGCAGTGCAGTGCGCAGCGCAGTGCAGTGCAATGAACCACAGTAACACACCCCAAGGCACACCAGCCAGACGAGGGTGGCCAGCACAGCGCCTGAGGACCTGGCAGAGCAGCACAGAGCCTTTTCCATCATCCATGACGCAAGACAACATGGTGGCAGAGCAGGTCAGCGCATGGAGAAACCTTCATATCCGTCACCCTAATGATTTCTGGTGCACATCGCACAGCTGCAATTGTTAAGACCTGCGAACCCATCGTATGCCATTTTATGCACACAGCAGTGAGGTTACAAAGTTGCCACTGAATGCGCTCAGCAGTGAGAGTGCAGAATTGCCATTGAATGCACGCGGCAGTGAGAGTGCAGAAAAGGTGCCGCTGATTGCACTATGCATCTACTTGGAGAGACCTTGTTAAGACATTTAGAAAACATGGCTTCCCTGCTGCTTCCATCCTCAGCCTTTCCGTTGTCGGCCCTAAGATATGGCTGGCACCCCACCACCTCATTGCTGCATCTGTCCTCGGTCCTTACATTGTCAGCCTTTCAAAAAGCAGCCTTCAGACTTTGCAGATACACCATCACCTCATTGCTGCTTCCAACTTCAGCCCTTCCAGCCTTGCTCTGAGTTTTGTCCAAGACCATCAAATGTATGCAATGCATTCATTGAGATCCTCTGGCGAGTACATGTGCAATGCATATATGAGGCAATGCATAGGAGGTTGTCCCTTGATTTTGTCCACAAAAGCCTTCACACACCCTCAATATTGATTCCCTCCCCCCTCCCAAAAATTACTGAGGGTAGACTTGGTACACGCATATTCACTCACTTGAAACAGTATGGGTAACCCAGCAAGCCAGCGCCCAAAATGCAGTTCACCAGGTTGAACACTGACTGGCGCATGGAGATGCGCCCCATGGAGCTGTTGTCGCCACGGGACTGCAAAATAGTTAATCTTGTGTGTGTATTTTTTTGTGTGCGCGCGTGTGCGTGCGCGTGAGCGCACGCGTAAATGTGTGTGTACACATGTGTACACACACACGTACATGTGTTTATATGTGTGTATGCATGTGCTCGTGTGTGTGCTTGTGCGTGTGCTTGTTTACGCGCACGCGTGCGTATGTGCGTGCGTGCGTGCGTGTGTGTGTGTGTGTGTGTGTGTGTGTGTGTGTGTGTGTGTGTGTGTGTGTGTGTGTGTGTGTGTGCGCGCGCGCGCGCGTGTGCACGTGTATACGCACACCCAAATGGTTTACTGCTTCCACCTGGTGTAAAATGAAAGAGAATTACCTCAGCGCAATTGTAGGATCAAGCCATAGGCAAGCACCTTGTGCGTGATGCTTGCATGCACCATTTTTTTGCGACTGTGTTTAATAAGGAAAGGGGTTCAAAGTGTATGGTTTCTACTTACCCCATTTGCTGCCTTTGAGCCCCTGGAGGAGCTGCCTCCCAGATCTGCACCAAAACGAGGAAAGTGCGCAAAGCACGCAGGTGAGGTGAAGGAAAGCGGCAAGCAGTAAGTGCGCAAAATATGAAGTATACGCACCAATGACTTCCTCACTGCTGGAAGAAGGCAGGGAGCGCATTCTCATCATGCCCCTATGTGCTCAGAGGTCTGTAATGCCAGGTCATTTTAAAAGGACTGCTCCACACTGAAAGCAATCAGGAAAATGCTTCATGACATAAATTGTGCTCAAGCCCATTTGTTCTTTTAGGCTGCCTGGCTCGGATTTTATTAGTCAGTTGGGCTTAACTTCCCCAGTGGCAGAACACACGTAGAGGAAATAATAGCTGAAATCGAGAAACCATTTACGCAATTCTTTGGTTTTTTCCTGCTCAGACTGCGGTATTGCTGGAAGAGGTAGCAGTGCACTTTATTTGCTTTACATCCGTGGCAATCAGGCACGTCAGGAATCACTTCAGAAAAGAGCATGGCCACTCCCCTGGAGATTGCTGGCCAGGTGAGTAGGCATTGGTGGTCAACGTGCTGTGACAGATGGAGTTCTTGCGACAGCTCTAGTGCAATAAGCACCTCAGGAAATATGGATCCATCTCCATTGATGACAATGCTGAAATGGTTTGAGGCATTTGTGTGCATGATGCGCACTGAGGCTGAAGAGCACCCGCATGCAAGCATCTCCAAGGGAAGCGCAGCGCTCCTTGCATTGCATTCAGGGACTGCCCCGTTGATTGCCTGCATTCTTATCATGTGCTACCTTTGCATTGCTACCGAATCTCAATGGAGCTGAAATGGTCTGCTAGGGTCAACTCTTGAGATGCAAGGCCAAGCACTCACCGCTCAACCTTAATGCCCAGCGGTCTCAACATTCCTGTCAGATAGGAAGTTTTTTTTAGGGATCTAATAAGAGTAATTGTCAGAGTGGTTCATTTTGAACGTCATGGATGCAGATGTGTCCTTCGGTTTGACCAACACATGGCATGCATTGACGATGGGTCCCACTGTACATGTTACTGCTTTCCATTCATTTCCCACTCCATTACTGCATCCCAAGAGTTCAAATGCTGCTTGCATGCTACAGTGATGCGAGGTAGGCAGCCGCAAAGCAAACACACAAAGCCCAGGTGCTCAAGAGCAGGATTCCGATGCTCAACCCTGATTGTTCAGTCTGCATGTAATCCGTTCATCTTGATGCATTAATGCGCTTAGCAATGAGGTGCTCAATTTCCTGCCATGCTCACATTAATGTGAGAAACCTTGTGTGCTCTGTGCCACACACACTGCACCAACCTCTTTCATACACGTGCTAATGAACATTCTGCACTCCGCATTCAGCTCAGCTCATTCAACACCCTGCATCACACTCTGCATTGCAAAGCTTGCCCTCTGCATGCGCTCTGACCCTGCCAGGCGCTTAATGCACGTGTATGCCTGTTCTGGTTTGCACGTATATGCTTGTTCTGGTTTGCACAACCTGATAACCCCACCCTGGAGCGCTTCTTCCGGGGCCAAAAAAACACCATCGCTTCTGTCTGCTTCAATAACAAACCTCCTTGCACGTTGGTACTTGTTCTGACATCCTGCACAGCCTGATGACCCCACCCTGGAGCGCTCCTTCCGAGGCCACAAAGACGCCGTCACCTCTGTCTGCTTCAACAGCAACATGAAGCAGCTCATCTCGGGTTCTCTGGACAGCTGCGTCATGGTGTGGAACTTCAAGCCCCAGCTGCGGGCATATCGCTTCGCGGGCCACAAGGTGTGTTGTTGTTGTTGTGCGTGTGTGTGTGTGTGCGTGCGTGCGTGCGTGCGTGTATGCGTGTGTGCGTGCGTGTGTGTGTGCGTGTGTGTGTGCGTGTATGTGTGTGTGCGTGCGTGTGTGTATGTGTGTCTGCCTTTAACAGGACTTGTGAGCGGGTAGGCGGGTGATAGGGAGTGGATGGAGCCGAGAAATGTTTTAGCCTTTCAAAGCAAGCAGCTGCCATCCCTGAGCCAGCTGGCTGCGCAAGCTGTGTGTGTGCCTCTTGCACCCCTGAAGTCCTGGCCTTGGTTGCTTGCCCTCATAACACTGCAGAAATATAGTTTTGATTGTGTGCCCTCATGGTTCCATAGAAGCCCAGTCTTGATTGAAACTGAATGCCCTCATGGGTTTTGTAGAAGCACGGTCTTCATTGCATGCCCTCATGGGTTTTGTAGAAGCACGGTCTTAATTGCATACCCTCTCTCTCTCTTTTCTTTCTGTCTCTCTCTCTCTCTCTCTCTCTCTCTCTCTCTCTCTCTCTCTCTCTCTCTCTCTCTTGCTGCAGGATGGCATGTACTCATTCCATGGCACACTGCTGCGCTTAGCTCACGCACGCAGCTGGACTCATCTTGTGCCACTCTCTCGCACTCTCTGCTGCAGGGTGGCGTGCACTCCGTGGCATTCTCGCCCACACACTCCCTCATCGCCTCAGGGTCAAAGGACAGGACCATCAGGCTGTGGCAGTCCACTGTGTGAGTTTTCTCAAAGTCAAAGAAAAGGTCCATCAGGCTGCGGCAGGTGTGAGTTTCTGCAGGAGTTGCAGCATACTGTGTGACATTGAGGGAAGTGCTTTTGGTCGTTCACCTGTGGCAATGTACAGCGATAACAGTAGCGTGCCTGTTGGATTGAGCGTGTAGCAGAGGTGCTGCTGTGCGCTCCATGTGTGCTCCAACAGAGGTAAGAACGTGCGTTCCAATGGAAGTAAGAACGTGCAACGGATCAGCCAGGACATGAGTTACCGCCCGACTTTGGCAATCCAATGCACACGGGAAGAAGGTACATAACTCTACTGAGCATGGTGAGCAAAAAGTAAGTAAAAGCAATGAGTAAGTAAAGGCAGTATGGTAGTAAGTATGGCAGTATGGTAGTAAGTATGGCAGTAATGGTAGCAGCAATGAGTAAGTATGGCAGTATGGTAGTAAGTATGGCAGTATGGGCTTCATGGCTCTGAGCATACTCAGCGGTTGGCATCTGTATGCGCACCTGGTCTCTGTTGCTCCTTACTAAATTGGCTGGATCTCTATTGCTTCTGACCGAAATGGTTGGGTCCCTGTTGCTTCTGACTGAATTGGTTCAGCATCTGTTGCTTTGGGGTACATTGAATGGTATTAAGGGTATTTGTGTTGCCCTCTTGACCTGCTGCCCGGTATCATAACCAGGCCTGTGGGTTCTCGTCCCTGATGAGTTATGAGTGCTGGCTTGTCTTGAGCTGCGCTGTTTTTGAATGCTTTTGATGCACTGCTGAGCGGCAGCGATGTGCACCTGTGAGGGCCAAAAGCTCATGAAGCTCATGCACAAGAAATGCAGTTGTTGGATGGCTGGTAATTGGTAGGGCTGGCCAGCTCCACATATCCGTGGACACACATACTGTACATGTGTTCCACGTTTTTCGTGCCGTGCATATGCTGAATTGGCCAGCGCTGATCATTGGATTGCGCCACCACCCCCTATTGAATTGGCCCCACCAAACCCCTACTCATTGGACCGCGCCACCATCCCCTATGGAATTGGCCAGCGCTGATCATTGGATTGCATTGGATTGCGTCGCTTCCCCCTAAAGCCACATCAGCCTTTCTATGAATCTAAAGCCGGATTTTAATCCTCTGGCCTCGCTTGGTGCCTGATCAACTCTTGCTTTGTAAGCTGCAACTGAGTCACCCGAGACAAGGCCCACAGCAGCCCCATGCATACATGGGGCCAAAAATGTTTGGCCACAACCGCTTTGGGCCTAGAAAAGACTATGCCAGGAAACAAGGCCTCAAAAGGCTACACAGCTCTGGCCCGCACAGGACTAAAAGTAATCTCAGCCCACGGCTCAACAGTACAAGCGCTGGCCCGCACAAGACTTAAAGTAATCTCAGCCCACGGCTCAACAGTACAAGCGCTGGCCCGTACAGGACTAAAAGTAATCTCAGCCCACAGCTCGACAGTACAAGCTCTGGCCCGCACAGGACTAAAAGAAATCTCAGCCCACGGCTCCACGGTACACAGACCCCAGGTTAGTGGTGCTCGAACACCAGAACAGAGCTACAGAACAGAACTCAGCTGTCTGTAACATGCGCGCACGCACACAAACACACACATACACACATACACACACACTCATGCATACACTTTGATCTGGCCCACTTCATTCATGGTCGCAAAGAGGGAGAGCCCTCTTAATCAGGAGTCCATAAACACTTATTCTGCTGCGTGGTGGAGGGGACTCTTGGCTCTTTTGGCCAATGTGTCTCGTTTTCCTTAATTGATGTGGGGAGAGTTTGATCTGCCTGTGCCGTTTTTCTTCTTACTCCTGGTGTGTGGCCTCCCATTGTCAACCGCCTGAGACTGTCCGTTCCTGCATTCGGTTATGCAGGGAGGGCAAGTCCACTGTATTGAAAGCTCACACAGGCACGGTTCGGTGTGTGGCCTTCTCCAGCGATGGCCGCATGCTCCTGAGCGCCAGTGATGATAAGACCGTGAAGGTGAGTGCTCGGACACCGGACCCTGCCCGTTTTTCCTGTCATGGTTTGTACATGGCCTCTCTAGCAGTGACCGCATGCTTGCCAGTGATGACAAGACTGTGAAGGTGAGCACTCTGGCACTGGAATTTCATGCTTGAAATTCATGCATGCCCTTTCCAGCAAGGGTCGCATGTTTTCCTGGGTGGCAGTGGCGAAACCAGGGGGTGGGGTGTACTCTGAAAGTGGACTCTCTTTAAATGACATGGCTTATGCATGGACTCTTAGGCAAGGGCTGCGTGCTTTTGAGTGCCAATGATGGCACGAGGCGGTGTAGGTGGGCGCTTAGTGAGAGTGATGGGCACACACACACACACACACACACACACACACACACACACACGCGTGCGCACACACACACTTTCACGCACACACACAAGCACACATTGGGAGTCAGGTCGGACGTGCTTAAGCGCCACATCAGCATGCCACCCAGAAGTCCCGCCCTGTACCCGCCCACGATGCAAAACCCATGTCCCGAGCTGCACCTGCTCCTGCTCACCTTGCTGTGAGACTAGCCTCCAGCGTCGCTCCAATGCTGCAACCTTTGGAATTGCATGTAGCTGGCGCACGCAAGCCCCGTACTGTGCTGCACCTGCCCGCCTCCTCCTGTGCAATCAGCGCGAGCCTGCAAGTGCCATGCTGCGCCCTCACACACACCATGCTGAGCCCGAGTCCTAAGCTGCACCTGCTGACCGTGTTGTAAGCCTAGCCTCTGACGCCACTCCAATGCTGCGCCAACCGCCTCGTTTGCATTGTAGAGCACACTGAGCCCTGCGCTGGCATGGGCCCTGCCCATCCAGCGCTTGGCCTTCAAGCTGACCGCCCACCATGCACGTGCGAAAACATGAGCACTCATGACTGCGTGACCACCACACACGTGCGCAGGTGTGGGCCCTGCCCACCCAGCGCTTTACCTTCAAGCTGACTGCCCACCATGCACGTGCGAAAACATGAGCACTCATGACTGCGTGACCACCACACACGTGCGCAGGTGTGGGCCCTGCCCACCCAGCACTTAGCCTTCAAGCTGACCGCCCACCATGCACGTGCGAAAACATGAGCACTCATGACTGCGTGACCACCACACACGTGCGCCTTGCCCACCCAGCACTTTGCCTTCATGCTGACCGACACCACATGCATGCACACATATGATCACATGACACCACGCACATGCGCAGGTGTGGGCCCTGCCCACCCAGCGCTTTGCCTTCACGCTGACTGGCCACCAAAACTGGGTGCGCTCCTGCCAGCCTTCCCCAGATTGCCGGCTTGCTGTCTCTGGTGGCGATGACAAGACAGTCAAGGTAAATGGATTGTTGCCTGTGTGTGTATCTTGAAGGCTGGGCTCCTGTCAGCCTTCCCCGGGTTGCGGGCCCACCATCTGTGGTGGCAATGACAAGACAGTCAAGGCAAATGGATTGTTGTCCGTGTGCGCATTTTGGAGGATGCGCTCCTACCAGCCTTCCCCGGGTTGCGGGCTCACCATCTGTGGTGGCGATGACAAGACAGTCAAGGCAAATGGATTGTTGCCTGTGTGCGCATTTTGGAGGATGCGCTCCTGCCAGCCTCCCCCGGTTGCGGGCTCGCCATCTGTGGTGGCGATGACAGGACGGTTCAAGGTGAATCAACATGCTTGTTGTCGCAGTCTCAGGTTCCGGCGCCTGGCAATCATGGTACCTGTTCACACGGGCCTTAAGCTCCTCTCTGTGATGTGGGTGTGGGCGTGGGTGTGGGTGTGTCCCTGAGTGTGACCCCGTCAACCCTTCCCAGACGTTGCTGTTTTGCCATGCCTCCTGGCAACGATGAAATTGTCAAAAGGATATTCATGTCTATGACCCCTCTGCTTGTTGTCGCCTGTGCTGTGTCCATTGTTGCCACGGTTTTTGGTCTCTGTGCCTGGCCAGGTCTGTAGCTGCCATGATCTCTGTGTGCTTGTTGTTGCCTGCGCTGTGTCCATTGTTGCCACGGTTTTTGGTCTCTGTGCCTGGCCAGGTCTATAGCTGCCGTGACCTCTGTGTGCTTGTTGTTGCCTGCGCTGTGTCCATTGTTGCCACGGTTTTTGGTCTCTGTGCCTGGCAAGGTCTGTAGCTGCCATGATCTCTGTGTGCTTGTTGTTGCCTGCGCTGTGTCCATTGTTGCCACGGTCTCTGGTCTCTGTACCTGGCAAGGTCTGTAGCTGCCATGATCTCTGTGTGCTTGTTGTTGCCTGCGCTGTGTCCATTGTCGCCACGGTTTTTGTCTCTGTACCTGGCGAGGTCTGTAGCTGCCATGACCTCTGTGTGCCTGTTGTTGCCTGTGCTGTGTCCATTGTCGCCACGGTTTTTGTCTCTGTGCCTGGCAAGGTCTGTAGCTGCCATGATCTCTATGTGCTTGTTGTTGCCTATGCTGTGTCCATTGTTGCCACGGTTTTTGGTCTCTGTGCCTGGCAAGGTCTGTAGCTGCCATGACCTCTGTGTGCTTGTTGTTGCCTGTGCTGTGTCCATTGTCGCCACGGTTTTTGTCTCTGTACCTGGCGAGGTCTGTAGCTGCCATGACCTCTGTGTGCCTGTTGTTGCCTGCGCTGTGTCCATTGTCGCCACGGTTTTTGTCTCTGTGCCTGGCAAGGTCTGTAGCTGCCATGATCTCTATGTGCTTGTTGTTGCCTATGCTGTGTCCATTGTTGCCACGGTTTTTGGTCTCTGTGCCTGGCAAGGTCTGTAGCTGCCATGACCTCTGTGTGCTTGTTGTTGCCTGCGCTGTGTCCATTGTCGCCACGGTTTTTGTCTCTGTGCCTGGCAAGGTCTGTAGCTGCCATGATCTCTGTGTGCTTGTTGTTGCCTATGCTGTGTCCATTGTTGCCACGGTTTTTGGTCTCTGTGCCTGGCAAGGTCTGTAGCTGCCATGACCTCTGTGTGCTTGTTGTTGCCTGTGCTGTGTCCATTGTCGCCACGGTTTTTGTCTCTGTACCTGGCGAGGTCTGTAGCTGCCATGACCTCTGTGTGCCTGTTGTTGCCTGTGCTGTGTCCATTGTCGCCACGGTTTTTGTCTCTGTGCCTGGCAAGGTCTGTAGCTGCCATGATCTCTGTGTGCTTGTTGTTGCCTATGCTGTGTCCATTGTTGCCACGGTTTTTGGTCTCTGTGCCTGGCAAGGTCTGTAGCTGCCATGATCTCTGTGTGCTTGTTGTTGCCTATGCTGTGTCCATTGTTGCCACGGTTTTTGTCTCTGTACCTGGCGAGGTCTGTAGCTGCCATGATCTCTGTGTGCCTGTTGTTGCCTGCGCTGTGTCCATTGTCGCCACGGTTTTTGTCTCTGTGCCTGGCAAGGTCTGTAGCTGCCATGATCTCTATGTGTTTGTTGTTGCCTATGCTGTGTCCATTGTTGCCACGGTTTTTGGTCTCTGTGCCTGGCAAGGTCTGTAGCTGCCATGACCTCTGTGTGCTTGTTGTTGCCTGCGCTGTGTCCATTGTCGCCACGGTTTTTGTCTCTGTGCCTGGCAAGGTCTGTAGCTGCCATGATCTCTGTGTGCTTGTTGTTGCCTATGCTGTGTCCATTGTTGCCACGGTTTTTGGTCTCTGTGCCTGGCAAGGTCTGTAGCTGCCATGACCTCTGTGTGCTTGTTGTTGCCTGTGCTGTGTCCATTGTCGCCACGGTTTTTGTCTCTGTACCTGGCAAGGTCTGTAGCTGCCATGATCTCTGTGTGCTTGTTGTTGCCTATGCTGTGTCCATTGTTGCCACGGTTTTTGGTCTCTGTGCCTGGCAAGGTCTGTAGCTGCCATGACCTCTGTGTGCTTGTTGTTGCCTGCGCTGTGTCCATTGTCGCCACGGTTTTTGTCTCTGTGCCTGGCAAGGTCTGTAGCTGCCATGATCTCTGTGTGCTTGTTGTTGCCTATGCTGTGTCCATTGTTGCCACGGTTTTTGGTCTCTGTGCCTGGCAAGGTCTCTAGCTGCCATGACCTCTGTGTGCTTGTTGTTGCCTGTGCTGTGTCCATTGTCGCCACGGTTTTTGTCTCTGTACCTGGCGAGGTCTGTAGCTGCCATGACCTCTGTGTGCCTGTTGTTGCCTGTGCTGTGTCCATTGTCGCCACGGTTTTTGTCTCTGTGCCTGGCAAGGTCTGTAGCTGCTATGATCTCTGTGTGCTTGTTGTTGCCTATGCTGTGTCCATTGTTGCCACGGTTTTTGGTCTCTGTGCCTGGCAAGGTCTGTAGCTGCCATGACCTCTGTGTGCTTGTTGTTGCCTGTGCTGTGTCCATTGTCGCCACGGTTTTTGTCTCTGTACCTGGCGAGGTCTGTAGCTGCCATGACCTCTGTGTGCCTGTTGTTGCCTGTGCTGTGTCCATTGTCGCCACGGTTTTTGTCTCTGTGCCTGGCAAGGTCTGTAGCTGCCATGATCTCTGTGTGCTTGTTGTTGCCTATGCTGTGTCCATTGTTGCCACGGTTTTTGGTCTCTGTGCCTGGCAAGGTCTGTAGCTGCCATGACCTCTGTGTGCTTGTTGTTGCCTGCGCTGTGTCCATTGTCGCCACGGTTTTTGTCTCTGTGCCTGGCAAGGTCTGTAGCTGCCATGATCTCTGTGTGCTTGTTGTTGCCTGTGCTGTGTCCATTGTCGCCACGGTTTTTGTCTCTGTACCTGGCGAGGTCTGTAGCTGCCATGACCTCTGTGTGCCTGTTGTTGCCTGCGCTGTGTCCATTGTCGCCACGGTTTTTGTCTCTGTGCCTGGCAAGGTCTGTAGCTGCCATGATCTCTGTGTGCTTGTTGTTGCCTATGCTGTGTCCATTGTTGCCACGGTTTTTGGTCTCTGTGCCTGGCAAGGTCTGTAGCTGCCATGACCTCTGTGTGCTTGTTGTTGCCTGCGCTGTGTCCATTGTCGCCACGGTTTTTGTCTCTGTGCCTGGCAAGGTCTGTAGCTGCCATGATCTCTGTGTGCTTGTTGTTGCCTATGCTGTGTCCATTGTTGCCACGGTTTTTGGTCTCTGTGCCTGGCAAGGTCTGTAGCTGCCATGACCTCTGTGTGCCTGTTGCCTGCGCTGTGTCCATTGTCGCCACGGTTTTTGTCTCTGTGCCTGGCAAGGTCTGTAGCTGCCATGATCTCTGTGTGCTTGTTGTTGCCTGCGCTGTGTCCATTGTTGCCACGGTTTTTGGTCTCTGTGCCTGGCAAGGTCTGTAGCTGCCATGACCTCTGTGTGCTTGTTGTTGCCTGCGCTGTGTCCATTGTCGCCACGGTTTTTGTCTCTGTGCCTGGCAAGGTCTGTAGCTGCCATGATCTCTGTGTGCTTGTTGTTGCCTATGCTGTGTCCATTGTTGCCACGGTTTTTGGTCTCTGTGCCTGGCAAGGTCTGTAGCTGCCATGACCTCTGTGTGCTTGTTGTTGCCTGTGCTGTGTCCATTGTCGCCACGGTTTTTGTCTCTGTACCTGGCGAGGTCTGTAGCTGCCATGACCTCTGTGTGCCTGTTGTTGCCTGCGCTGTGTCCATTGTCACCACGGTTTTTGTCTCTGTGCCTGGCAAGGTCTGTAGCTGCCATGATCTCTATGTGCTTGTTGTTGCCTATGCTGTGTCCATTGTTGCCACGGTTTTTGGTCTCTGTGCCTGGCAAGGTCTGTAGCTGCCATGACCTCTGTGTGCTTGTTGTTGCCTGCGCTGTGTCCATTGTCGCCACGGTTTTTGTCTCTGTGCCTGGCAAGGTCTGTAGCTGCCATGATCTCTGTGTGCTTGTTGTTGCCTATGCTGTGTCCATTGTTGCCACGGTTTTTGGTCTCTGTGCCTGGCAAGGTCTGTAGCTGCCATGACCTCTGTGTGCCTGTTGCCTGCGCTGTGTCCATTGTCGCCACGGTTTTTGTCTCTGTGCCTGGCAAGGTCTGTAGCTGCCATGATCTCTGTGTGCTTGTTGTTGCCTATGCTGTGTCCATTGTTGCCACGGTTTTTGGTCTCTGTGCCTGGCAAGGTCTGTAGCTGCCATGACCTCTGTGTGCTTGTTGTTGCCTGCGCTGTGTCCATTGTCGCCACGGTTTTTGTCTCTGTGCCTGGCAAGGTCTGTAGCTGCCATGATCTCTGTGTGCTTGTTGTTGCCTATGCTGTGTCCATTGTTGCCACGGTTTTTGGTCTCTGTGCCTGGCAAGGTCTGTAGCTGCCATGACCTCTGTGTGCTTGTTGTTGCCTGTGCTGTGTCCATTGTCGCCACGGTTTTTGTCTCTGTGCCTGGCAAGGTCTGTAGCTGCCATGATCTCTGTGTGCTTGTTGTTGCCTATGCTGTGTCCATTGTTGCCACGGTTTTTGGTCTCTGTGCCTGGCAAGGTCTGTAGCTGCCATGATCTCTGTGTGCTTGTTGTTGCCTATGCTGTGTCCATTGTTGCCACGGTTTTTGGTCTCTGTGCCTGGCAAGGTCTGTAGCTGCCATGACCTCTGTGTGCTTGTTGTTGCCTGTGCTGTGTCCATTGTCGCCACGGTTTTTGTCTCTGTACCTGGCGAGGTCTGTAGCTGCCATGACCTCTGTGTGCCTGTTGTTGCCTGCGCTGTGTCCATTGTCGCCACGGTTTTTGTCTCTGTGCCTGGCAAGGTCTGTAGCTGCCATGATCTCTATGTGCTTGTTGTTGCCTATGCTGTGTCCATTGTTGCCACGGTTTTTGGTCTCTGTGCCTGGCAAGGTCTGTAGCTGCCATGACCTCTGTGTGCTTGTTGTTGCCTGCGCTGTGTCCATTGTCGCCACGGTTTTTGTCTCTGTGCCTGGCAAGGTCTGTAGCTGCCATGATCTCTGTGTGCTTGTTGTTGCCTATGCTGTGTCCATTGTTGCCACGGTTTTTGGTCTCTGTGCCTGGCAAGGTCTGTAGCTGCCATGACCTCTGTGTGCTTGTTGTTGCCTGTGCTGTGTCCATTGTCGCCACGGTTTTTGTCTCTGTACCTGGCGAGGTCTGTAGCTGCCATGACCTCTGTGTGCCTGTTGTTGCCTGTGCTGTGTCCATTGTCGCCACGGTTTTTGTCTCTGTGCCTGGCAAGGTCTGTAGCTGCCATGATCTCTGTGTGCTTGTTGTTGCCTATGCTGTGTCCATTGTTGCCACGGTTTTTGGTCTCTGTGCCTGGCAAGGTCTGTAGCTGCCATGATCTCTGTGTGCTTGTTGTTGCCTATGCTGTGTCCATTGTTGCCACGGTTTTTGTCTCTGTACCTGGCGAGGTCTGTAGCTGCCATGATCTCTGTGTGCCTGTTGTTGCCTGCGCTGTGTCCATTGTCGCCACGGTTTTTGTCTCTGTGCCTGGCAAGGTCTGTAGCTGCCATGATCTCTATGTGTTTGTTGTTGCCTATGCTGTGTCCATTGTTGCCACGGTTTTTGGTCTCTGTGCCTGGCAAGGTCTGTAGCTGCCATGACCTCTGTGTGCTTGTTGTTGCCTGCGCTGTGTCCATTGTCGCCACGGTTTTTGTCTCTGTGCCTGGCAAGGTCTGTAGCTGCCATGATCTCTGTGTGCTTGTTGTTGCCTGTGCTGTGTCCATTGTCGCCACGGTTTTTGTCTCTGTACCTGGCGAGGTCTGTAGCTGCCATGACCTCTGTGTGCCTGTTGTTGCCTGCGCTGTGTCCATTGTCGCCACGGTTTTTGTCTCTGTGCCTGGCAAGGTCTGTAGCTGCCATGATCTCTATGTGCTTGTTGTTGCCTATGCTGTGTCCATTGTTGCCACGGTTTTTGGTCTCTGTGCCTGGCAAGGTCTGTAGCTGCCATGACCTCTGTGTGCTTGTTGTTGCCTGCGCTGTGTCCATTGTCGCCACGGTTTTTGTCTCTGTGCCTGGCAAGGTCTGTAGCTGCCATGATCTCTGTGTGCTTGTTGTTGCCTGTGCTGTGTCCATTGTCGCCACGGTTTTTGTCTCTGTACCTGGCGAGGTCTGTAGCTGCCATGACCTCTGTGTGCCTGTTGTTGCCTGTGCTGTGTCCATTGTCGCCACGGTTTTTGTCTCTGTGCCTGGCAAGGTCTGTAGCTGCCATGATCTCTATGTGCTTGTTGTTGCCTATGCTGTGTCCATTGTTGCCACGGTTTTTGGTCTCTGTGCCTGGCAAGGTCTGTAGCTGCCATGACCTCTGTGTGCTTGTTGTTGCCTGCGCTGTGTCCATTGTCGCCACGGTTTTTGTCTCTGTGCCTGGCAAGGTCTGTAGCTGCCATGATCTCTGTGTGCTTGTTGTTGCCTATGCTGTGTCCATTGTTGCCACGGTTTTTGGTCTCTGTGCCTGGCAAGGTCTGTAGCTGCCATGACCTCTGTGTGCCTGTTGCCTGCGCTGTGTCCATTGTCGCCACGGTTTTTGTCTCTGTGCCTGGCAAGGTCTGTAGCTGCCATGATCTCTGTGTGCTTGTTGTTGCCTGCGCTGTGTCCATTGTTGCCACGGTTTTTGGTCTCTGTGCCTGGCAAGGTCTGTAGCTGCCATGACCTCTGTGTGCTTGTTGTTGCCTGCGCTGTGTCCATTGTCGCCACGGTTTTTGTCTCTGTGCCTGGCAAGGTCTGTAGCTGCCATGATCTCTGTGTGCTTGTTGTTGCCTATGCTGTGTCCATTGTTGCCACGGTTTTTGGTCTCTGTGCCTGGCAAGGTCTGTAGCTGCCATGACCTCTGTGTGCTTGTTGTTGCCTGTGCTGTGTCCATTGTCGCCACGGTTTTTGTCTCTGTACCTGGCGAGGTCTGTAGCTGCCATGACCTCTGTGTGCCTGTTGTTGCCTGCGCTGTGTCCATTGTCACCACGGTTTTTGTCTCTGTGCCTGGCAAGGTCTGTAGCTGCCATGATCTCTATGTGCTTGTTGTTGCCTATGCTGTGTCCATTGTTGCCACGGTTTTTGGTCTCTGTGCCTGGCAAGGTCTGTAGCTGCCATGACCTCTGTGTGCTTGTTGTTGCCTGCGCTGTGTCCATTGTCGCCACGGTTTTTGTCTCTGTGCCTGGCAAGGTCTGTAGCTGCCATGATCTCTGTGTGCTTGTTGTTGCCTATGCTGTGTCCATTGTTGCCACGGTTTTTGGTCTCTGTGCCTGGCAAGGTCTGTAGCTGCCATGACCTCTGTGTGCCTGTTGCCTGCGCTGTGTCCATTGTCGCCACGGTTTTTGTCTCTGTGCCTGGCAAGGTCTGTAGCTGCCATGATCTCTGTGTGCTTGTTGTTGCCTATGCTGTGTCCATTGTTGCCACGGTTTTTGGTCTCTGTGCCTGGCAAGGTCTGTAGCTGCCATGACCTCTGTGTGCTTGTTGTTGCCTGCGCTGTGTCCATTGTCGCCACGGTTTTTGTCTCTGTGCCTGGCAAGGTCTGTAGCTGCCATGATCTCTGTGTGCTTGTTGTTGCCTATGCTGTGTCCATTGTTGCCACGGTTTTTGGTCTCTGTGCCGGGCAAGGTCTGTAGCTGCCATGACCTCTGTGTGCTTGTTGTTGCCTGTGCTGTGTCCATTGTCGCCACGGTTTTTGTCTCTGTACCTGGCGAGGTCTGTAGCTGCCATGACCTCTGTGTGCCTGTTGTTGCCTGCGCTGTGTCCATTGTCGCCACGGTTTTTGTCTCTGTGCCTGCCTATGCTGTGTCCATTGTTGCCACGGTTTTTGGTCTCTGTGCCTGGCAAGGTCTGTAGCTGCCATGACCTCTGTGTGCTTGTTGTTGCCTGCGCTGTGTCCATTGTCGCCACGGTTTTTGTCTCTGTGCCTGGCAAGGTCTGTAGCTGCCATGATCTCTGTGTGCGTGTTGTTGCCTATGCTGTGTCCATTGTTGCCACGGTTTTTGGTCTCTGTGCCTGGCAAGGTCTGTAGCTGCCATGATCTCTGTGTGCTTGTTGTTGCCTGTGCTGTGTCCATTGTCGCCACGGTTTTTGTCTCTGTACCTGGCGAGGTCTGTAGCTGCCATGACCTCTGTGTGCCTGTTGTTGCCTGTGCTGTGTCCATTGTCGCCACGGTTTTTGTCTCTGTGCCTGGCAAGGTCTGTAGCTGCCATGATCTCTGTGTGCTTGTTGTTGCCTATGCTGTGTCCATTGTTGCCACGGTTTTTGGTCTCTGTGCCTGGCAAGGTCTGTAGCTGCCATGATCTCTGTGTGCTTGTTGTTGCCTATGCTGTGTCCATTGTTGCCACGGTTTTTGTCTCTGTACCTGGCGAGGTCTGTAGCTGCCATGATCTCTGTGTGCCTGTTGTTGCCTGCGCTGTGTCCATTGTCGCCACGGTTTTTGTCTCTGTGCCTGGCAAGGTCTGTAGCTGCCATGATCTCTATGTGTTTGTTGTTGCCTATGCTGTGTCCATTGTTGCCACGGTTTTTGGTCTCTGTGCCTGGCAAGGTCTGTAGCTGCCATGACCTCTGTGTGCTTGTTGTTGCCTGCGCTGTGTCCATTGTCGCCACGGTTTTTGTCTCTGTGCCTGGCAAGGTCTGTAGCTGCCATGATCTCTGTGTGCTTGTTGTTGCCTATGCTGTGTCCATTGTTGCCACGGTTTTTGGTCTCTGTGCCTGGCAAGGTCTGTAGCTGCCATGACCTCTGTGTGCTTGTTGTTGCCTGTGCTGTGTCCATTGTCGCCACGGTTTTTGTCTCTGTACCTGGCAAGGTCTGTAGCTGCCATGATCTCTGTGTGCTTGTTGTTGCCTATGCTGTGTCCATTGTTGCCACGGTTTTTGGTCTCTGTGCCTGGCAAGGTCTGTAGCTGCCATGACCTCTGTGTGCTTGTTGTTGCCTGCGCTGTGTCCATTGTCGCCACGGTTTTTGTCTCTGTGCCTGGCAAGGTCTGTAGCTGCCATGATCTCTGTGTGCTTGTTGTTGCCTATGCTGTGTCCATTGTTGCCACGGTTTTTGGTCTCTGTGCCTGGCAAGGTCTGTAGCTGCCATGATCTCTGTGTGCTTGTTGTTGCCTATGCTGTGTCCATTGTTGCCACGGTTTTTGGTCTCTGTGCCTGGCAAGGTCTGTAGCTGCCATGACCTCTGTGTGCTTGTTGTTGCCTGCGCTGTGTCCATTGTCGCCACGGTTTTTGTCTCTGTGCCTGGCAAGGTCTGTAGCTGCCATGATCTCTATGTGCTTGTTGTTGCCTATGCTGTGTCCATTGTTGCCACGGTTTTTGGTCTCTGTGCCTGGCAAGGTCTGTAGCTGCCATGACCTCTGTGTGCTTGTTGTTGCCTGCGCTGTGTCCATTGTCGCCACGGTTTTTGTCTCTGTGCCTGGCAAGGTCTGTAGCTGCCATGATCTCTGTGTGCTTGTTGTTGCCTATGCTGTGTCCATTGTTGCCACGGTTTTTGGTCTCTGTGCCTGGCAAGGTCTGTAGCTGCCATGATCTCTGTGTGCTTGTTGTTGCCTATGCTGTGTCCATTGTTGCCACGGTTTTTGGTCTCTGTGCCTGGCAAGGTCTGTAGCTGCCATGACCTCTGTGTGCTTGTTGTTGCCTGCGCTGTGTCCATTGTCGCCACGGTTTTTGTCTCTGTGCCTGGCAAGGTCTGTAGCTGCCATGATCTCTGTGTGCTTGTTGTTGCCTATGCTGTGTCCATTGTTGCCACGGTTTTTGGTCTCTGTGCCTGGCAAGGTCTGTAGCTGCCATGACCTCTGTGTGCTTGTTGTTGCCTGTGCTGTGTCCATTGTCGCCACGGTTTTTGTCTCTGTACCTGGCGAGGTCTGTAGCTGCCATGACCTCTGTGTGCCTGTTGTTGCCTGTGCTGTGTCCATTGTCGCCACGGTTTTTGTCTCTGTGCCTGGCAAGGTCTGTAGCTGCCATGATCTCTATGTGCTTGTTGTTGCCTATGCTGTGTCCATTGTTGCCACGGTTTTTGGTCTCTGTGCCTGGCAAGGTCTGTAGCTGCCATGACCTCTGTGTGCTTGTTGTTGCCTGTGCTGTGTCCATTGTCGCCACGGTTTTTGTCTCTGTACCTGGCGAGGTCTGTAGCTGCCATGACCTCTGTGTGCCTGTTGTTGCCTGCGCTGTGTCCATTGTCGCCACGGTTTTTGTCTCTGTGCCTGGCAAGGTCTGTAGCTGCCATGATCTCTATGTGCTTGTTGTTGCCTATGCTGTGTCCATTGTTGCCACGGTTTTTGGTCTCTGTGCCTGGCAAGGTCTGTAGCTGCCATGACCTCTGTGTGCTTGTTGTTGCCTGCGCTGTGTCCATTGTCGCCACGGTTTTTGTCTCTGTGCCTGGCAAGGTCTGTAGCTGCCATGATCTCTGTGTGCTTGTTGTTGCCTATGCTGTGTCCATTGTTGCCACGGTTTTTGGTCTCTGTGCCTGGCAAGGTCTGTAGCTGCCATGACCTCTGTGTGCTTGTTGTTGCCTGTGCTGTGTCCATTGTCGCCACGGTTTTTGTCTCTGTACCTGGCGAGGTCTGTAGCTGCCATGACCTCTGTGTGCCTGTTGTTGCCTGTGCTGTGTCCATTGTCGCCACGGTTTTTGTCTCTGTGCCTGGCAAGGTCTGTAGCTGCCATGATCTCTGTGTGCTTGTTGTTGCCTATGCTGTGTCCATTGTTGCCACGGTTTTTGGTCTCTGTGCCTGGCAAGGTCTGTAGCTGCCATGATCTCTGTGTGCTTGTTGTTGCCTATGCTGTGTCCATTGTTGCCACGGTTTTTGGTCTCTGTGCCTGGCAAGGTCTGTAGCTGCCATGATCTCTGTGTGCTTGTTGTTGCCTATGCTGTGTCCATTGTTGCCACGGTTTTTGGTCTCTGTGCCTGGCAAGGTCTGTAGCTGCCATGACCTCTGTGTGCTTGTTGTTGCCTGTGCTCTGTCGGCTGTTGCCGCAGTCTCTGACTCCTAAGCGTGCCCCTGTCAGCGCTCCCTAGGTAGGTTCTGTTCTTTGGCCACGTCTGCTGGCAACAAGTCAAAGGTCGCGGACAGTCGTGGTACTTGTGGGCTGGGGTTTTGGCCTTTGCTGCTTGTCTGATTAAAAGCCGTTTTTTTTACAGTTTTCTATATTTGGTCTGCCTCGGGCCTCTCTAGGTCGGCATGCATGTCCAAACTAGGCTTGTAACCCACCAGCTCTTCAGACTTCAAATTCAACACAGAGCATGGGCTGCCTGTGCTGAAGAGGTGTGTGCTCTTGCTGCCACGCTTGCCAGCCACGGGTGCCAAAAAAAAAAGGAAATCAGTGTGCAAACAGCAGAAACCCTCCGCGCACATCAATCAAGGAAAAGATGGCACTTGGGATCAAAGCATTGAGCATTCCGCTCACCGGTCAAAAAGGAAGGGAAGCATGGAGATTGAGGGGCCCCCCCTTGCCAAGATACCCCTTATGTGTGCGCTGAGAGTACGATTGTAGGATGGTCACCATGCAAACGTGCATCATTTTACATGCAATTAGCATGCGTCTCACTCATGTTCATGTCTTCTTACCAATTCACCAGCCTGTTTGCATGTGATAAAGCATGTGCGCATGATCACTTCTGCCCAGGGATGGTGCCGGGCCAACCAAAAGTGCACCCGCCAAAAATGCATTCCCATGACCTTGCAGCTTGTGCATCGTTTCGATTACAAAACATGTGCCACCCCTGTCCAAGCGTGGGAACTAGCCGCCAGATTGTGCACTTGCAAACTTGGCTACCTCCCTGCACGATGTGCACCATCACGATTGTGAACCCACCACTTGCATCATCCCTGTCCATGTGCGGGGTTTCGGCCACCAAAAAGTGGCCATTTGCATGTTTGACGATTGCTCCTATAGTGTAACCAGTAGAGATTGTGGAATCCATGTGGATCAGGTGTGGGACCTGACGACCAAGAAGTGCATCCGTACTTTTGATGACCACACCAGTAGCGTGACCAGTGTGGCATGGCACCCAGATGGCACTTGCGTGGCTTCCGTGGGTACCGACAACACCATCAAGCTGTGGGACATCAGGTGTGGAAAGCGTGTGTGTGTGGATGTGTGTGTGTGTGTGTGATGATGTTAGCCTCTGTGGGCACCGATAACACGCACCAGCTGCGGGACATCAGGTGCAGGAAGTGTGTGTGGATGTGAGTGTAAATGAGGTCATATGTGGCCTCCGTGGGCACCGACAGCACCATCAAGCTGTGAAACATCAGGCGCGGAAAGTGTGTATGTGTGCGTGTGACGATGTTTGCCTCCGTGGGCACCGACAGCACCAAGTTGAGGGACTTCAGGTGTGGAAAGATGTGTATGTTTTTTCCTGTGTGTGTGCCTGTGTGTGTATCTGTTTGCGTGTACAGGGGATATGGCATGCAAGGCTAATCTTCGGCCGCGCTCTGAATTATATTGCGTGTCACTTCACTGTTGGACGCTACAAACCAACGCCTGCAGTACTAATTTTCGGAAGCTACCCCTTCCTTGTTACATACAACATGGAGTTTTTGTTGCTTTGCAATCACAATCACGCAAGACGCTAGCTGCTGCTGTACTAACAGGCACACAGCGCGCCTGTCACACCCTGGCGGCAACTTCCTGATCACCCCCCCCCCCCCCAACATACAAGTACAAAGAAAGGAGACAAGGCTTCACAATTGTGCAGAATAAACCAGCTGTTGCAGCACTGCCATGCACACACTGCGCCTGTCACACTCCCGTCCTTCCGCCCCAGCGGCAACCTCTGGATCTGGAGATAATTAACATCCAACACTCAAAACGATCCACACGTCACTAAAAAACTGTGCAGGACAAACCAGCTGCTACAACACCACCATGCACACACTGCGCCTGTTACACACCTGTTGTTCCGCCCCAGCAGCAACCTTTGGATCTGGAGGTAATTAACATCTTCAACACTCAAAACAATCCACATGCCACTAAAACATTGTGCAGGACAAACCAGCTGCTGCAGCACTACCATGCACACACTGCGCCTGTAACGCACCTGGCCTTCCACCCCAGCGGCAACTTCCTGATCACCACCTCTAACGACACAACGCTTAAGGTGTGTGTTGGGAACGCTCCTACATTGCGATGACTTCTTGATAACTGGCTCCATGGCACGATGCTGGAGGTGTGTGTATGTGTGTGTGTGTGTGTCCAGGTCGCGCCCTCTTCTTTGTAACCACTTTGAATGACGCAGTGATCAAGCTGTGTTCCTGGAACATCCCCACATTGTGGTCCCTTCTTGATCACCACATCCAACGACACAATGCTGTAGGCATGTGACCAGATCGCACCCGTTCTTTGTTACCACCTCCAATGGCACAGTGCTGAAGGTGCATTTCCGGAATGCGCTCAAACTGTGATCGCTTCATGATCACCAAATCCAATGACCTCCAATGACACCCCCAATGCTGAGGGCGTGTTCCAGGTTTCACCCACTCCTTTGTGTCCACAAATACATTAAACACAATACTGAGCTGTGTTTGTCTGCATCGCTTTCCCACATAGTCATCATCATCGTCAACCCTATCCCACCAATCCAGGCAGCCTAAGCACCATGTCGACGTCCACTCAAGGATGGGCAGTGCATCTTTCAAAATGTGACCCCCGCTCAGCTCAGTGGCTGAAAACGTGTGCACTTGCGCTCCCAACCAACTCTGTGCTCCAAATCTCCATTCTGTTGGGGCTCCTTCAACAACTACACTGCTGCGCGCACACACACACATATACACATACACACACCACAGGTGTGGGACCTACGCGAGGGCCAGCTCTTTTACACGCTGCATGGCCATGAAGGAGCCACCCTGGCAGCTGCTTTCTCCCCTGCAGGCGACTACTTTGCCAGCGCTGGCGCGGATGAGCAGGTACGTCACATCTGTCTTTGGATTCCCTTCCGATTCCCCTCCTCCGCTCCCCTGCAGTCTTCCGCATTCCCTGCATTCAACTGCAAGCAACGTCTTTGCAAGCGCGAGCGCACGTGAATAGGTGCGTCACGGTTGTCTGTGCGTGCTTGCATGTCTGTTCATGTGGTTGGAAGGGGGGCGATGCTAGACATCTTTTGCCAGCATGGGCCTGAATGAGCATGTGTGTTGCATTTGGCTGTGCATGTGTGTAGTTGGGAGCATGTGTGGGTTACAATGTGTGGGTGGGGGTGTGGATGTGGATGTGTGAGCAAACGCACTTGTGAATCAGCTTTGTTCTTTTCCTCGTTTGGCAGGATGTGGATGCATGTGAGTGGGTGTGGATGTGTGCGCGAACACACTTGTGAACCACGCGTTGTTGTTTTCTTCATCTGGCAGGATGTGGGTGCATATGAGTGGGTGTGGTGTGTGAGCAAGCGCGCTTGTAAGTGGGCTTGTCGGGGGATGTGGGGTATCGCTCCCTCCCTCTTTGGGCAGGACATGGACGCATGGATCAGTCACTGGTCATGAAGTCAGAGACAAAAGGTCTGAAGAACCTTCAAGGCTTGATTTGGGGGTGAGCAGCACTGCAGTGATTTCTGCTGGATTTCATGACCACTGTATGGGCTAAACCATAAGTGCTCTAGTGGTGACTTGTAGGCCAAGGATTCCTTGCCAACGTGCATGTGACTGTTGCTTCAACCTGTCTGTCATTTCGGGGTTTTGTGCACCTCTGCGTTTTTTTGGACGCGTGCTCCTGCACTTGCTGCGCACATCCAAACGTGTGGTATTTCATTTCATGTGCTTGTGTTCCAGCATTTTCTGCGCCTGTCCAAGCAGCTGGCAGCCCGCCTGTCACCTCCCAGCTCCGGCGCTGCTTTGCCCTATTGCATGCCGCTTCCTCACTACGCACAAAGAGGCACGCTCACACACACACAACACACACACAGGCACACACACACACATGCACACACGCAACACACAGGCATACACACACAACACACACAGGCACACACACACACAACAACACACACATACACAGGTCATGGTGTGGCGCACCAACTTTGACCGCTTCCTAGAAGACTATGCGACTTCTCACGTCATCAAGGGCAGCAGCCAGGACCCAGCCTTGCAAGCCCCTCCGGCTTACACCAACCACGCACCCCTCCTTATACCTCATGGCGCTGGCAGCACCCATGCCGTGGCCACAGGTATAGAAGAATAAAAACTGCAAAGGCAGTCACTGAGTGAAAACTCTCCTTACATCATTAGGGAAGAGGAGGCACATGGGCTCAAAGAGCCACGAGCTTCCTCCACCACAGGCCGCAGATATGCTGCAGTACTATTCCGCTGAAGTGTTGTGTTGCTACGTGATTGTATTAGCACTGGCAGCTTCCCTGCCGAGGCCACATGTATTACCCTGCGCGATAGCAGGTATGCTAACAAAGGGCCACCGGAGCCAATCTTATTTGTTATAAGAAAGAATGACCACAAAACCCCTCCCACAGGGATGCTGCGCTACAGTGGAGCAAAACAGGTGTGTTGAGTGTCATGATGTAAAAGAAGGGGAAGGATTTTCTTAAGAGATAAGGTGGAGGGAATGTAACAGGGGGGGCGGCCTGGACCCAGTCCTGCACACCCATCCGGCTGGCACGAGCCACATCTCCTTGTCGTGCCTCCTGGCGCTGGCAGCACTCCTGTAGCTTAGCAGGGATCCATAGGCACGCTGTGTCTGCTGGCAGCACTCCTGTAGCTTAGCAGGGATCCATAGGCACGCTGTGTCTGCTGGCAGCACTCCTGTAGCTTAGCAGGGATCCATAGGCACGCTGTGTCTGCTGGCAGCACTCCTGCAGCTTAGCAGGGATCCTTAGGCACGCTGTGTCTGCTGGCAGCACTCCTGCAGCTTAGCAGGGATCCTTAGGCACGCTGTGTCTGCTGGCAGCACTCCTGCAGCTTAGCAGGGATCCTTAGGCACGCTGTGTCTGCTGGCAGCACTCCTGCAGCTTAGCAGGGATCCTTAGGCACGCTGTGTCTGCTGGCAGCACTCCTGCAGCTTAGCAGGGATCCTTAGGCACGCTGTGTCTGCTGGCAGCACTCCTGCAGCTTAGCAGGGATCCTTAGGCACGCTTTGTCTGCTGGCAGCACTCCTGCAGCTTAGCAGGGATCCTTAGGCACGCTGTGTCTGCTGGTAGCACTCCTGCAGCTTAGCAGGGATCCTTAGGCACGCTGTGTCTGCTGGCAGCACTCCTGCAACTTAGCAGGGATCCTTAGGCACGCTGTGTCTGCTGGCAGCACTCCTGCAGCTTAGCAGGGATCCTTAGGCACGCTGTGTCTGCTGGCAGCACCCCTGTAGCTTAGCAGGGATCCTTAGGCACGCTGTGTCTGCTGGCAGCACTCCTGTAGCTTAGCAGGGATCCATAGGCATGCTGTGTCTGCTGGCAGCACTCCTGCAGCTTAGCAGGGATCCATAGGCACGCTGTGTCTGCTGGCAGCACTCCTGTAGCTTAGCAGGGATCCTTAGGCACGCTGTGTCTGCTGGCAGCACTCCTGCAGCTTAGCAGGGATCTATAGGCACGCTGTGTCTGCTGGCAGCACTCCTGCAGCTTAGCAGGGATCCTTAGGCACGCTGTGTCTGCTGGCAGCACTCCTGTAGCTTAGCAGGGATCCATAGGCATGCTGTGTCTGCTGGCAGCACTCCTGCAGCTTAGCAGGGATCCATAGGCACGCTGTGTCTGCTGGCAGCACTCCTGTAGCTTAGCAGGGATCCTTAGGCACGCTGTGTCTGCTGGCAGCACTCCTGTAGCTTAGCAGGGATCCATAGGCACGCTGTGTCTGCTGGCAGCACTCCTGCAGCTTAGCAGGGATCCATAGGCACGCTGTGTCTGCTGGCAGCACTCCTGCAGCTTAGCAGGGATCCTTAGGCACGCTGTGTCTGCTGGCAGCACTCCTGCAGCTTAGCAGGGATCCTTAGGCACGCTGTGTCTGCTGGCAGCACTCCTGCAGCTTAGCAGGGATCCTTAGGCACGCTGTGTCTGCTGGCAGCACTCCTGCAGCTTAGCAGGGATCCTTAGGCACGCTTTGTCTGCTGGCAGCACTCCTGCAGCTTAGCAGGGATCCTTAGGCACGCTGTGTCTGCTGGTAGCACTCCTGCAGCTTAGCAGGGATCCTTAGGCACGCTGTGTCTGCTGGCAGCACTCCTGCAACTTAGCAGGGATCCTTAGGCACGCTGTGTCTGCTGGCAGCACTCCTGCAGCTTAGCAGGGATCCTTAGGCACGCTGTGTCTGCTGGCAGCACTCCTGCAGCTTAGCAGGGATCCTTAGGCACGCTGTGTCTGCTGGCAGCACCCCTGTAGCTTAGCAGGGATCCTTAGGCACGCTGTGTCTGCTGGCAGCACTCCTGTAGCTTAGCAGGGATCCATAGGCATGCTGTGTCTGCTGGCAGCACTCCTGCAGCTTAGCAGGGATCCATAGGCACGCTGTGTCTGCTGGCAGCACTCCTGTAGCTTAGCAGGGATCCTTAGGCACGCTGTGTCTGCTGGCAGCACTCCTGCAGCTTAGCAGGGATCCTTAGGCACGCTGTGTCTGCTGGCAGCACTCCTGTAGCTTAGCAGGGATCCATAGGCATGCTGTGTCTGCTGGCAGCACTCCTGCAGCTTAGCAGGGATCCATAGGCACGCTGTGTCTGCTGGCAGCACTCCTGTAGCTTAGCAGGGATCCTTAGGCACGCTGTGTCTGCTGGCAGCACTCCTGTAGCTTAGCAGGGATCCATAGGCACGCTGTGTCTGCTGGCAGCACTCCTGCAGCTTAGCAGGGATCCATAGGCACGCTGTGTCTGCTGGCAGCACTCCTGCAGCTTAGCAGGGATCCATAGGCACGCTGTGTCTGCTGGCAGCACTCCTGCAGCTTAGCAGGGATCCATAGGCACGCTGTGTCTGCTGGCAGCACTCCTGTAGCTTAGCAGGGATCTTTAGGCACGCTGTGTCTGCTGGTAGCACTCCTGCAGCTTAGCAGGGATCCATAGGCACGCTGTGTCTGCTGGCAGCACTCCTGTAGCTTAGCAGGGATCCATAGGCACGCTGTGTCTGCTGGCAGCACTCCTGTAGCTTAGCAGGGATCCATAGGCACGCTGTGTCTGCTGGCAGCACTCCTGTAGCTTAGCAGGGATCCATAGGCACGCTGTGTCTGCTGGCAGCACTCCTGTAGCTTAGCAGGGATCCATAGGCACGCTGTGTCTGCTGGCAGCACTCCTGCAGCTTAGCAGGGATCCATAGGCACGCTGTGTCTGCTGGCAGCACTCCTGTAGCTTAGCAGGGATCCTTAGGCACGCTGTGTCTGCTGGCAGCACTCCTGCAGCTTAGCAGGGATCCATAGGCACGCTGTGTCTGCTGGCAGCACTCCTGCAGCTTAGCAGGGATCCATAGGCACGCTGTGTCTGCTGGCAGCACCCCTGCAGCTTAGCAGGGATCCTTAGGCACGCTGTGTCTGCTGGCAGCACCCCTGCTACAGCTACACGAATGCGATTGTAATGAATGCCGTGTCTCCTGGCTCTGCCAGCAGGCACAGCGTTTCTAAGGATCTAAAGTGGGTGTGTTTAGGCAGGAATCTGCTTCTAAAGAGACCGTGCACACACACACATACACACACGCACGCACGCTCGTTCATACAGATGCCCATGCTGCCCGCCCAGCTGGACAAAGCAGTATGCCCGCCAGCGCACGCGCGAGGCCCCCTGTAGCCAATCCCAAGCCTATTCCTTTGCCACCACCCTCCCACCAGAATGTGAGTGGCCCAGTAGTGTGTTTGAATGTGTGCGTGTTTTCTGGATATTGGTTGGTGTGTCCTCCAAAGCTTGCCTGATCAGGAAGGCCTGAAACTTTTGACTCCATGGTCCCACACTCAGCAAGTTTGGGCATGAAGTTCCAGTGTCACACTTTCCCCATCCACATGGACACTCCTGCTTGTACCGTTTGATGTGGAAATATGTGACTGTCATTTGCCGCGCGTTGACCTCAAAACCCTTCAAAGCTGGCAACTTTTTTTTCGTGTGTAAATGGCCAACGTGGTTATACGCACTCACACACACACACACACACACACACACACACACACACACACACACACACACACACACACACAGGCACTCGATGACACAGAGTGGGAGATGGAAGCACCACCGCCACTGAACCTCAACGACTTGCCGCACTCACTGTCTGCGACGCTGCAGCATATCGTGGGGCAGCTGGATGTGCTCACTCAGGTAGGCAATACTTGAGGCTGTACTTTGGGCTAGGCGATTTGGGTGGGTACTGTACTGCAACATGCTGTAAGGCGGCTGGATGTGCTCACTCAGGTGGGCCATATCAAAGGCTATACTTTGGGCTAGGCACTTTGAGTGGGTACTGTGCTGCAACGCACTGTAAGGCAGCTGAATGTGCTCACTCAGGTGGGCCATATCAAAGGCTATACTTTAGGCTAGGCGATTTGAGTGGGTATTGTGCTGCAACGCACTGTAAGGCAGCTGGATGTGCTCACTCAGGTGGGCCATATCAAAGGCTATACTTTGGGCTAGGCACTTTGAGTGGGTACTGTACTGCAACGCACTGTAAGGCGGCTGGATGTGCTCACTCAGGTGGGCAATATTGCCCAATATTGAAGGCCATAACTTTGGGCTAGGCCCTCTGAGTGGGTACTGTGCTGCAACATGCTGTAAGGCGGCTGGATGTGCTCACTCAGGTGGGCCATGTCAAAGGCTATACTTTGGGCTAGGCACTTTGAGTGGGTACTGTGCTGCAACGCACTGTAAGGCAGCCGGGTGTGCTTACTCAGGTGGGCCATATCAAAGCCAATACTTTGGGCTAGGCACTTTGAGTGGATACTGTGCTGCAATATAATGTGGGGCAGCTTGATGCGTTTGCTCCCGTGAGTTGGAATTCCAATTGCATGGATTAGCTGTGCTTGCTCAGGTGGGCTATGCTTTTGATTGCATGGCCTGGATGTGCTTGATTGAGTGATCTGTGCTTCCATTTACATAGATTGGCGTCCATTGGCAGATTGGCTGAGCTTGCTCAGGCTCAAGTGCCTCGTAACGCTGTAGAAGACCCCCATATAGCGCTGAATGCCGATCACTAGGGAGCAGCATTGGTAGACAGCTCCATTTCGTTTTCATGCCACTGTTCGGTGCACAGTTGACAATGGCGTTAACAATTGAGATCCACCCTTTGATGGAAGCCCTATGTCTCATGTAAACGGAGATTATATTGCACAGTGCGTGCAGACCATGGCACTGCCTGATGAGCGCCTCACCCTTCATGCAAACCCGATGTGCCTTAAACGGAATGCTGTTGTTTGCCTCGTGTGATCGTTGTGCAACCGCCATGCGCGCCGAAGATAGCCCTGCTGGGCGAGCGCACATCTATGAAAGAAGTGTCGCATGCAATGTCCTCATCATCCACACCACACCCTCATCCACAAGCCACACACGCTTTGTACGGCATTGTCCTGCCACTGCTGGGCATGCAGATACGAGTGCCGCATGCAATATCCTTGTCATCCGCACCAAACCTTCATCCGCACACCACACACACTCAGTACAGCATTGTCCTGCCACTGCTGGGCATGCAGGTACGAGTGCCGCATGCAATATCCTTGTCATCCGCACCAAACCTTCATCCGCACACCACACACACTCTGTACGGCATTGTCCTGCCACTGCTGGGCATGCAGATACGAGTGCCGCATGCAATATCCTTGTCATCCGCACCAAACCTTCATCCGCACACCACACACACTCAGTACAGCATTGTCCTGCCACTGCTGGGCATGCAGGTACGAGTGCCGCATGCAATATCCTTGTCATCCGCACCAAACCTTCATCCGCACACCACACACACTCTGTACGGCATTGTCCTGCCACTGCTGGGCATGCAGATACGAGTGCCGCATGCAATATCCTTGTCATCCGCACCAAACCTTCATCCGCACACCACACACACTCAGTACAGCATTGTCCTGCCACTGCTGGGCATGCAGATACGAGTGCCGCATGCAATATCCTTGTCATCCGCACCAAACCTTCATCCGCACACCACACACACTCAGTACAGCATTGTCCTGCCACTGCCGGGCGCGCAGACGCAGCGCTGCTGGACGAGCTAGAGAGAATCCATGAACAAGGTCAACATGCGTCATCACTCATTCTCATCCTTTACACTTCATAACGCATTGTCCTGCCACTGCTGGGCGTGCAGACCATGGCGCTGCTGGACGAGCGCCTCACCATAAACGAGGACCGCGTGCGCCGAATCGACGACAAGCTGGATCGCCAGCAACAGCAGCAGCAGCCGCTGATTGCCACGCACACTGGGGGAGGGGCACAGCCCACATCCATGCACGCTTGGGCGGCACCGGCAGGGTCATATCTTAGTAGTACTGTATTACCAATGCAGCAGCAGCAGCAGCAGCAGCAGCAGCAGCAGCAACTCTCCATGGGACCCACCTTCCCTTACCAGCAGCCACCGTCGCAACAGAAGCAGCCGCAGCCCCCTGCCTTCCCCTACCAGCAGCAGCCACAGCAGCACTTGTACTCCATGCCTGCAGCAGCGCAGCCAACCCTGGAAGCGCAGCAGCAGCAGCAGCAGCAGCAGCAGGAGCTGCCGCACCACTATGTCCCTGCACATGATCTGACTGCTGCTGCCGGAGCTGGCGATCAGGCCAAGGCTTTGCAGCTGCAGCAGCAGCACCACCACCAACAACAACAAGCGGACACTGCATCCCTCGTTGACCAGCACTAACGCTGCTGACGCTGGCATGCTGCTGATGACGCTGTGGCCTGCACACCACAGCGCTGACACTGCTTTGCAGCAGCACCACCACCAGCACCAAAGGCAGACACTACATCCTTCACTGACCAACACTGACTCTGCTGACGCTGCCATGCTGTGGGTGGCACTGAAGCCTGCACAGCACAGCGCTGACACTGCTTTTCAGCAGCAGCAGCAGCAGCAGCAGCAGCAGCAGCAGCAGCAGCAGCAGCACCACTACCACCAGCACTAAGAGGCAGACACTACATCCTTCACTGACCAGCACTAACGCTGACATGCTGCGGGTGGCTGCAGTCACATTGCTGATACACAAACACACACAGTCACAGATCATTGCTGATCAAGGCTAGCCAGCACCAGCACTGACTGACACGAACAAGCGTACACTGACCAGAATGTTGGGGAGCAGGGCCCAGCCTTCTTGGACCTTAGAGGACACTTCATGACAAATCCAGTGTAATGAGTGCCTACTGCAAGTTGGTTGAGCTAGTTGGACAGTTGGTGTAAAATGCTTGGTATGAAACACACTTGGGCCGGCTGTGCTATCACAAAGGAAGGCAGTCGTACTATTTTTTTACAAAAAGGAGAAACAACATAAAGTACTCAATGAGAACACGCCCTGCATCAATCAAGGATTTGCAAGGGGGCACATTGGCTTGAAGAGCCGTCAGTACTGACTAGTCCCTTTCATTAGAAGGTTGAAAGAAAGCTGATGCGGACCTGAAGGGGCTCTACCAGCACCTGGCTTACTGGGCATAGTTTTCAGCATTACTTATGTTTTAAATTGCACATCATTGCAAATTGCACATCAGGTGGTGGTAAGTATGCACGCGCTGCATAATATGGGCGTGGGGCTTTGGGTCAAGCTTATTAAGGCTTGATACATTCTTGTGAGGCCTAGCTTACAATGGTTACAATGGGGTTTAAGGCTTGATAAATTCTTGTGAGGCCTAGCTTACTGAATTCAATAGCATGAGTTGTATAAATCTCCCTTCTACACATATAGGACTCTATATGGTCTCGGAGACCCGTGTGGAGAAGATATCTTCACCTTAAAGATGCTTGTACTTAGCTGTTGTTGTGAGGCCTCCAGTTGGATTCCAGGTCTCATGGAAAATAAACGAAAGACAACATAGACAGAGGAAACCCCCCACATCAATTTAAGAAAAGGAGACATTGGCCCAAAAGAGCCACGAGTCCCCTCCACCTCAGAGCTACGACACTGAAAATGCTAATGCCAGGTCTCGTATTAGCAAATTATTTTAAGTGAATAGAGCAACTTTGAATTTTCCATTCTCAAATTCATGGTGAGGTCCGTGTCCTTTTTATGTGTGGGTATGAGGGGGTATGTGCTCTAAGGCGCCAACATACAGGTTACAGGAAAAAGAAGGCCTTCAGTCAAAACAGTTGATTACTAGCCTGCTAATTAAAAAAACAGTGTATCATGTAGGGAAGGAAAAAACTTGTTTTTGTTTTGGTTCAAGAAAGAAGAGATATGATAAGACTGCACATGGTGAATGCCGGGTACGTAAGGCCAACATGCTTTGACTCAAAGTTTGAGCTAATTCAGACTTTACCTGGTCGTTTTTCTCTTGCACAACCTTTGTTGCGGCAACAACTTAGCGTCCGAGCCGTATCTGATTTTATCTTGCAACACAACAAGATGTTTTTTTATTTCTTTCATGTCTGAGCTTATGGATTTGCTGTTGGCTGGAGTGGACAAGCCACTGGCTGATCAGCTGAACAGTCCGGCTGAAGGTCTCGTCAGAAAAATCACAGGCTGATTGAAACTGATTGAACCTGACTGAAATTGATTGAAGCAACATTTCAATCAGCATCAAGCAGGCCTCAATTGATTTCAATCAGCCCTATTTCAATCAGGTTTCAATCAGGTTTCAATCGATTTCAATCAGGGTTGAAATGGATGATGCCAACATTATAATTGCTCTGCATTATATGCAAGTGTGATCTATGGTGGTCAGGTCTGCCTCAAAATGTGGAGTTGCAGGCCTTTTGGTCACACCTAGCCCTGGCACATTGCCTGTTCCCACAATCGTACGGTTCCAATCCCCTTATTCCAGTCAATTTCATCTTATTCCAGTTTAGTACATGAGCTTCCTCTAGAGAATTTAGATTGAATGTGATCTCAGGTGATCTGAAATCGTCAGATCGGCCTTAGGGGTTCGTCAGATCAGCCTTAGGGGAAAAAACTTACTGAAACTTTCAGTGAAAGTTTGCTCGTTGTTGTCGTAGTCGTCCTTGTTCTTGTTGTTCTTGTTGTTGTTGTTGTTGTTGTTGTTGTTGTTGTTGCAACGAGACAGATGCACTAGGCCACAAGGACCAGGCCACTGGAGGAGCCTCCCCTGCAGGACTAGGACGGCGCTCCTCCATTCCCCCCAAAGATTGATTGCTTGACTCTACCTACAGGGAAAAGAATTGCTAGTGCATAGGGTTTAAACAGTTCATTGCACTGGAAAATTTCTCAAATACGCACTGGGTGCCACACGTTTCGTTGCTCTGCAAAAACAGCTTACAAACCTCACGTAAAATACAATCAATGCCATGTAGGTGTGGCCCCCTAGCTGCCTATTTGTTTGTTTTTACAAATACCTGTGTCCCTTGTTCATATGATCCGAACCTCGGGCATCATGGTTGTAGGAGCTACCATGAATCAGGATGTCTTGGCACAAGTGGCTTGTAGAAAAGAAAAACTACGTAGGCAAAGGAAACTCTCCCTACATCAATTAAGGAAAAGGAGACACATTGGCTCAAAAGAGCCATGAGTCCCCTCCACCACGAAGACTACAAAAAGAATATCCTAATGGGGATCTGGAGGGTTATTGGAAGCACCCGGCTCCATAACCTGGCTGCAAGAAGTATTCTTGTTTTCAATAGCACGCCTAGTGTAAAGGAGTGAAACTTGATGTGTATTTATATGTTCAGTTCAGGTTTGTAAGGGAGTGAAGCTTTATGGATGTTAGTCTGTTCAGCTCAGGCAAAAATTTTAGCACCCAGTTTGATTAGCTGGCAGTACGCAAGACATGACATACCCTGTGACCTTTTGCCTCTACAAGAATGGTTTTGATGTAGCCGTTTTTGAAAAGCCTGAGGGTTACAAGATTTACAATGGAGTTCAGCCTTCGGCCAGTAAGTTTGGCTGCTCAGCCTATTAAGAGAATAACCGAACAATAAAAAAAGAGTAGCTGTTTTTGTAAACAGGGAGCCGCAGCACCCCCCCTAAAAGGAACTGATAAGCAAGTTGGTGCAAAGGTAAATCTGGCTCTAGAGATCTGTGGCACTTTCAGCAACTTCCTATTTTCCCTGTAGCCTAGATCCTTGGCACCAGGTATTTCAATGGTATAAATCTTGAAGCCCAAGTTGTTACAAGCACGCACGGGGGCCCCGGGCGGGCTTTGGCCCTCAGCTCTTGCATTCTAATACAACAGTTGTTTTGCAATCCATGCCTGGCTTCTGAAAGAAGCTTCACGTGACGGTGCACCCTAGGACCCCCTTGAATGGAAGCTGGTGCCAACTTAAGGAGACACTTGAGGATTTCAAGGAGGGGTGGCAAACTCAACAGATTAGGCCTGGGTATATTTGTCTGATTTTTTGTGGGAATATATGGCCAGGCGGGGAGCCAATGTCGTGTTCGCGCGAATCGCGGGTGAAAATTTTCCCCAGTTTGGGAAATTTATGAAATTTTGGAAATTTTCTTTTTTGCCTAATCAGGCACTTTCAATCATTTCTGAATGCTTTGCTCTCAGCGCTGGCCCTGATTAGGCAAAAAAGAAAATTTCCAAAATTTCATAAATTTCCCAAACCGGGAAAATTTTTCACCCGCGCTTCACGCGAACACGACATTGGCTCCCCCCATGGCCATAATTTTGTGGGAACATAATTTTGTGTGTTTTAACTCCCTTCCGTTTTGCATCCGTCTCATATTGGTGCTGGTTTTTCTTGTGTGCTTTAATTTGTCAGAGGTGGTGTTAGACAGGTTCAAAAAGTAAGCTGCACACATTTCCCCAAGAAGTCAGGTGCACGCAGCTCTGGGAAAACTATACATTAGGTAGATTCTTATATGAAATTAGATGAACAGTGATTGCCGATGCTGAGCAGCTGCGAGTCAAACTGGAATTCAACGTCTTGCCTTTTGCAGCTTGGCCCTGTGTGTAACGTGACATTCATCAAACCTTTTTTCTAAGCGTTGTCTGAACGGGTGCATCAGCAATGGGTGAGGGAGAGTGTGTTTCCAGCTTGGCAAATTTTGGAGCTGTCTCTGGTTTACGGCCCGTCGCATTTGGGACGTGCAGTCCCACCTTGCGTCCGGTCGCAACGACACTCTTATGGTCGTGGAGTGGATGGGCTGATGTCCGAACCTGTGCTGCAGCCGACCTTGAGTCAACGCCCATGCAATGACCACAAGTGCGTCTCGCGACACAAGCGCACACACACACACACACACACACACACACACACACGCACACACGCACACACACGCGCGCGCACACACACACACACACACACACACACACACACACACACGCACACACACACACACACGCGCGCGCACACACACACACACACACACACACACACACACACACACACACACACACACACACACACACACACACACACACACACACACAAAACACACACACACACGCAAGCACACACACACACACGCAAGCACACACACACACACACACACACACACACACACACACACACACGCAAGCACGCACACACACACACACACGCAAGCACACACGCAAGCACACACACATACACACGCAAGCACACACGCAAGCACGCACACACACACACACACACGCAAGCACACACACACACACACGCACACACGCACACACGCGCGCGCGCACACACACACACACACACACACACACACACGCTCACACATACGCACACATGCACGCACGCACATACACAACATACATGCACGCACACATGCACACACACGCACACATGTGCACACACAAACACACACGCACGCACACACACACACACACACACACGCACACACACACACACACGCACACACACACACACACGCACTCACACACACGCACACACATGTGCACATGCATACACACATATACACACATGCATGCACAGGTAAAGCACTTGTAAAATCCATCAAGAAGGCCATGAATGGGGAAGGTTCATATGGTGAGTGTCTCATGCGTCTAGTGCTTCCCCTTGCAGATGTACTGTGCATGCACAAGGTGTTTCCCCCCTTTGGCTCGCGTTCGAAAAGCAAAGGGGGGGGCAGGCAGCACGACATTCAATGCTCCATTGCCAGCATTAATTGATTGACATGAGTGGCATCAGTTAGGGAAGAGGAATAAAAGAAGAAGAACAAAAGGGAAGTAGGTGGGCATGCTTGCCTTGTCTCGTAGCCAATACATACCAGGCTTGTAAATGTATTTCCAACAACGGCAATGTGTTAGAATGTACGTTGACTCCAAAAAAGGAGTTCACTCCTTCCCAGCCTTGGCTCGCAATGTTGTGCTGTGTCATTTAAAGGAGTTGCTAAATAGGGCGAAGAAAGCAGCAGTGACCCCTTGTCAAGTGAAAACGGTCTTTTTGAAAGTTGGATATCCACGCTTACGTTAGATCATGCCCCTCCCCCTAAAATGCTGCCACGTTAAGTATAGTGATGGCATAACTGTGCTATAGGTGGCATTAGCATGGGGTGGTTGTGACGGAGGAGGAGAAGAGGAAGAAAATGAAGAAGACAGCTAAAGGCAAGCTTGTCGTGTGGCAGCTGCTGCACACAAGCGTATGGCTTATAACCCTTTTACCGCCCAACGATATAGGAAGTGTGAAGCACTACCCTGCATTTTGCTATCCCATTCCAGGACTTGATGGGGAGGACGAGAGTTGCCTTACTAGAAAAAGAAGGTGAATTAAGGTGCTGCACCAGGTGTATTATAGGAGCATCTTTGGAGCCAAAACTTGAGCTTGTGGTTCAAAAGGCTTTAATGTGGAGCCTCGACATTCATGTTTGTTTACCTGAGAGCTGAACCAATTGCGCATGCGTGCAGGGTGAATCCATTTGAACAAGAGCGCTTGGCTTGAATTCAAGCGAACAAGAGAATGGAAGAGAATGGAAGAGCTTGGCGTGGTTAATGCTGCAAAAACAATCCTCACACTTCCAACGGCAGCGGCAGCCAACTCAGGCAAGTCTAACTGGGCAGGTGTGCAACCTTATTCTGAGAGTCATGTCGCTGTACACCAGCATCCTGGATTGCACAAGCTCTAATCGTAGCCGTGTTGTTTGGTTTTGGAAACCCTGCTCTTATGTTAAATGCTTTGAATGATGCACCACTTAGTCGCTGGCATCATCTCTCTTTTTTTCTTTCATGCTGTGTGCTGATTTGTGTTTAATTTTTCAGGAAGTCTGAGAACTTCATCTTGTATGTTGTTGTTGTTGTTGTTGTGCGAGCAGGGACAGGCCGCGCCAGAGGAAGGGTCCACCACTGGCAGAGCCAGAGCAGGTGCAGAGCTGACGTGTGATTGATAATTCATGCAATAAGATGCTTTGAATTATGCACCACTTAATCACTGACATCAAAACCAGTCATACTTCCATGTAATTGCAATTACGCCTCTTCCTGCGATGTACACATGCAGAAGACGCACAACGTGGCTGAGGCAGGTATGGTAATTTTGGTGATTTGGTTGGACAAGCACTTACCCTCTCATTAAATAACCAAGGTTGGAACAAGCAGGTCCATAATCCTGCTGGCTTAGCAAGACAACGGGGTGGACTGTGGGGCTATTTCGCCCGCCTGCATAAGGGAAACCCACTGATCCAGGTAAGGCTTGTAATTGAAGTGCCTTCAGGTTGCAAATGTCTTTCGTGTAGAAACAACAATGCGATTGGGCATTCTTCACTCTAGGGTGTGCAAAAAGTTGGAAAGCTGCGGAGTGCCACAGCAAGCTGTTGGAATCCCTTAATGTGAGACATTTTCCCTTTGTGAAGTTCCTCTGTAGTATCGGAACAATTTTGTATCCTATCAGCTTTCCAGAGCTGGAAGAAATACTGTTTGGCTGCTGAGTTCAAAGTTCATTTGCTGTTGAAGTTGAGGGCTCTGTCTTGGGCATCGAGACTTATACATTCTATAACATTCCTACAACCCCGAAACGTTCACAATCCTTTATGCAAATGGAATGCAGGGAGGAACAAAATATGAAAGCTCAGCGGCCACCCAAGAGATAACTGGCATGAAACTGAGCGTGAAATTTCCAGGTGAATGACATGGGTCTAATATTACAACACATGAGGTTGACAACATGGCTGATATGTGTGTGCTAGCAGGGCTGGTTAGGTGGCAACTGTGGGCTTCGTACAAAAAGGCAAGCCAATTATCAGCCATGCCTCTTGTGCATGTAGAACTCTTGCTGCATGCCCGTGTGTGTGTTTGTGTGTGCACACGCGCGCGCAAGGTTTCCTGACTGGAAGTTGAAAGTGAAACCTACAGATGATGGCTTAACTGAGCACAATCCCGCCTCTTTATGCCCGCAGGTTTGAGGGGTGTCCTGTTAAGCCACCAGTGAGCAAGTCTGCTGGCATGGTATAATGATGCATGCCGAATTGTTCGTGAAAAATTTGCTTTTGCTTTTTACACCTGATAGGCAAGAACTATGCTTTTGAATTTATACTTCTCTCAGTCCCAACTGCAGAGTTCCTACTTTAGAGGGGAAAAGTAGTGCATGAGAATGCAGGCTGCTTGTTTTTTTTTAACATGGCTTGTTTCCCAACATGGCACATTCCTATTCTGATTTTGGTTCCTTGCCTCAAGCATGTTACATGAGCACTGACTGCCAAGTCTTTCCTTTGTGTGACTGATTTCCTGCTTAATAGACTAACTTAGTCATGATCATGATTTCGAAGGCAGGTGCCACAGTGTGTTGCTACCCCTCTTTTTGCATGCCTTCATTTTTTTGCAGACAAGCCTGAGCAAGCCTGCTTTTTCCATTTCATATTAGTTGTTAAACTTAGCCTTGTTGGTTTTGAAGCACAGTTCCTCAATTCACGTTATAGTCAATGTAAACCTTTCTTTTCAATGCAAGGAGAAATGATTGATCTACATCTTGACCTCTCTCTAGGAGACTACTTTCCATGCAAATGACTACGTCTGTGCCTTCAGCGCAGGTAACAAGAGGCAAGGTGAAAGACGAAAACAACATTTCAATCAAGGCTCCATTGAAATCAATAGATACCTATTGAAAGAACTCCTGATTGATTTCAACCAAGGTGTGATTGAAATCAATAGAGACCTATTTTTAAGAAAACCTGATTGATTTCAACCAAGATGTGATTGAAATCAACAGAGACCTATTGAAAGAAGACCTGATTGATTTCAATCAAGATGTGGTTGAAATCAATCGAGTTTTTTGGCTGTGTGAAAACTCGATTGATTTCAATCAGACTCGATTGAACAACCAATTGAAATGGCCCTGATTGAAATCAATCAGGTTCAATCAGCATCAACCAGCCTGTGATTTTTCTGACGCTCCCTTTGTAGTCTATTCTAATCTTGTTGTGTCCTAAGGAAAGGAAAGGAAAAGAAAGGGTTACATAGCTGTACCTGCCTACGAGGGCAGCATAGCTGAAGCGTAAAAAAATATGCCTGCAACCAAACCTGACCTAAGCTTGAAACTAAAAAGAAAAGCTTGAAGTTTAAGACTGTTTTGCGTTTCTCCAAAAGTAAAAGGGACATCTAGGAAGTGTAGAAATTGTTCGAACTGTTTCTCAAACAACCATACCAAATTCATGTACAGCTCCATGCTTGCCAGGATAGCAATGTAAGTACCGTGTTCAGTTGTGTCCTAAGCCTGTCCTAATAGCAAGTACGGACCTGGACATGTTGCTTTCCCTGGTGATGCTTTCAGTGCTCGCTATTTGAACACGGTATTGAGTATCTTGCTTTTTTAATGCTGCTCTCAGGACTGAACTGCGGCTCATACATGGTGCATCCATGTTTTCTGGTGCATCAATGCTTCCTGGACGTTGAACTTTCCCCTCCACAAGTGAAGAAATGCCAAAAGTCTTCAATTCGCTGCTTTGATCGGAAACATTAGTGAGGGTCGCGCCGACTCTCTAGAACTTGCACAAGAGATTCTGTTTGCTAAGCCCTGGGTGCCCCAGTGGATCTGCTAAGTGCTGTACGCCACAGCATCAATATTTTCCTTCTCTGGTCATGGGATGTTAAGACACTGTTATGGCTGCGTCACTTTCTCAGCCTGACAGTATGCTCCTTGAGGCGTTTTCTAGGTGTAAAGTGCGCTGCCACAAACAAAGAGTGTGACCTAGAGCCTTTGCAGTTTTATTGGTTTAGGGAAAAGAAAAGAAAAAGAAAACCTACGTAGGAAGAGTAACTCTCCCTACATCAATTAAGGAAAAGGAGACACACCGGCTCATAAAGAGCCGTGAGCCCCCTCCACCACGAGAACAGAAAGAAAGACAAAACTAATGTGGATATGGAGGGTTATTAGAAGCACCTGGCTCTAGAACCAAATGGCTGTGGTAAGCGTTCTTGTTTTCAATACTGCGGCGTGTGGAGAATAGTTTATGGGCATAATGAACAGAATGGGCATGGAGTTTTTTAGCGAGCTTAGTGGCACGTTGGTGATCCAGTCCTAGTTTCTTTAATTGCATCAGGGTATGTTCAGTGTAAATAGTTCCACCAACACCCAGGAGGATTGGGTGAATAGTTTTAGCTTTAGCACTAATAAGATTACAAAGGTTAGCATGTTGCTGCCTAGCCGCGCTTAATTGATGCTCTGGCCTTGTGTCTTCACAGAACTTAATTTCTATGAGATGCACATGACGCTCGTTCACATGGAGTTCATGCGGATGCTTAACGCGGCTAGCTCTGGTTGTCCTCCTAGGGCTACTGTCAAGTTTTTAACTGTATGCTTGATTCAGACAGTGAAACATTACGTCAAGTGCTGAAAGGGGATTAATACCTTGCTGATATGGATAAGTCCTGTTGGTCTGCACATGTGTCTGAGGCATTTAATGGCATGCGCAATGAGGATATGTTTAAACATAAAATGCTGAGTGCTTTTAAGATTCCCATGCAGGAATCTATGGCGGATTTGATATACAGACAGCAGAAGGTGTGGAGAGAAGCAGAGGCCCTCAATCCGAGAGGTGAACAGGAAAGCAGTGACTTACCGTCGTTGGTGCGGAAAACCATTGAATTTAACGGCACGTGCTCCCTTCTGTGTCTCATCATATTTATCAAAGGATCTGGAAAAAGGAGTCATGAGGAATTTGAGTCGGTTTAGGCTTCGTGCCCGCTGCTTGAAGGTTGAATCCTGTAAGTGGCTGGGTGGTTCAATTGTTTGTGACAAGTGTGAGAGTGCTGAAGTCCAAGACGAGATACATGCTCTCTTCTATTGCAATTGCTTTGAGATGTGTGAGCTGCGCAGAAAATGCAAGGGTGTTTTCATTGATATTTTCAAGCCGTGACATGCCCGGCTTCCAAACACAGCCTTCATTCCTTTCTTGGCAAGCTTTTACATAATGACTGATCCTACATGCTTTCAAGAAAGAAAGAAAGAAAGAAAGAAAGAAAGACTACGCTTGCCAAGTCCGGCCGCTTGCATTAAGGAAAGGTCACCTGTCCTGAAAGGCAGGGCCCCACCACACAGACCAAGAGAAAGAGCAAGCACAGAAGTCTACTCCAGCAAGTTGGCCCCCACCATGGGACCTACGACACGACTGTCAGGCAGGCCCTGTCCAGCAAGCTTAAGACCCACCCCTAAGCCCTAAGCATGCTCTCCAACATCCCAGCATGGACCCCCCTCTTCCCTTTCTTTCTTTCTTTCTTTCTTTCTTTCTTTCTTTCTTTCTTTCTTTCTTTCTTGAAAGAAGCTTTGATAAATCAAGACTCGTACCTATTTTCAAAGTGCAGACTTGAAGCAAAGATGCAAGGAGTTTGGAGAGAAGCTGAGTTAGTGGATCTCAGAGGAAACAACAACATGCTTGCTACCTACCAAGCTTGGTTTGCTACTCCTTTTGCATGCAACGCTCGTCAAATCTACATACCCCTGCCTTGGTATCTTTTTCTGGATTTGCCTAATTTAGGCTTGAAGCAAATTATGCGTCATGTGAGCAGGATCTGGCTTTGTGCTCACACTCTGAAAGTTGAACCGGCTGTTTGGCAGGGTGGAACCTCTATGTGTGACAGGTGTTCTTGCAACCAAACTCAAGATGAAGCACATGCTCTTTGACTGTACTGATGAATACGTCCAAAGAACAAGTTGTTCTTTGCGCCGCAAGTATCACATGCTGTTTGAACCTTACCTCCAGAATTTCTCTGAGACAACCTTTTTTGCTGCATGGAAGTGAGTTATAAGGTTCAACAAGTTGTTTCTCAATTCCTTCATTAGCGAAACATAAAGCTCTTCTTTTTTGTGTCCAAGCTTATGGATTTATTTCTGTCTGGCTGAGGCCAGCCACAAGCCGATCAGCCAAACGACCTGGCTGAAGGTCACCCCCCCCATAATAACAATTAAGGCCAGATACACTTGGTTTGACTTGTGCGTGAGGGCACTGTTGGGGCCACAGATGCCTTTCTTTCTCATCCTGGTGCTAAACATTTGGTTGGAAGTATGTTAGCAGTTGGTGTGAGGGGCATTGGGGCTATACAACATGCAGTCCAGAAAGGTGTGGGGCTACACACAACACAGCAATTTGGAAGCTAAACATGGCAGATAATTGCTGCCAGTTGTGGGGCTACACAAGGTGTATCTTGGTGCTGTGGGGCTGAACATACTGAGTTTGGGGTATGCGCACATGCATGCTTTGTTGGAGCTAAACAAACGTCTGTCAATCCTCTGGATGCTGAACACTGTACTTCATTGCTATCCTGGCTAGCATGGAGCTGTACATGAGTGTGGCATGGTTATTTGAGAAACAGTTCGAGCCACTTCTACACTTCTTATATATCTCCTTTTCCTTAATTGATGTAGGGAGAGTCTCCTCTGCCTATGTAGTTGTTCTTTTCTTTCTATGTCTCTGTTTTTTGGAGCAACGCAAAAACAGTTTTATGATTCAAGCTTTACTTTCTACTAGTTTTCAGGTGATTGCGTGATTCCTTCACGCAAGTGAACGGAACCTGGAGGGTGGCAGTCTTTGGACTGCTGCTTGTTAAGGAAAGGCAAAACAAAGGTTGGCCCAGCACAACCTTCAAATCCCTGCACATGCATCAAACAGAATTATAACCCCTTACCTCTTTCCAAGAAAATTTTCTAAGAGATCTAGACTCACCTCCAGCCGTCCTGATGCTATACTGATTACTCCCTATAAAGCCAAACCCACTTCTTCTTCTCCTTCTACCTCCTGCTCAAACCATCATGCGTTACGCAGCAGACACAACCCCACAATGAGGACCGCAACAGCCAACCGCGTGAGGCAACCCCACCAACTGAATGTGAACCAGCGGCATGTGCACTTGATTTAAATCAAATACTGTGAAGACACAAGGCCTGGACAGCAGTTGGAGGCGGCACAGCGGCAGCATGCAGACCTCTGCAAACTCATTAATGCAAAAGTTGTGACTCTCCACACCATCCTTTTGGGTGTTGGTGGGACCTGCTATACAGAGCACACCCTTAACCAGTTTAAACAATTGGGACTTGACCACCAACGCGCCAGTAAACTTGCTCGCAAACTTCATGCCCATTCTGTCATGCATGCCAACAAGCTTGTTACCACTAGGCGTGCTATTGAAGACAAGAATACTCCTTGCAGCCAGGTTATGGAGCCGGGCGCTTCCAATAAATCTCCAGGTCCCCATTAGGGTGTTCTTTTTGTAGCTTCGTGGTGGAGGGGACTCACGGCTCCTCTGAGCCAATGTGTCCCCTTTTCCTTAATTGATGTAGGGAGAGTTTCCTCCGCCTACGTAGTTCTTCTTTTCTTTTCTTTTCTTTTCTTTTCTTTCCTTTTCTTTTCTTTTCTCTCCTTTTCTTCTCTCTCCTTTTCTTTTCTTTTCTTTTCTTTTCTTTTCTTTCAGGTGTGAAGCGTGCAACTAAAAACTGGGCAATTCTAAGACAATGTGGGCATGTGCCATTGCAAGCCTACTGGTGTAAGTCCGCTATTAACATGTACAATGGTCTGCTCAATTCTAATTGTGAGACGCTCCGGAAGGTCCTGAAGGAAGACTTGCACTTGCACTCCAGGGCCCCCTCATGTTGGACTGCTCAGGTTTTGGATGGCTTTCAAGGATTGTGGCGCTGTGAGTCTTTTGTAACAACAATGAAGCAGGGTACGCCTATCTCACTGCAGGATTTCACAGGTGATTTGAGGCACAGATTGCATGGTGCATGGAGAGCTGTTGAAGGAGTGGATCCGTGAACAACAAACAACAAACTGGCCACATATCAAGCACTATTTACCAAAATGTGCACAAGCCTATCCGGCTGCCAGGGTATTTGCATCTGGATTTGTTTCGGCATGTCATGCAGAACTTTAGTAGGTTCAGGTTGAGAGCTCACACTTTGACTGTGGAAACTGCGTCTTGGAAAGATGGTACTTCTCCGGTGTATGACAGATGCTAATGCGGGAAAATTCAATATGAGGCCCATGTTCTCTTCATGTGTAGTTATGAGGGAGTGTGTGCTCTAAGACAAAAGTGCTCCGAGTTATTTTGGACTTTATCTGGCGATTTTTCACCTGCACATCTTTTCTTTCAGCATCAATTTAGTGTCCAGGCTTCATCTTATTTCCTCAAGCAACGCAATAATAAGCTTTTCATGTCTGGTTCAATCAGATCATGCTTTAATCCAGCTGGACATGTGTATGGCAGGCTCCGCCTGAGCTGAAGGTGTACTATCTGCGGCTTCTTCCCTCTCAAATGGTGTGTATCAAGGAATTGCTGCTTTGTTTCCTCTGCTGTGTTAGCGGCGCGCACGCATGGGACGGATTGCTGTCCGGGCAGTGGCCTATGGTCGTACTCATCTGGTGTGACAGGCTTGTAGATGGTGGTACTCAGATTCTACCGAGCGTAGGCCAGAGACATTTCAGGTTGTGTTTCTGCATCCCCCCTTCCCTTCAGTTTCTTCTTTTGCGTCTGCTCAGGTTCAATCAGGTCGTGCTTTATATCAGCTGGACATGTGTATGGCAGGCTCTGCCTGAGCTGAAGGTGTACTATCTGCGGCTTCTTCCCTCTCAAGTGGTGTGTATCAAGGAATTGCCGCTTCGTTTCCTCTGCTGTGTTAGCGGCGCGCACACATGGGACGGATTGCTGTCCGGGCATTGGCCTATGGTCGAACTCATTTAGTGTGAAAGGCTTGTAGATGGTGGTACTCAGACTCTTCCGAGCGTAGGCCAGAGAAATCCCAGGTTGCCTATGCCCCCCTTTCTTTGTGCGCTCCTGTGGTAAAACATTGGTTTTGCATCCTGTGGACATACCCCTTTTCTTCAGTTTCCTCGTTTACAGTTTCCGCCTCCGTGTGCTGGATTGTACCAGCACCAGGCCTATTAGTCCAAAGTTGTGGCTAACGGTCCATGCTATAAATCTGTAAATCATGTCTGAGCTTTTGGATTTGCTGTTGGCTGGCATGGACCAGCCACAGGCTGATCAGCCGAACAGTCTGGCTGGAGGTCTCCCTGTGTAATCTAATCCAATCTACTAGTTTTAAGCTGGTTTGGTTTGGTTTGGTTGCAGGCACCTCTTTTTATGCTCCAGCTAAATTGCCCTCATAAGTAGGTAGAAGAAGAGTAACTACGTAGGCAGTGAAACACTCCCCACATCAGTCAAGGAAAGGGGACCACATTGGTGCACAGACTGTATGACCATCCCACCACGAAGGTCAGACTGAGAGAAGGCAGGTACAGCTATGTAACCCTTTCCTTTCCTTTGGCCGGTTGCTTATCAAGTGGTGTGTGCCAAGGAACTGCTGTCTTATTTCCACTGCTATGCTTGTGTTGCCTTTGGGCATTGATACCTTTGCACCCCCCTTTGGTTAAACATATGTTATACATCCTGTAAACCTACCCGCTTTGTTCAGTTTTTTTGGTATACCGTCTGTTTTCAGTGTACTGGAAAGTACCAGCACCAGACCTATCAGCCCAACAGTGTGGCTGCCGGTCCTTTCTTTGAACCTTTTAATTTGGCAACATAAATTCCATGCAAAGACGATACCCAAACACAACATGATCTGACCACACAAACAGAAAATAAACAAGGAGGGAGAAGCCCCGCTTATTTCCTGCATTAATTTACTCCAGTGTGAGCTGGCCGCATAGGGACAGGAAGCAAGCAACACTTTCCTTTTTCTTCTTTCAGACATTGGAACAACAACTCACTGTAAGTGTCAATGATGTTAACTCTTTCTTAAATACAAGCTGGTTGGTGTCCAGAGTAGACTTTAATTTCAACGACGTCTAGTGGCCACAAGTTTAGTTTGGTTTGGTTACAGGCACCTTTTGCTTCAGCTAAGCTGCCCTTGTAGGCAGGTACAGCTATGTAACCCCATCCTATCCTATCCTAGTGGCCATATGTTAACGTTGACATTCCTGACTCAATGATGCAAAAGGGATCTCCTCCAAAAGCACTGGCACCACTTTTGAAAACGTCAAAGAAAATGGACTATGAAGGGAAGAAACACCTTCTGACACAGCACCAACATCATTCTCATGCAAGACATGACATAGTAATCGCAAAAGTTGAACACGACGCAGCAGACACCATACTTTGATGAGCGAGGTGCTTCACTCACCAGCATGGGCAACACAGAGAAAGATGAAAGAGGTCACAGAAACAACAAACAAGATAAACTACGAAGGTATTGCGACCAACCTACATTAACTAAGGAAAATATAACTTGTTGGCACGAAGAGCTGTGGTTCCTCTTCAACACAGACAGCAAGACTTTACTATTGCAATCTAAAGAAAAAGCAAAGAAAACAGGGTTTTGTTGTATTAACTCAAAGAGAACAGCTATGCAATCACCCATTAGACTGAAAGCTTTACCAAGGTAAGGACCAAAACACCCATCGGTTCCACCCATAATACGACCCCATAGAGTCAACCTCAGGACCTCAGTGCTGTCTGGTCAAAGGTTCACCTTGGCGTACGAACCTCAAAAATGTTTAGTCCCTGCAGACTGGCGCGTGTCTCCTTGCTTGCCCGTCACAAACATTGCACAAGCATACTTTTCTTTGAAATTGTGCTAAGTAGACTGCTATCAGCGAGGTGCTGCAAGAAATGCAGCTGTTGCACAAATGCATCAGTACGCACTGTGACACAGAACTCTTTTTACCACACCACAGATGCTGGTCCACAATGACAAAAAGTTTCAGCACACCAACCATCCTCAAGTTGCTGCTTGCCTCTGACCACTGCTGATCACACACACAGTGCCATTTGCAGGCTGAATGCCTACAATCCAAGCAGGCTGTTGACTCGGCGCATTCTGTATTTGATCATGTCAAGCCAGCACACAGCTTGTGTGGTCATTATTGTAGCATCCAGCTGCACATCTACAACGCAGTCCACTTCCAAATCTCACAATTCCCAGGTCTACACAGGCACTGAGCAGCAGGCTCGAGCAGCGGCCATCATGCAGAGGGGTTCAATTTTGTAAGCACATCCAAGCAACCTGAAACTACACGAACCAAACCTTGCCAACCAAACGGGTCATTCAATGGTAAACACATCCTTGGCTTCTTCTTTCACCCCTCTAAGAGCATGCACCTGTGACTGGTATAAGATCCACTAGCGATTGAACACACACACATACTGCCGATGGCCAGGCTTCCACTGCACACCACTGTACACCACCCTACACCTTTTCCACCCACTTGTTGGCTGCATGACACTCCCAGCCGGGGCGTGTCCAGCATGTCATTCCCAGCCAAAGCTGTCTTTTGTAGCTATATATATTTTTTTCATATAAGCACATCCTCCAATAACACGCCAAGTCACCTATAACTCTCCATTGTTTGATGCAGTGCAATTGGCCTTTTTAACACAGCAGGAACGTGCCAACACAGCACACATGTGCCTCCCTGTACATCTATGCAACACATCTCTTTTTGTTTCTAATCGCAAGAAAAGAAAAAAAGTTTACGCCGGCCAAAAGGCCTGCTTTAATTGCATCTTTTTATACTTTATGTGCACTTACACAGGTAACCTGAATCATTTTGATGCAACCTGGTTTGAAAGAGCCTAAAACACGTCATCGAGTCATCCTTTGCTCATGTGTCACGCAGTAAAGACTGCACAGAGTAGACAGCCTGTTCACAGTCCAGGCATGCAGCCTGCAGATGACGAAAGAGAGTGTGTGTGTGCGCGTGTGTGTGTCGTTGACTTGCTGCATTATACTCTTTTGGCCAGCAACCAAAACAGATCAACTGCACTTGATAATGCTATCGCAGCGGTCTTCAGACTTTGGCTAAACGCCAAGCAGCAACAAAAAGATAATAAGGAATGGAGGTAAGCATGGATGTGGCAATATGCCATTCCGCACATCAATGCACACACACATGCGCACGTACATGCACGCACATGCACTTGCATTTGCCACAGGAGAGACCAACTGACATTCACACATGCTTGCACACTCGCATGTAAGCACTCACCTGCACTTGCTGCATGTGTGGCGTTTCAGTGCCCCACCAAGTGCACCATAAGAGCCGTATAAGTGCACCATAAATGCCCCAAAAGTGCCGCACCTAAGCGTGTTGCGCATCATGCTCCATAAGTGCGGCACATGTGCTGCATAAATGCCGCATAATAACCCTTTTTGCTCTTGCCCTGTACATGCCACATAAATGCACCTTAAGGCTTTTGCAGCACTCAAGGCTTAAGTGCTGCAAAAGTGCTCCATAGTGCCTCAAAAGTGCTGCACAAGTGCCGTACCTAGGTGCTCTATGCATGCGACATAAGTGCCCCACCTGCTCTTGCCACACAAGTGCCGCAAAACTGTCGCACCTAGGTTTCTCTTTAGTGCCCCATAAGAGCCGCATAAGTGCCCCCAAAGTGCTCAATTTGTGCGGCAGAAGTGCCGCATTCAAGTGCCCTATCAGTGCTGCCCTAGAGCCGCAAATTTGTTGCATGAGTGCCGACCTGCACTTGGCGCACAAGTGCCGCCCATGTGGTGCATTGTTCAGGGCCAGGCGGACCAGGCCCTGCACACTAGCATCCCTTTGACAGTGCCGCACCTGCACTTGGCGCACAAGTGCCGCACCTAAGTGCTCAGCCTAAGTGCAACATAATAAGCGTTGCATAAGCGCCGCACCTGCACTTGCCGCAGAAGTGTTGCATTTTCCAGGGTCAGGTGGACCAGGCCCTGCACACTAGCATCCCTTTGAAAGTGCCGCACCTGCACTTGGCGAACAAGTGCCGCCTATGTGTTGCATTTTTTAGGGCCAGGCGGACCAGGCCCTGCACACTAGCATCCCTTTGAAAGTGCCGCACCTGCACTTGCCGCATAAGTGCCGCACCTAAGTGCTCCGTAAGTGCTCCGCCTAAGTGTAACATAATAAGCGTTGCATAAGCGCCGCACCTGCACTTGCCGCAGAAGTGCCGCATTTTCAAGGGTCAGGCGGACCAAGCCCTGCACCAGCATCCACACTTCTCTGGACGGTGGCGACAACGACAAGGGCGGGATGGCAGGGGCCCCGAACAAGGAGGATATGGGGCCTGCAACAAGAAGAAGTATGCAGATAAAAGCCGTCAAGCAGAGCAAACAGCCAAGTGCAACATTCTCAGAAAAGGAGGACATACGGGCTGCAATGAAAAGGAGGAAAAGAGGTTGACATGCAAGGCAACCAGCCGAGTGCGATACATTCAAAGGAGAAGGATGCAGGTGCTGCATAAACAAGGAGGATAGTGCAGATAAGAGTCGTCAAGCCAGGCAAACAGCCAGGTGCGACACATTCAGAGAAGGAGGGCATGGGGGCCACAATAACAAGGAGGAGAAAGTGCAGATGGAATTCGTCACACAGGGTAAACAGCCAAGTGCACCATATCCAGATGAAAAACAAAGGCTGCAATACCAAGAAAAAATGTGCAGGAGAGTTGCCATGCCAATAAACGCCATGCCAATAAACAGGCAAGCATTCACATTCAGAGAAGGACATGGAGCTGCAGTAACCAAATGCTGAACACACACACACACATGCACACACAATCGCGCACATGGACACACACCACCCACATCCACACCTGGAAACCCACACTCTCACTCACAAAAACGACACTTGCGAGCGCACACAGCAATCCTAAGTGTTTTACAGATGCACCAGGATGCGTTGCCATGTGGCATGTATTTTCATGTGGCATGTGTTGCCAGGTTGCCAGTGGCATGTGAACTCATAAATCCTAAACCCAAACCCTTAAACCCTTCATGTGGCATGTGTTGCTGCATTATTACAGCACGGAGTACACACAAGAGTGTTGACCTATGTATAGACACCTTAGCGGACCTGTAGACCTGTCTCGGTGCAGACTAATACGCCCGTCTATATGGCATGGCCCAACAATGTGTGACCTGGATGTAGTCCACTACCCTGGAGCTACAAACAAACTCACTCAGATGGAGCAGGTCCACTTTTGGCGCCGTGTTGTTTGTTTGTGCAGCGAAGGTGCTATTGCTGGTGTCAGTACCAGCATTAGCTCCGTCCTGCAAGAAATGAGCATGATTTATGTGAGCAAGGACAAGCACGAGCGCGCTTGATGAAGTAAGAAAGTTTCAAAAGTCCCGCTTTTCTTCTTGTGTAACACTTTTTATGGTACAGACAAGAAAATTACCACACCGGGGCACAAAGCACGGAGCTCAGGGGCAGACCAGATTCTGGTAACACCAAGGCACTGACCAAAGAACAGGACCGGACCAGATTTTGATCACACCAGGGCACAAAGTGCAGAGCTCAGGGGCAGACCAGATTCTGGTCACACCAAGGCACTGACCAAAGAACAGGACTGGACCAGATTTTGATCACACCAGGGCACAAATTGCAGCACAGGAGCAGACCAGGATTTAAGGTCACACTAAGGCACAAACCACAGCAGAGGAGCAGGGCATTGGGTGGCGCACACTGGTTTCCATCAAACACAGAAGGTAAAGCTTTTTCAAAAAAGGAGGAGGGACAAGATGTGAAGCAACATACCTGCAAGGGCACTTGGGTGGCTGGGCTGGGCGCTTGGTCAATGCTAGCAGCATCAGCATCAGTATCACCATCAGGTGCAGCACCAGATGCAGCATCAGCATCAACACCAGCATCAGCGACCGCAATAGAAGTGCTGTGCTTCAGCATGCCCATGCGGCGTGAGACGCCACGCATGAGCTGCGCAGCCATGCTGCCTGCCAGGTCTTGCACGTGCACCGCTTGCCTGTGTGTGTGTGTGTGTGTGTGTGTGTGTGTGTGTGTGTGTGTGTGTGTGTGTGTGCGTGCGCGCGCGCGTGTGCATGCAAATATATTGCAACTGGATGTTGGCATAAAAATACATGCTGATTAATTTGCAACAAAACATGTTTGCATACATACATACATACATACATACACACATACATACATACATACATACATGCACGCATACAAAAATGCACATCGGAGTACGTCACTCACTTGTCCAACCAATCAGCCTCCCTGCGTTTTCGCTTTGTGGGCTGCAGCGTGGTTTTTACAGAGCTGGAGGCGGTGGTTGCTTCAAGCAGCATGTTCATGCGCTGGAAGGTCTTGAGCGCAAGGTCCTTATCTTGTGTGTGCTGTGATGCCAGCAGGGCTGCAAGGATGGCATCAGGGGTAGAGAGAAAGGGGAAAGCGTGTCCTTGAAGCAATTCCCATGGATGATATAGAAACACATCAACAAGATTTTAGACTTGCGTGCCAGCAGGGTTGAATATTTTGGGGCAGAGAAAGGAGAGAAAGATTTTAATATGATGGTGTTGTGCCAGTGATGTTTCATCACTATCACTGGTACATGATGTGTGCTGGGATGCCAGCAGGGCTGCCGCCAGGGGCAGAGAAAGGAAGTGGACTTTTTGTGACATGAGCAGTGATAGCATAAAGAGATGCAACAAAAAAGGACCACTTGTGTGCTCGGTTGCAAGCAGGGCCAAAGCCAACAAGGGCAGAAAGGGGAAATAACATTGTGCAGTCCTTGTGGTAACACAAGGACATAAAATATCTACAAGGATGTCCTTTTGTGCCGGGTGCCAATGGGGCTGCAAGTTGTTAAGGGGTGAGAGAGGAAATGGCGTGCAGGCACCATGTGTCACCATTAATGATGTAGATCACCAACAAAGGTTCATGCTTGTCCTGTGGTGAGACGCCAGCAGGGCTGCAAGCCCCCTGGGGCAGAGAGGACCAAGTCCTTCACCAACGATGTCAGTAACAGGTAGTCTTGCAAAAGTCTATGCCAGCCAAAGAGGCCGCGTGCATTGAGGAAAGGCAGTTTTGCATGCGCTGGGATGCAACCAATAGAAAGTCTCGGCCTTGTTCATGCAGGTGCACTGTCAGGGGCAGAGGCAGGGTGAGGTTGAGCTGTCACAAGCTCCTTGACACACACACAGCACCTCACCGTCCAGGTCTGGGGAAAAAGCGTTGGGGAACCAAAGTGCCCCCCTAATCCCCCCCCCCCTTAATTGAACCCTGAATCAGAGCGTTATTCAGGTGCAGACACACTGTGCCAATTGAACCACGCCTAATCCAGACCCCTGATTAGGCCCATGCGAGTCGCATGATGCGACCAGACCCCTGATTAGGCCCATGTGACCAGAACCTTTGTGACCAGAGGCAGGTGCTCTTCTTTGCCAACGTGCTAGATCGCTTTGCCCAGCCACCAAGTCACAGTGGTTTCCGCATCCCAGTCTGGCATCAGTACCTGTGATCTGTTCTTTTGCTGCTTGGAAGTCAATCCCATGAAAGCTTCCAGCAGCTGATCCCGGCGCTTCAGTCAACACGCTCAGGCACGTTGCACTGCTGGCTTTGAAGGCCTGCAAGCCAGGGTTTTGGAGATTGCATTTGCTTGCGTGCATGAGCTGTGCACAAAAAATAAGCGGCATTGGTTAACACACCCAGGCACGTGGGAATCACCAACTTCATTGGCCTGCAAGACAGGGTTTTGTCGATTCGTTGATTGCATTGCACGCGCGCACAAGTTGTGCAAAATATAAGTGTGCACAGATGAGCACACTCAGGCACGCAACACTGCTGGCTTCATTCAATGATTGGCCTGCAAGGTTTTGTGGATTGAGTACATGTTTGTAAGCTGTGCATAAGACACGCACACAAATATGCCTGTTCCAAGTTAGCTTGGATTGTACGTCCTTATCAAAAATGTGAGGTGGTGTGTATGGGTGAGCGTGTGTGTGTGTGTGTGTGTGTGTGTGTGTGTGTGTGTGTGTGTGTGTGTGTGTGTGTGTGTGTGTGTGTGTGTGTGTGTGCGCGTGCGCGCGCGCATCACCCGAACTACAGCACCTTGCTCCTGGAGCAATGCTCTAGTACCTGGGCTGTTTGATGTCCGCTACTGCTGCTGCTGTTCAATTCCACGTCCTGCCCTGATTCCACATCCAATGGAACCTTGACAGGGTCTGACACAATGTTTACAGGATGCAAAGCTGCGCCTGATTCCACATCCTCAGCAGCATGGACAGAGCCTTCATCGGGTGCAACTGTGTTCCTCCTCTTCGTGCTCTGACGCAGGTCGTGCAGCCACATCTGCAGTGCAGGTGGTTCAGCAGTAAAGCAATACTTAGCCACAGTTTGGACATGGCATTTGCAGGGTGTAACCAAGTTTCTTCTCCTTGTGCTCTACGCAGGTCGTGCAGCCACACCTGCAGTGCATGTGGTTCAGCAGTAAAGCATTATTTAGGCGCAGTTTGGACATGGCATTTGCAGGGTGTAACCATGTCCCACCTCCTTGTGCTCTGACGCAGGTCATGCAGCCACATCTGCAGTTCACATTGGTCTGCTTCAGTGATTGTATGCCTCTTCTCCCTCTTGGAATAAAGCTACTTCTCCAGGATGAGTCACTTCTCAGAGCTCAGCTGCCTTCTCTGCGAGCATCTCTGGTAAAAGTTTCGCTAGCTCGCTAGTTGAGGAACCTTCTTTACGGCATGCAGCTGGCGGTGGCGAGCTTTGTCTGTTCTTTCGTATCCTATTGGCCTATTCTCAAAGCTCAGCCGCACTCCCTCAAAGCCCAGTCACTCACTACTATAAGCTCAGCCGCACCCCCATGCTCGGCCGACATTCAACCCCACTTGTCACCCTCACTCCTCAATCTCAGCCACTCCTCAAAGCTTAGCTGCCTTCCCTCAGTGACAAATAAAGGTGGTCAGCCCAAGAAGAAAAGGCGACCAATGCGCAGCCAACGGTTGCACACATTGAGGAAACATGATTCCACCGTGTAGGCGCACACGTCCAAATGATCCCCCAAAACAAGATGCTTATTGCAGCTGCTGATGACACATCGCAATGCAAATCCAATCCCAGTGCACCTTACTTGTCAGGATGCACTGGAAAGGCCCCTTCTGCTCAAGTGCGCCATGTAATGCATTACTTATGTTGCTGCACATTTTTCTATTGTGTGTACGTTTTATGTGCAGCTCCATGCACACTTTTTATGTGCACTGTGAATGTTTTGCCAACCCTCTAGCAGAGAGCTCTTTCATCATGAATGATACGCAAGGTGTGCTCATTCTTAGGTGCTACACCTTTGAGCCTCGCAACCTTCATTGCCAAACTTTGAATTGAGCGACTTTGGCTGGCGGAACCATGTGTGTTCCATCACTTGTTGCCTCCTCTCTAGTCAAACATGTGCCAATGTGTGACACCGCGTCTTGCACCAACATGCGTGCTGTTGTGCAATGCTGCACCTTGGACTGAGCTCTTTTGTCTGGCAGATCCTAGGGAGTGCCATCATGTATTGCTTCCCCTCCAAGCGATATGTGTGGGTTTTGTGATGCCGCACCTTGGACTGAGCTCTTTTGTCTGGCAGAGCCTAGGGAGTGCCATCATGTATTGCTTCCCCTCAAGCGATATGTGTGGGTTTTGTGATGCCGCACCTTGAACTGGGCACCTTTGTCTGGCAGAGCCTAGGGAGTGCCATCATGTATTGCTTCCCCTCCAAGCGATATGTGTGGGTTTTGTGATGCCGCACCTTGAACTGGGCACCTTTGTCTGGCAGAGCCTAGGGAGTGCCATCATGTATTGCTTCCCCTCAAGCGATATGTCTGGGTTTTGTGATGCCGCACCTTGAACTGGGCACTTTTGTCTGGCAGAGCCTAGGGAGTGCCATCATGTATTGCTCCCCCTCCAAGCGATATGTGTGGGTTTTGTGATGCCGCACCTTGAACTGGGCACCTTTGTCTGGCAGAGCCCTAAGCGTGCCATTGCTGTCGTGGTTTTCCCTGCTGTCAGTGGGAGCAGGGGCATGTCCTCCATGCAGCAGGGCATGCAGCTCAGACCAGTCAACTTTAGGGCCACTCGTTCGTGCCTGTGGTAGTGAGGTGAGTGCATGCGTGTGTGTGCGTATGTGTGTGTGCTCATGTGTGCGTGCGTGCATGCGTGTGTATGTATGTGTGCGTGGGCATATGCAAGCTTCCGTGTACAAAGCAAAGGACAATGCAAATGGCATTGTCAAGCGGAGTGTTCCTTGTTGTTTGCAAATGTGAATGCATGAAACCATAGCATTATTGTCAAGCGGAGTGTTCCTTGTTGTTTACAAATGTGAATGCATGAAACCATAGCATTATTGTCAAGCGGAGTGTTCCATGTTGTTTGCAAATGTGAATGCATGAAACCATAGCAATACCCACCTCCAAGCTGTGCTGGGCATCATCCTGAGTGCTACTGCTTGCTGTTCCCTCGGAAGAACTCCTGATGAGGAAGGAGGAGGAGAGCAGATTCAGCTCACATCATGGGATTTTTGATGGTGGTTTGGATGTGGATGCCCTGTATGAAGCCTGAAGGAAACAACTTGTTTGAAAGGCACGGCTGTGGTGCTTCTGTGTGCACAAGAAACCAGCCCCTTGCCTCACCAGCACATCCTTTACCTATTCAGTTGCCAAACTTATGACACATTAATGACGGTGGTAGGGTTGGGCAAAAAGAAAAAAGAAAAAGAAGAGCCTAGGCCAGCCATAAAGCCGCGTGCATCAAGGCAAGGTTACCTAACTAGCAAGCTGACAAGGGTTGGGCAAGAGGGTTGAGCAGTTGTACAAAGAGGCTCTCAAGAGGTTGAAAGAGGCTTCATCAGGCTCTCCTGAGCCTGTTTTGTTTTGCCAGATCCACGACCTCCTTTGCCTTTCAAAAAAGAGAAGCTACCTAGGCAGTGAAAACACTCCCCGCACCAAGTACAAACAAGAGGATCCCTAAGTCAAGGTACCGTGTATTCCCTTCACTTAGGGGAGAAACCTCTTTGTACAACCCTAGATATGGTACATGCTGTCAAGGACAGATGGCGGACGTTGCTAAAGACAAACGGAGGGCTAGCCTTGCCCTCACGAGGATGCCCAGTGAGCATCTGACCAGTCAGAGCTCAGTCGGCGTCCTCATGGCTGTGGACCATTCAACAAGTCAATTTTAAAAAACATCAAGGAAGATGCAAAATGAGCATCTCATCCTGTCCTTGTGTATAGGAAACACGAGGGGTAAAAGGACGCCTTCAATTGGCCTGGACTGCTATTTTGTCTTTTGTAGTTGCATGTTGATACGCTGGCATACTGATTTGCCTGATGGCTAATTTGCCTGGGGTGCCACTTTGTCCTGTATTGTTGCATGCTCATATACTTGCATGCCAATGTGCCGGCATGTTGAATTGCTTGATGGTTGATTTGCCAGTAGAGTGCCGATGTCATATGTTGTTGCCTGTTCATATACTTGCATGGCAATGTGCCGGCATGTTGAATTGCTTGATGGTTGATTTGCCTGTAGAGTGCCAATGTCATATGCGGTTGCATGCTCATACACTTGCATTCCAATGTGACGGCATGTTAATTTGCTTGATGGTTGATTTGCCTGTCGAGTGCTACTGTCATATGTTGTTGCATGTTCATATACTTGCATGTTGATACGCTTGCGTGTTGAATTGCCTGAATACTGAATTGCCTGCGGAATGCCCCTTAGCCCTTTGTAGTTGCATGTCAATGTGCTGGCATGTTGACACGCTTGAGATCTGCAGCTAGCCTTGCACACATGACTTACTCCATCTTGCACGCTGAGCTAAACTTGTGAATGTGCTTGATATTAGGGCCAACTGACTCTGTCTCCCACAAAAGGGAACCAAACACACAGCAAGCAGCTGCGTGCCTTTTTCATGTCTTGTACTAAGATGATATTTCTGCTACACACTGTGATATTAGGTTGACCCTCGCTATTTCAGCAAACTGAGGAAGCGCTTACTTGCACAGATATTGTAGCAGATGTCTCTTCGCTTGAAAGTCACGTTTACCTTTTTGGTGAGTCGGGGAAGCATTGGTTTGCATGTATCATCTCAGCAGACGGCCCTTGCCTCAAGGCGCCCTGGACATAGCGCTCCACGGCCTTGTTGTTGGGCTGATTCTTAACGATTATCTTCCAGATCCATCTGGCAATTGTTGCAATGTCCTGTAGCAAAAAAGAGTCGCAGTACCCATGCATGCAGCATGCGTGCGTGTGTGCGTGTCTGTGTGTGAGCATGGAACATGCACATGCATGCAGTTCTCCTGACAGCTGGCAGCGTGTGCGTGCAAGGGTGCTCACTGGCGCTCATCAGAAAGTGCACCAAGTACAGGATTATCGGTGACATACAGCAAGCAAATAAAATGTGACTGTACGTCCCAAAGTACCAATCATAGGCCCAGAGTTGTGAGCGGCAGCTACAAAAGTACCAATGGCAGGTTCAGGTGAAGACTACGCCTTCACCAATTTTGATTGAAAAGGCAGTCCAATAAATTACCTTGGCTGCTCTGTGTAGTAATACAGATGGGTGCAGGTCATGACAGCCTCTGCTTCATCAACATCTTGGCAGGTCAGTACCACATTTACCTCATCATGCCTGATCTTTTCCCAGGTAAAGAGCGGGCAAAAAGCTGTTTCCCAAAGTCAGGTGCAGTGCTGTGGCAATCCATTTTCTTTATCTTTTATGTTTCTTTGAGCATGCGCACCTGTGGCACCCCAGGGGCGTTCCTGCAATAAAAAAGCCAAGGAAGCAAAAATGTGAAACGCCCTGGTGGAAACAGGATCTGTGGTGAAAGGGAATGTGCGGCCTTGTAAAGTGCATTCAGGAACTCTTTTAATGCAGCACCAAGTGGCAGAGCAGCACAGATGACCACAGCCTAGGAAATTGCAGACGCAAGTACATATACGGAAGTCACTCAGAACATTGCGTTTGAGGCAAAAATGCATTAAAATGTGGACCTCATGCACTCCTGCAAGCCTGAAATAACCTGGACGTGACTGTTATGGCATGAAAAACAAAACTGTGTACCCAATAGTAACGAGAGCTGCTTGTTTCGGCTGATAATTGCTTTCAATTCTGAGACACGGAACAGACGTGCTTCATGGTGTGAGACCCGCAAAAAGTCCTCGTACCTGCTGCCAGCCTTGAGCATCGCGAAAGGCTTTGCCAGTATACTGCAAATTCACAGGCAGTGACAAGGCTCTGGTTATGGTTGGAATGTAGGTTAAGGTTTCATGCCCATTATTGGTGTCGTGCAAGGCGTAGGTGTGCACCAAGAATCCTTGTTGAAGCTGCCTTTGTCAAATGCATGCAGCCATTCCTCATTCCTCCAATAATTGCAGTGTCTTGGAGGGTACCAATTGGCAGCGGGAGACATTCATCTCCTCTTGAGACTGCGCCTCAGGAACAGTCACATACTCAAGCCTTGAGTCAAGGTGTCTGCAAACTCAGCTCAAGACAAGGAAGGCCAGAGCCTGCCCTCATGGATGTTGTTAGCCTGGCAACCATATAGGTCACAGGTAGCGCCTAGCCTCACGGTGACAACACACATTCAGAAACCAAATCATGGCCACAGCCTCACTCATCATGGTGACAAATCTGGCAAACCCAAACATGCAAATCAGAAACAGCTCTTCGCCTCATAGTGACAACATGAGGAAAAAAGGCCACCGCCTCACCACATCACGATGACAAATATGGCATTCACAAAAGTGATTAACAAAACATGCAAATCAGATGCAGCATTTCGTCTCATAGTGACAAAACGTTGACAATAACAGATCACGGATTCCTCATCTTTACGGCAAACATGAATTGAAGGTCAGGGTGTGGATGCTGATGAAAATGGATGCCAGCCCATGGCCGCAGCACTGGAGTCAGAGGCCACCGCCTCACCTCATCACGATGACAAACATAAATATGAAGATCAGGGGGCGGATGCTCATGAAAATGGATGCCAGCCCCATGGCCGCAATATTGGTGTCATAGGCAAAGCGGGCACCCAGGTCCAGGACTGATGTGGCCTCCGTCCGGAGAAAGGGCGCCAGCACACTTTCTATGTCTGTTGCCTGGATGTGCAAGCCCAAGCATGAAAACCAAGAGCATTGCCTCAACCCTTTCATGTTCCTCTAAAATGATCAAGCACAGTAGGAGAAAACAGCGTATCACACTTTTTACATCTGTAGTCTGTTGGATGAGCAAGCACTGGCACAGACGTGATGACTGGCACAAACGGGAGGACAGACAGAAGGACATGAGCACTGACACAGACAGGAGGACAGACATGAGGACACAAGCCTTGTGGCACAGACTGGAGGACAGACAATGAGGACATAAGCACCGCCACAGACATGAGGACACAAGCACTCCCACGGACCGGAGGACAGACGTGAGGACACAAACACTCCCACAGATTGGAAGGCAGACAGGAGGACACAAGCTCTCGCACAAACCGGAGGACAGACACAAAAATGCGAGCACTCCCACAAACTGGAGAATAGACAGGAGGAATGGTGTTGGTGCGACTCTTGGGAAGATGTCTTGGTTAAACATGCACGGACACAGGCATGGAGGATGGTAGCTGCAAGCCTACCAGAATTGGCTTTCAAATTTTCAGCGCAGGAGCGCTTTTACAGCACTGCCGCGTGACAGGAGTCTACCTTACTTTGCTTAAGGACTGCACCCAGCCGCTCCTCACAGTGCACCAACAAATTAAACGTCCACTTGCAGCTCAATACATGCAGCAGTGGTCACAGACGCAACAACTCTTGTGCACCAGCAGTTGTCACTGTGGCACACAAAAAAAGGGTCCAAGACCTCAGGAGTTGAATGGAGGCCTGGGCTCACAGTGACAATGATGCCTCTGAAATTCCTGGGTTGAATGCGGGCTACTGCTATCGTGGAGGTTACCTGGTCACCGCCCAGCATGACGCCTTGGAACACTGACAGCATTGCCCCACTGAGAGCAGCCAGCTCTGACGAGCGGTTGCCAAAAGACACGTTGAGGGCCACGGCCAGCATGGCGCCCACTACCACGAGCACGGAGATGAAGTACAGGATGTCTGCCATTCCCAGCATCAGAGTACCAGCAATTAAGCTGAGGCGGGGCTGGAAGCTTGCTTGGACCAACAGGCGGACCTGCAGCAGATGGCAGTGCGTGCTGGAGGCGCGTCTGCATGTGGTGTCTTTCCGTGTCTAATTCCATGTGTGTGCGCGTAGTTGCACAGCTCTGTGCAAGGATCTGCACAAAGCATGCGGCCATGCAGCATTGCCACACCTGAGAGGTGTAAAGAGGGGCAGGTAGATGCATGCCATGAGCAAAAGATGATGTGGCGGGCATGCGATGGGCGTATGTGTGATTGAGGCTCGTATAAGACCTTTGTACATGCAGATCGTTGTTTGTGATGCTCACATATGACCACCAACCGAGGCAGAGGGATAATGACACAGTGCTTGGTGCAGTGGCTAATTTGGTGACTTTTGCAGACAGATTTACGCCAGCGGCTTTGGATTCAAAACCGCCTCCTCACACCAACCGGCAAGGGCTCCATGGTTGCAGCAAGACGGGAGTGCACCCTGCCTTATGCTTACAGCTAGTAGAGCCAGTTCGTTCCTAAACCTGCAGCATCTTTGGACGAGAACACCCGTGACCCACCAGCAAGAGCACCATGGCTGCAGCAAAGATGCGCGCTTACCCAGCCTGTGGCCCTGGCATAACCCCAACCATGGTGGCCCTGTAACCCACCAACAAAAACACCATGGCACTCCTTAAACCGAGGTAAACCCGTGACCCACCAGCAAGAGCACCATGGCTGCAGCAAAGATGCGCGCTTACCCAGCCTGTGGCCCTGGCATAACCCCAACCATGGTGGCCCTGTAACCCACCAACAAAAACACCATGGCACTCCTTAAACCGAGGTAAACCCGTGACCCACCAGCAAGAGCACCATGGCTGCAGCAAAGATGCGCGCTTACCCAGCCTGTGGCCCTGGCATAACCCCAACCATGGTGGCCCTGTAACCCACCAACAAAAACACCATGGCACTCCTTAAACCGAGGTAAACCCGTGACCCACCAGCAAGAGCACCATGGCTGCAGCAAAGATGCGCGCTTACCCAGCCTGTGGCCCTGGCATAACCCCAACCATGGTGGCCCTGTAACCCACCAACAAAAACACCATGGCACTCCTTAAAGTGAGGTAAACCCGTGACCCACCAGCAAGAGCACCATGGCTGCAGCAAAGATGCGCGCTTACCCAGCCTGTGGCCCTGGCATAACCCCAACCATGGTGGCCCTGTAACCCACCAACAAAAACACCATGGCACTCTTTAAACCGAGGTAAACCCGTGACCCACCAGCAAGAGCACCATGGCTGCAGCAAAGACGAGGGTGTACCCGGTCTTGATAGTGGCCATGAGTTCAAGCATCTTGAACATACGGGCCGCACGTTTGAGGCCAGCCTGGACATCCACGGAACAGCAGCGCATATATCATGTTATGATAAGTTTGTTTGTGGCAGCTTGGAGTTACTTTTCTTCATGCGAATGCTTCAAGGCAGGAATCCTGTTCAGCATCAACAGGCATTTCCTGCAGCACCAGCACAGATGCAACAGAGCAAATCACATGATCAAGAGACAAGAGCCATGTGTTGCACAGCTGCAACACACCCAATCAAATCACATGACCAATCGATGGGATCCATGTGTTGCACAGACAACACACCCAATCAAATTACATGACCAAGTGGCATGAGCAATGTGAGGCAAGCCTTGGGCACATTTTGAGCACAACGCTTCTTGTTAAAGCATCATAGAGCGACTTACAACAAACTTAGGTACCAAAAGCACCCAAGCATGCGTGCCCGTGCAATGTGTTCCGCTTGAGTAGGAGCCTGCCTTCGGAAGTGTACCGTGCAACAGATAAAATGCACAAAATTCTCAACAGGCACAAATACAACATGCAGATTAAAGCCCATGTCATTAGGCAACATGCTCACACACACGCGCGCGCGCACACACACACACATCCACACATCCAACCCACTCACTTACCCACCCCCACCCCACCCCCACACCTACAACCACGCACACACCGTGTCTTCTTCACCCATCTTCCACCGACCCGGCTGGCCTGGGGCACGGATGATAAATGAGGGTGCTTGTGCAAGGTCTGGTAGGCTGTCTGAGGGCACCAGGTCAGAATTACTCATGCCTGTTGAGGTGCCATTGCTGTTTGCTTCTAGCTGGGCTTCCCCGGATTCGTGCACGGAGCGGGTCAGCATGAAGGGGCGCGCAGGGGCACCGAGGGCATCGTATACAGGAATCCTGAATAGGGGAGAGCAAGGCTGCAAGGTTTCAATGAGGAATAAGTGGAATGAATGGGTCCACATGCAGGGGCGCGCAGGAGCACTAAGGGCAATGAATACAGGAATTTTGTGTGCAGTTGATAGGGAGGCAAGCAAGCGGTTGAGGTCAAGCAGGAAGGAGTAGGTCTGAATACATTGCAGGATGATGCTTTGTACATTGGAGCTCCAAATTGAGTGTGTGGACGTGAGGCAAGAGTAATCTCAGAAAGTGTAAACACCAAAGGCCACAGGTTGCAAGATTGAGCAATGTGAGGGAAGGGGATCAACAAAAGGATAAAGAAACAAGGCCTGAATTGTGCAAACCAAGACTAAATGTGTGCACGAAGGAGAGGTTTCCTAGCTAAGTATGGTGTCAACAATGATGTTGAGGATCAGTTTTTGCCAATGTCACCGAAAGTTTAAGCAGCCAAACAACGTTTGTTTTTTTAATGTGCTATATACAGAGCAAATGTCACAAATATCAAAGATTGAAGGCTGTGGAAATACGAAAGGCACCAAGTTACAAAGACTGACTGCTAGCCTGTCAATTAAGCAGGGAGGAGTTCATGAAAGAGAGGTTAAAGCTTGCTGCTGCCAGTGTTTTTGGTTTGGTTCTTTATAAAACACATGAAAGGGCTGTACATGGTTCATGGGAGACAGGCAGGGGTTGTCTGAGAAGAGAAAATGAAGACCAGTTTGATTGTTTTAGACCATTTACCTCCGCTTGGCGGGTTCCTCCCCAGGATGGAGGGACATTGCATGCATGTGTGTTATAGGATGTGACAGATCATGGAAAGAAAATGCAAGTATGTGCATGGTAGGATGTTACAGACCACGGGGAAAACAGCATGCATGCGTGTTTTAGGATGTCACAGACCATGGAGAGAAATTGCATGTATGCGTGTGTTTCAAGATGCTAAGACCGTGTACCTGCGCTCTGTGGGTGCTTCCTCAGGATGGAGAGAAAATGCATAGTATAGCATCAAGCCCTGCAAGGCATGAACATAGGCAATCTACCCTCAGGAATTGCTGCTGCATTCTTTCAGCAAAAAAGGCCAGAATTACTTAGAACACATGGAGCATGCTGACAAGAGAGAGTCCAGCACAAGAGAGTCCACCAAAAAAGGAAAAAAGCAAAGAGCAGTGAGCTACAGCTCCTCCAACTGCTGGAGCTCTCAACAGATTCACCAAAGGACATCCAGAAGCAGCATGTAAAGAATAGCACAAGAAAGGTAAGAAAAGCAGCAAAATAAAGCTGATTTTTTTTCAAAAGAGCAAAGTACAAGCTCACACACAGCAGAAACATAAGCGGTTGCACAACAGAAGTACAAGCACTTGCCAGCCCACACGGCAGCAACAGACAAATGATGAGTGATGAGCTCGTGCGCCACCAGTCAACATAAACACTTGCCAGCCCACACAGCAGCAATAGACGAATGATGAGTGATGAGCTTGTGCACCACCAGCCACAATAAACACTTGCCAGCCCACACAGCAGAAGCAGACAGATGAAAAGCGTGTAAGCCATAAGCCAGCACACTCACTCACACAGCAGAAATCCAAGCACTCACCAACCCAAGCAGCAGGAACAGACAGATAATAAGCTCGTAAGCCATCCAAAAAGTGTTGATGGACCCTCTGTACACGCGGTTGACGGGCTGCAGAATGAGCCTCTTTGCGCCATGACGAAAGTGCAAGCCTGCAGCAGGCAAGCACACATGCATGGGAATTGTGACCCTGCCCATGTGCATGGTGATTTCTGCCTCGACGACCGCCTTTGTGCCGTGACGGGAGCGAAGCCTGCAATGGGCAGGCACCCATGCAAGAGAATCGTGACCCTGCCCATGTGCATGGGTATTTCTGCTGTGATGAGTCTTGCGCCATGACGGGAGCAAAAGCTTGCAGTGAACAAGCAGCCACGCCTTGCCAAGGGTAATGCAGGACTTAGAAAGATGCATTAAAACGGCAATATAATGAGTGTAATGAGGTGTACGTGCGCGCGCGCGCCACACTCGCTCATGCATCCTTTCATGCTATTCAGTACCTGCTTGCTACGCATGCATTCGTGCTGAAGGCAGAGAGGCTTCGTTAAATGGCAGATAGCGTGCACATAGCAAGTGAAATGTGTAGGCTGAGAGCATTCAAACTACCAGACAAAAAACGCATGCTGCAGGAGGATGTATTTGATATAAATAGGCAGAGAGCGATTTTTGTTTGCTGGCAAAGAGCATCTTTCAAAACAATTGCTCCGGTGCACCAAGCAGAGGTTCATTTGCTTCAACGTAACTAACCAACATGGGGCTGTCTGATGATGTTTTGAATTTTTGTTTGAGGCAGAGAGTGCGCGCATAACCTGTTGCAGGCACGTGATACAACAAACAGAACCCTACCCTAGGGGCTCAATGCACGCAGGCTTTGGCTCGCGTAGGTTTTTCTTCTTTCTTCTTACCTAAGGGGCTATCTGATGTCTCAGACATGAGATCAAGGTCACCAATGTTGTCCTCTCGCTTCCGAGGCGGGCTTAAGGAATGGGTCAGCTTGACAGTCCGACGCTCGTCCTTGGCAATGGGGTGCTCATTCACTTGCGAGTCATCTGCAGGCAGCAATGCACACATCATTGTACAACATGAGTCCTGAGAGCAGCATCGTCTTTGGCAATGGGGTGCTCATTCACTTGCGAGTCATCTGCAGGCAGCAATGCACACATCATTGTACAACATGAGTCCTGAGAGCAGCATCGTCTTTGGCTAGAGGGTTTTCATTTGATTGTGAGTTATTTGAGAGCAGTCTTATATCCATCATTGTAGAGTATCTTTTTTGAGGCAGCATTGTCTTTGGCAACAGGGGTCCTGCCCATTAATCTTCCATCTGAGAACAGGAGGTAAATTGAGATGCCATAGTAAATACCAAAGAAACTTTCCAAAGGGTTTCTCGTCCACATGCCAACTATCTGAGAGCAGCAGGCCATGCAAAGAGCCAGGAGAGACAAAGCAAAGGAACTTCCTTCCACCAGGGTCATGTTGGGAGCACATCTTGTAAGAGCCATGCTAGGAGCATACCTCAAAAGAGCGATGCTTGGAGCACACCTTAAAGGAGCCATGCCGGGAAAAAACTCAAAAAGGACCATCTCAGGAGCACATCTTATCACAGACTGTTATAGGGATAGGGACAGGGACAGCACTGTACGGCGCGTTAAGCCATCTTGCTTACCAGTCAATCAGTGCCAAACAATAAATTCCATGCATTCAGTTTAAAAGAGGTGTCGGTGCAGTGTCATGCAGCCTAAAGGAGTGCCATCTCAGCATTGACCGGTCATGTATGCTTGCATCAGTGCCAAATTGACAGAAAGGGAATGCAGGAAGTCAAACAAAAAAAGCAAGGCCAGTGCATATAAAGCAGGGCCGGTGCGTAAGGAGCGGAACTGGGTGTGTTATAAGCAGGGCTGGGTGCGTTATAAGCAGGGTTGCTGCTTAATGCTGGGGCATCACTCCATAACCGGCAATGCATATCAACAGCGACAGAAGCAGTGATGCAAAAATATGGAAAAACGTGATAAAGAGTAATACCAACAAAGTTGCCTCACTCAATTTCCAAACTTTGCTTCCTGCAGCTGGCCTGACGCTTTAGGTTCTCCCACACACCCGTGCTAATACACTCCCACACATAAAAACACGCACGCACGCACACACATACACACACAGGCAGGCAGTCTTCCACCACTGTGCCACAAAGCCACCGCTGTGCCACAAAGCCACCACTCTGCCATAAAGCCACCACTGTGCCAGAAAGCCAACACCGTGCCACAAAGCCACCGCTGTGCCAGAAAGCCACCACTGTGCCACAAAGCCACCACTGTGCCGCAAAGCCACCATTGCGCCACAAGCCAGCATGTCACCTTAGCAGCAAGTGCATATGCCAGCTTGCTGCCAAAGCAACACGCAAACCTATCCCAAAGCTCCACCACTCCGGGATGCCATATAAGCCACATATACCTATGACCAATGCTGTACCAAAAGCTGTACATCTTGACTGCCTTGTAAGAAAAACAACGTGCAAGATATGTGGCGTTTATACATGGCGTTTATACAAGCGTGCCACTGACGCCTCTGCCTCACCAAATTCGTACTCTGGGAGCCAATCAATCTGCATTGCATGGCCAGAAGGCTCGAGCTCATCAAGAGTGTCTGCTTTGCAGCCCCTAAAAGTGGATCTCAAAGCCTCTGCTCCTCTAAGGAGGGTGTCACTGCTTTGTCGGTGCAGCAGCAAGCCACTGTGCCTGAGAGTGCTGCTTCTGATTAGCTCCTGCCAAAGGTGCTGGCGCCGCCGCTTGGCCTGTGTGCATACGTAGTGTGTGTGTATGTGTGTGTATGTGTGTGTTTGTGTGTGTTTGTGTGTGTGTATATGTGTGTGTACGTGTGTGTGTGTGTGTGTGTGTGTGTGTGTGTGTGTGTGTGCGTGTGCGCGCGTGCATGTGTGCGTACACGCACGCGCGCTCAACTTATTTGCAAACAGACGTGAATCATTTTGAGAATTCTTTGCAAACAGACATGAATCAATTTGAGAATTTTTTGCAAACAGACGTGAATCAATTTGATAATTCTTATAGTGAAACGCAATCCTGCTTGTCTGCAACATACACCCTCTCTGGTATGGATCGGGTGAAATTCCATGCTTACACCAAAGCATAAGCACAAGTTTTGACACAGTGACGGAAGCATACAGTGATCTGGTGGACCTGACAATGTCAATATGCTCATGCAAAAAGACAGGCATATCCAATTCTGACAGTGATTGAACTTTTGACTGGTGGATATGGCAATGGCCACAGTTCTCAGAATTGCAAAAAAACTGTCAGGAGGCTCAGGATTTAGCTGTGCTCCAAACAGAAACACGAAACAAGTCCAGACCTGCCAGTCTGAAACGTTGTGTTGTGTTGCGCTTAAAAGCAGCTGCAAACTCACTCTGATGGACTTGGCGATGTCCACAGCTGTCAGGAGGTTGTACATCAAGACAAAGGCAACCAACACCATGTCATTTACAAGACGGTTCCTGAAAAGCACAGCCAAGAGGAAAGGAAAAGGCTAATCACAAAAAGCAAGAAGTATAATTAGTTTTCTGTGATCTTGAGGCGTACCTCACCCATGAGCAAGCCGGATTTTTGTGTGTGACCACTATAGTACACTGTGCCCCGTCCTGGAATTAGAAGTTATGTGCACCACCATGAGGGGTTTGGGCTGTTTGACTGCACCAGATGTTTTAGCTTGGACACACAAAGCATGTTGACACAAAGCTGCCAAGCATGCTACATCAAAAAAAGCCCTCAAGCAGAGTTCTGAGTATGGGGACAATCAAATTGCACCCTTTTTCTGATCGTCACATTGGAAAAAACACCATACTAAGAGCATGTTCTTTATAAAGCGATATCTGAGGAAAAATGCATACATCGTACCTCATGCCCTCCATTTGAAGACCTGAAGACGTGTAGTCCTTGTTTTCCAGGGCCTGATGCACGTACAAGCAAAGGATTATGCGTTGCCATTGTGTGCGTTTGTTGTGTGTGTGTGTGTTACGTGTGTGTCCAGATCATGTTTGCAGATCGCTTTGCATGAACACACACATAATCATCAAGCACTCTGGCAAAACATATGGATATCATCAGTGATTAAGAGATCGAGCTTGCACACACGTTCTGAATATTGAGAAGAGAGCTGTGTAGAAGATTGAAGCAGTTTACAGTTTGAATTTTGAGGCGCAAAGTAGAAAGCTGCAGGCAAAGGTGGCATGCCATCTGATGTCGTTGACACAAAGTACTTAATGCTGTCAAGAATATCACTGAAGCACAGGTCGATCATGCAAAGCAGCCTTTCCTTTGACCGGTATTTTGTGTATGATTTGATCCCAAATTTGCTATGCAACCCTAAGGACAGCTCAAGACATCCTTTATAAATCTTTGGCTCAAAGACACGGGCGTAGGCAGGCCAGGCTATCTCAAAAGCGGCCCAACAGCAAGTCAGGCTACCTGTCACAGCATCACTAGCTACCTGTCCCTTACAACATCACACGCTACCATAAAAAAAACACAGGCGACCCGTCACATACAGCATCACAACCATATTTTCATAATGATGGAGTGCAATAAATACCACAAGGGTCACACTATCAGCCTACATGTAATAAGATCAGGATAACGCAACAGCGTGGATCTGTGCATGTTGATCATAGCCTAAGGCAAGCTCAAAGTTGAGCTAACTCGAAACCAAAAACGTGAGCTGCATAAGTGTGGTTCTATCCAAGTTTTCAGCACAGGCAATTCAAGGCATTTGGACGTGGTGATTCCAGAGCCTTCGATTGGCTTTTGAAACCTTCTTCAGTGTTGTGACACCTACAACAGTGATGTCCCAAAAGGCCCAGGTACCTTTCTTAAGCGCTCAAGCTAATTAGAAAGTAACCGAGAGTTTCATTGAACATTTCACAGATGAAACTCACACCTGAATCTTGAAAAACGCTTGCACCAAGCCTGCACAGCGATGCAAGAAAATATGGGGAAAGGATGAGAGAATTTCATAGTGAACAAAGGAAAAAGGAAAAAACGCTTCAGTAGCATCAGCTGTGGTGCTACCATCACCAAAAGTGTGCAAGTGCCTGGATACAGGAAGAAGGTTTTTCAAATCTTTCATTACCATGCCAATGCTGAGCAGACAAAATCAAATCAAGGCATGCTAATTGTAAAGGATGGTGTGTGTGTGTGTGTGTGTGTGTGTGTGTGTGTGTGTGTGTGTGTGTGTGTGTGTGTGTGTGTGTGTGTGTGTGTGCGTGTGTGAGGGGGGGGGGGATAGATGTCTCATTTTTGTTGGCAAACAGCTCCTGCCAAGTGACTCATACGTCATAAGAGATTCTATGAGAGGCAGGTACACTAGAACACATTCCTTTATGCTGCCCCTCAGCTTGTCAACATACCCACCTGCATCGTCCCACTGAGCATCAACCACGAGGTAGCCAAAGAGTTGGAGTTCAAGGGCAAGAGAAGCGATCTTGAACTGCAGACAAGTAAAAAAGAAGTGTTTGTGCATTTAATGTGTCCATGAGAGATCCAAGATTTGAAGCAATTGGACTGAAACAGCTGCAGGTAATGCACCAGGGCATGGCTGCAAACAGCACCTTGCACCAGGGCATGCCTGCGAGCAGCACTGTGCACCAGGGCATGGCTGCAAACAGCACCGTGCACCAGGGCATGGCTGCAAACAGCATCGTGCACCAGGGCATTCTTGCAAACAGCACCGTGCACCAGGGCATGCCTGCGAATCCCTGTAAAACAGTGTTGCAATCCAGAAGGTGCATGCATGTTGCCAAAGAAACACTGCTTAACTTTCTGTGTCCTTGCACCCTTGCTCAAGGCTCTGCATCTGTACAGGGATTTTGCATGGCCAAACCGAACATAATTCCGTAGGTGGCACCCAACAGGATGGCACAAGAGGTACAACACAAGCAAGGTGAAATATGCGTGTTTTTGGCAATCCTTGGTGTACAGGTACATACTGCAAACAAGCACGACCCAACCCTGAGAAAGGCTGCGATAGTTGGGCTACCAATCACGCACTGCATAAGCAGGATGGTCGATGACAGGGAAAATGAGATGCTTGTGTTGTGCGGCACAAATATGCAGGATTTTAGTAATGTATACAGGCAAAACAACCCAAAATCTTGGGAGTACTAAAGTTAGGCTGGACGTGTGGGCCCTTTTTGGGTGATCTGAGGCCAGGAGAGTGGTCTGGTGTCCTCCAACTTTTGTCAATTTTGGTGAACATGATACTTCAAGGAATAACAATGGTTGGAATGGTTAGATTTGAGAAAGAACACCGGTAAAGAGCGTATCCAGCGACACAGGGGAGTTGTCCACCTCTGTAAGCAAAATGCTTATGTTGCGCAGCACAAATATGCAAGTGTCAGATCAGAGCTGTGAGTGTAAGTGCATTCGCACTTACAACATTCCACAGCTCGTTGCAGGCGCACCAGGAGGCTTGTGGCATACCTTCACTCTGGAGGTCGCCATGCGGCTAAAAAAGTTGCCCTCTTTCATAAAGGTCAACACCCTCCGCGTTTCTTGGTTGCCAGCGCTGATGTCCAGCATGATGGGGTACAAAGGCTCAGATGTGTCAGGCATGCCTGCAGGTTTGTAGAGGAATCAGCAGGGGATCTCTGACACAGTAAATGGAAAAAACGTTTAATGGCAAGAAGCAGTAATAAATGGCATGGGCTAACCAAGAGGGTACAGGCCAAGAGGTGCAGGCTGAGAGGGTGCAGGCCAAGAGGGTGAACATATGTCAGAGCCAACTGCAGGTGTTAGACGCATCTCCCACTGCAGAAGAGAATCAGTTGCATATTTGCACACAGGTGCACTATCTGGGGGAAACGTGCTACAAGAAACAACGGCCTACCTTCGAGACCTGGAGGTGCGCTCTGAAAACCATGAGGGACCTGGTCAAATAAAGAGGAACACCATCAAAGCCGTTGCGCCATCTTGTACAAAATAAGATGTATACTTGTGGTTGCACAAATAATTCAGCCACGAAGGAATTTGTTAAAGAAAAAAGAAACATGATCAGAACTCTTATGCAACGCAGCTTGTGTGCAACAAATTTTAATGTACCACAGATAAGGACCTTGGCCTTATCTGGCGTTTTGAGTTCATGCATGAGTTCACAAAATCAGACTTATCAAAGACCCATAAAAAAGAAACGCATGCACAAATTATAGCCATGTATGAATAGAATTGCTTACACACAAGCCAGTGCATAGCTGGCCAATGCTTATTCTTGCCGAGAAGAACGCTCAAAGAAAGGTAATCCAAGGAAACAAATCATGAAAGCAGAGGGGAAACAAGGAGGAGCATGTCCTTGACAAATGCGCAGGTACACATTCTGCTGCTAAGTTCGTAAGTTGGCAGAGTGCATTCCAACACTCACCCCAAATCTGTTGACTTCTGGCGAGCCATCAGTCGTGTTATACCTGAGAGCAGATGACGAAGAATACATCTAGCACAAGGCGTTGTGCAATTTCTGGAGAAAAGACTCCAACAAAGGCAAATTAATTGACAGCTGTAAGTGAGAGGAATGGCAGAAAGACCTGGTGCTAATGCTTACAAAGCAAACTTAAACACCATGACCAAGAATGCTCATTAATGAACTTGTTTACTGCGCACAGAGTCCCATACGATACACACAATTTGCATACGAAGCTTATGCATCATTTGATGCTAAGAAGGTCACACCGACTTAGCTAGGTCAGGGCAGTGTGGACAAACGTGACCATACCCGCCCACACCCACTCACCCACCCACACCGGCACCTACTTCCCCCCATACGCCCCCCCCCACCCCACGCACACACACCATCCATCTGCTGCGAGGCTAGGGTTGAACAGGGAGCTTGTTGACACAAATCCAGGGTCCACTCCTGCATGCAACAAAAACAGTTTCTCGATGCCGTCAGGGATATAGACACTTTTAATCCCATTTGCGACCCTTGCACCAAAGCTTACAGCTTTTTTGAATCAAGCCACAACCTCAGCAGCAGATTGTGCATCGCTTCCACTCTAAAGGAATTTGTGAAAAATGGTGAACACATATTTTTTTGTTCAATAAGGCTTGAGCTTTGTCAACAAGAGCGGTATAGGCACAGTTCTTTGATACAAGGATTTAGAACGCAACAAAAATTATATGGCTGTTATTTGAAATAAGAGTTATTGCAGAGGGGGTTATCTGAGGCCTGACATTGCCTGTCCTTTGCATTCTCCCTGCATAGGTTCCCCAGAGCTTGCAGCTTTCAAGTTTAAATTCCTCTGGTAGCCTGAAAATCGCCTGTTCTTTGCATGCTCCCCGCATAGGTTTTCCAAAGCTTGCAGCTTTCAAATTTAGGTTCCTCTGGTAGCCCTGCCTCTGCAGCACTAGGGTTTGAAACCTGCAACTTACGGAGAACATGCCTTATTCGCCGTGGCGTTAATTCTACTTTGACCACCAAATCTCCATACCCGACAATCCGCTGCACCCAATTGGGTAATTTTCAAAAATATGAAGCCCTTGTATAAAAAACATTGCAAAAGAAACGAATTGAAAAGACCCAGTGCTTGTTCAGACACAGAATTTCAGCCATCTACCTCAAAGAAAATCGAGCACAAGGGGTGCCAAAAGAATCATTCTTTTACCTCCTTCTTTCCTTTCTTTGAATATGCAGGATGTTAGCGTTGTACATAAACGTCACAAAGACATGAATTTGGGAATGGAAAATGGTCCCTGGGTGGAGCTGTAGGCCATTTTTGGGTGATCTGAGGCCGGGAGAGTGATCTGGGGTAACCTCATTTTCATCACTTTTTGGGTGGAAGTGGTATTGTTAATAAACAACAATTGTTGGCCTGGTGATATTTGAAAGAAACGCAAGAAAGAGCATATCAGCAAGACAGGCCAGTTGACCCTCTTTGGGATAGTTGTACAAGGAGCTCAAAGGTTTGCCGCATAATCTGTAGTTCAATTGAAAATGGCTCATTAAATTTTTCAGAACAAATTATCAAAATCATTAAAAAGACGCCCCATTATCTATTGGCAGTGAGTAATGAACAACAGCACGGTTTCACATACCTATCCAGATTGGCTTAGATGGGTCTTTGTGCTGCCGTGCCTCTTGGAATGTGAGCATCTCACGTGCTGCTTGCAGGCGCGAAGGTCTGCACTCTGCTGCCAGATCTGGGGCTAATCCACCTGTGCACCACAAGGAACAGCTCTGCTGGAGATTTCTGCTGTGGAAGGCCAGCACTTAGCTGTCAGATCATGCAAAGACACTGTAGGAATCACTGGTGGTGGCTGCTGTGGAAGGCCAGCACATAGCTGTCAGACCATGCATACACACTGTAGGAAATACTGACGGTGGTAGGTTTGTCCCCTGCCGACAGGTCTGAGGCCCAATTTGCAAGAAAGCCCATACTCTGCTGGAGCTTCTTTTCTTAGAATCCAAACCCTTAGATCATGACACACCTCAACTAGGAGTGAGGATGCCTTCAAAAATGTAAGCTGGTACTGCAAGCACCCATAAGCAATGTTTACCCATGTGCACTGAGCACCTATGAGGACCTAGTCACTTTTCCTTCCCAGAAAACACAGACAAAACTGGCACTGCTTCCTGGGCAGCGCATGTGTGGCAGTATTCAACACCTCTCCGCACAAATTAAAATTATGTACTCAAAGGCTACTTCCTTCTTCTTCCCTTTTATTTCCAAACAAAATCCGTGCAGATCGTACCTCCTTTGCACACACTGTTGTACCTCTGGCCGCCTGGCAATAAGCTTGACGGCTCCCTCCGTTCCTACGCCAACAGAATCAAAAAGCAGGATTGAAGCAATAACCATGGACGGTGAGTTGCACACAAGACCGCATCAAGGCAGGCCCTCCTGATTCATCTCCAGCAAACTCTCTTTGTGAAATTGTCAGACCAAGTTACAGAAGCGTACTGTGCACAATAAAGGTGGATGACGGATCAGCAAGGAACGTGCAGCAGCAGCAACAACAGTAACTACAAAGCCGCACGTCCGTACCTGAACAAAAAGGGATCCCGCAAGTACTTGGTTCCCTCGGATACCGATTGTCCTATCGATCATGCCAAAGGGTGTGCTGGGGCCAAGCATAGGATCCCCATGTTGAGCTGCCGCATCCTGCAGCATGTGTGTGTGTGTTTGTGTGTGTGTGTTTGTGTGTGTGTGTGTGTGTGCGCGCGTGCGTGTGTGTGTGTGTGTGCGCGTGCACGTGCGTGTGTGTGTGTATGTGTGTGCGTGTGTGTGTGTTTGTGTGTGTGTGTATGTGTGCGTGTGTGCGTTCTCATGTTGCATTCCTTTGGACAACAATTGTCTTTTTGATCACGCCAAATGGCGTGCTTGGGTCAAACACATGATACACACAACCAAGTGTTGCACACTATGGCAGCATTATATGTATGATCTAAAACTGTACACAGACGCTATGCTGAGTCCCACGGAGGCATACTAGTGAGGAGTCAAAGCTTGCCCCAGACTTCATTCATTCCGCTTTCATGCCCACTCATGCCCAGGAGTTTGAGCGTCTGAGCCTCTACGCGTGCACGCAAGCAGAGCTGATGCTCCACCAACCTGCAGAGGGTACCCCATCCACACATTGCTCTCAAGCAGACGCCGGCTCCAGACAGGACGGAGCCCTGCATGTGAGTGGGTGTGCATTGGTGGATGCACGTTAGTGGGTGTGCATTAGTGGATGCATGTTAGTGGGTGTGCATTTGTGGATGCATGTTAGTGGGTGTGCATTGGTGGATGCATGTTAGTGGGTGTGCATTGGTGGATGCATGTTAGTGGGTGTGCATTGGTGGATGCATGTGAATGGGTGTGCATTGGTAGATGCATGTCAGTGGATGCATAGGTGTTACCATGCACATGAGGTTAGCCCTGGGGTTGCCCACGAGGCATATGTGAATGCTGTCTGCTCATGCACCATCAGTTGCTCTCTGACCCTGCATGCAACCAACTAATTCTAGAATTGGCCAGTCAGCATTCAGGAAGGTAAAAAGTAAATGCAAAAGCCTACGCTGCACACCATCCCCATGCATTAAGGAACGACACCTGACTGTTGGCACTCACACGGTAAAAGGTCTAAGAAGTATGACAAGAAACTGCTACAAGCTGCTCCAGCAGTACAAGCTAGGGATGGCGTCTCTCTGACCATAAAAGCACACTCTCTGCTTGATCAAGGGCAACAAATGCAAAAAAACAGCAAATGGCACAATCTCTCTCTCTCTCTCTCTCTCTCTCTCTCTCTCTCTCTCTCTCTCTCTCTCTCTCTCTCTCTCTCTCTCTCTCTCTCTCTCCTTCTCTACTCTCGTACCAAAGTCACCACAAGGTTCAAACTCAAAATCACCATGAGCTGCACAATGCACAGCAAAGTCATCACTAGCCACATGGTTAAGCACATGAGGGTGAAAGCAAGCGCCTAACTCGTCACATGCTTTGCCATTTGCACTCTAAGCTCACCCGCAGCTGCAAAAGCGGTTTCAATTGGGTTGCCTTGTGCAACCCCATCCTGGGGGGCATAGGTTTCGGCATCTCCGCCCACAGTGAAGAAGAAATTAGTGTCAGTGCCCCCTCGCTTTCTGTCAACACCTGCAAGCATGTAAGCAATGTGTGCCGAAAACAATTGTCACCATCACCACCACCACCACCATCATCATCATCATCATCATCAGTGTCAACAGCATGATCGAGCCTCTGGGCACATGAACTCTGACATTGGCAGGCATGCACATTCGACAGTGGTGGCGAATGCACACTCGATGGTGGAGACACATGCACAGCAACATTGGCAGCACATGCACATTTGACAGAGGAGGTGGCGCGTAAACACTCGATGATGGTGCCGCATGCACAGTGCCAGTGGTGATACACGCACAGTGCCAGTGGTGACACATGCACAGTGACATTGGCAGCGCATGCACATTTGACAGAGGAGGTGGCACATAAACACTCAATGGTGGCGGCACATGCAGTTTGACACTGGTGGCGCACGCACATTTGACAGTGGTAGGACAGCACATTGGTAGGACAACACATTTGACAGCGGTGGCGCATTCACTTCTGACAGTGTGGGACAGGCACAGTGGTGACGTATGGACATTTGAGGCTGGTGGCGCATGCACACTTGACAGTGGTAGCGCATCTATTGGAAACCTGAAATGCCGACCAATACATGCCAACCTTGCACACGGGGAATGGAGCAGCAACAAGAACATGCACATTTTGCGCCAAAACCAGCAATCCTTGAGATGGTCAGGAAGCTGCCTTCTGAAAAACATTCCTGAGAATGAATGCTCACGTTCAAACGTATCAGGCAGTTGATTTATTGGTTTTAAAGCAGAACCTCCAATCAGTGTTTCATTGTTCCTTCCTATTTCAATTTGCCTTGGAGTGGGTTTGTGGGGGCAGACCCTCGTGGACATCAAGCAGAGTTTGTAACGGCTCTCAGCACTCACATTCTTCAGTGCTGGTAGAAATTGAATCAGGGTCTACTGCGACGCGCAGAGGCTCCCGCCCTATTTCTTGGGTATTAACCATAGAAGCAGAGAGGTCTACCCCAGAAGCAAGCAACCCCCCGCTCAAGCTGCTGCATTCACATGTACAGTAAGGATGCGGTGCATGTTGTAAAAAGCTCTTGAACACATCAAGAAGAGGAGCACGGTCAGACAGGTTGAACTCCATCAAGCCAAGTTAGTTTACGCACTTGCAGGCACTCGTTCAAAAAGACGCTTAGCAAGGACTACATCTTGACGAGGAAGAGTCCTCACAAAAAGATGTTGTTAGCACAAAAGGGTCATGCCTTGACAAAAGGAAAAACGCTCACAGAAAGCAATGGCGCATAAAGAATGTAAGAGACACACTGCATCCATCCTTGTGAGCAGCAATGTTCATCATTTATTTTTATTGTTATTCATCCTACCAGAAAGCCAGCTCTAAACACCAATTTCTACACTCAATCACACAGATGCCCAATCACTAAGGCAGTTATCAGCAGGCACAACAATTCCTGAAGCCCTGAGCTTCCCTTGAATCTGGATGAATCCATAGCACTGATAGGACAAGCCACAATAACTAAAGATATGCTCACAGATGGGCCCTGGCATACTCATACAAGGGTCACACTGGTGACCAAAGCAATACACACACAGGGACCCTGTCATACTCACACTGGGGACCTGTCACACTCACACTGGGGACCTGTCCACAAGCTCGCTACCAGCAGTGGCAGCAGCATCCAGAGCTCTGAGCACCAGTTCCAGTTGCCTCATTTCGTCCATGCGGTCAGATTGCACCTCTGCAAACCCACTGAGCAGTTGACGCCACTGCACGGCAAACAGAAGAGAAGAAAGAAACATTGATTTCTGCTCAGAAGACTCAATTAATAGAGTGATTTTTTTTTTGGGGTCTTGCAAGATTAAGTTTGGTTTTGCAGTGGACGCTGGTGCCGCTGCACAGCACACAGCAAGACGTCTATGAAGCCTATCACCAATCAGTGTGGCCTTTTTTTTTTTAACTCTGAAAAGCTTTTGATTGTTGCTTGCACTGCACTTGCTGTAGGTGTCACACCATAGGGCAAAAGCAGCAAACACTGGTGCATTATATGACTAATGCTGAGCAGCTGGCACTGTTGTGTAAAAACGAGGGAAAAGTAATCCCCATTGTGCACAATAATGCATAAAGGCAATGACTTACATATAAGAGGACGCAAAAAAAATCAATACATGTTTGCACTGAGGACGCAAAAAACAACCATGACATGCTTGCACTGAGGGCATAAACAGAATCGCTTATCCTGCATGAACTTCACAAATAATAGCATGGGCACGCATGGCTGAGGCAAACAAAGCAAATGAATCATTCAAACCCGTAAAATCTGATGAGCATCATTGCTCTGATCAACATGCAATACAGGAAAAAAAACGAAAATTGCTATGTACATCAAATATTAGATAATTGCTTTGCGCTACATACCTGTTTTTCAATTTTTGCATCTGTCTTATTGTGCTGATTGTCGAGGATGTTCTCAACTGACTGGCTCAATCTGCAATCTCAGACCAGTTGACATGTAGAAAACGATGTGAATTTCAGACTTAGCAAGGCAGTTTTTAGAAGCGCAAGGGAAGTAGGTGAAGAAAAAAAATATGTACATATAGCGATACCAAAAAAAAAAAATATATATTTATATTTATAAAAAATATAAATATATGACCGCAAAAGAATGAAATGGAATAATTAATGATTCCTTTTACAAGCTTTGCATTGTCCAGACAGATATGAATGCAGGAATGCAGCATGCAGTGTGCTTCAGAATAGATGGGCGCCTCTAAGAGAATGAAAACTCTGCCACACGCATTTGTCACTTGAAGCATTGTCCTTGACATTGAGGGCATCACCAATGCATTCCCAGATGTAGACTTGATCCAAGAACTCGTGTTGGATGTCATTCAGTATGCTGGATAAGCTCACCTTATAAGACACTGATCAGCAAGAGTGCCAAGCAAAATGCCCACCTTCGTAAATCCCTTGAACCCTAGAAAAGCATGAAAGCCAGCAGACTGTTTGAAGCATCCTCAGCGCTATGGAGCTCAGCACAGCTTTGCTGGATCATTTATGATCGGTTGCTCTCAGCTCACTCACCTTTCTATAAAAGCCAACAGGCTGTTTGATGCGTCCTCTATACTGCTGATGGCAGCACCGCCTTGCTGGATTCTGGCCTCTGGGCTGTCAATTGCTCGTGTGCTGTGGACATAAAATACATAATCCAACTGTTCAGAGATACAACAATTCAATGCCTTCAGATAAATGATGCATGGTTTGGGCCTCTGGGCTGTCATTTGCTTGTGTGCTGCAGGCGAACAACACGTGTGCCTCTTGCACAAGCTTCTAACTCATGGTATGTTGCTTGCTGGGATGCTGCAGGAAGAAAAAATCAACATGATTCTGCTATATCTGAAGTATGCTGGGCATCATGCTTGTTTGCTTACTTTTTTACCACTGATAGATGTTAGAGGATGTCCTGGATTTTTTTAGTGCTTTGGAGTTGTCGTACTACCAGGAAATTAGCCATTCAAGAAGAACTGGAGTGAAAAGACCCAATGGTTGGTCAGATACAGACATCCACCCATTTCCCTGAGAGAAAATCCAGCACTACGTCAAATTTTGGCCTCCTTCTTTCCTTTTCTTTGAATATGCAGTGTGTTAGCATAGTACAGGGAGGTAACAATAACATATTTATGGGAGTAAATTCATTCCCAGGGTGGAACTATGGACCGTTTTTGGGTAATTTAAGGCGAGGAGAATGATCCGGGGCCCTCCAATTTTCATCATTTTTTGGCGAATGTAACATTGTTTATTAAAGATAAAGGTCAGCATGGTTAGATTTGAGGAAGAAACACGAAAAAGAGCATGTCCAGCAATATAGGCCAGCTGACCCCCTCTGGCAATTTGCAGGGATACGGGTACAGTGCATCCTCGGGGTAAAGGGAACAGATTCCTACAAAACAATGGATAAGACCTATCATGGTTTGCTTGTGCAGAAGCTCATTTAGACATCCTTGCCTTGGCAATTGAATGCATTGAGCCACCAGGCATACCCTTGCCGAGAAATATGCATCACTGCAATGTATGAATTTACACACGCCAAAAGAGAGGCAGGAAGGAAGAGAGAGGATGTCAAGATGAGCCATTCTTGACATGGCTTGATACAACAGTGCAAGTAAAGGGTTGGGCGCTGGCAGGCTGCCGTGGCAGGTGATGAATCAGAGCATCTTGAGTCCAATGGAAGACGATGCACACAAACACCTCGAGTTCAATCTGTAAAACGCACTGAGATGCCTATTTAGCTTTACTTGAGGCGCATGAGACACGTAGAGACGCTCACACATGCATCCATGCAACGAGATGTCCTTCTCAAGCAGCGCACACTCACACAGCGCTGCAGAAGGGAGAGGGACCGTTCAACGCTGCTCCCTCCGGTGATTGCAGGGAGTAAGAGATGAGAGGGCCGTACGTGGGTCTGCCATCTTGATCTGCACAAATGCATGCAAAGGAGCAGTATAAATACGGCCTGATCTGTACTAAGGCATGCACAGGAGCAGTGTGCAATTGGCATCATAACACACAATGATGGCCTGATCTGTACAAAGGCATGTACAGGAGTAGTGTGTCAATGGCATGGTAACACACAATGATGGCCTGATCTACACAAAGGCATGCACAGGAGCAGTGTGCGATTGGCATCATAACACACAATGGTGGCCTGATATACACAAAGGCATGCAAGGGTACAGTGTGCAAGTGACACACTAGCAAACAGCAATGACCTGAACTGCAACCAGGATGAGAAGGGCATGCAGTTGCTAAGCACAGCGAACACAGTTCAACACACCTCAACACAGGAAGGGCATGCAGGTGCAGCGCATTGCATGCAGCATCTTATGAGTCCCTAAACACAGCGCATTATATGCAGCAATTTCAAACTGATGAACACAGCACATTCCATTCAGCAATCTCTGAGCTCTCAAGGTGCACAGTGGAAAGTTTGTGCAAATATGCATACATATCCAGTGACAGATTCAGTTCCTGAACTGGAAAGGAGGCCCCCAGATCCTACCGCTTGCGCAAACACACACACACACACACACACACACACACACACACACACACACACACACACACACATCAAGATGCGTGAAAAATTGGCTCCTAGGTCCAATCTCACTGACTTACCAGCAACAAGCAGGTACTCCCGCTGTGTCCCGCTGTGAAAATTCAAAAATATTTCCCTGGTATGTTGGTTCTAAAATAACTTTGCATGGGCACCACTGCTCCTCCGCCTCTTCTAAACCTGAGCTCTGCTTTAATACGGTCACCTCATCATCTTACCAGCAGCAACCGGGTACTCCCGCTGTGTGTCGATTTCAAAAGGATTCCCCTGGTATGTTGGGTCCCAATCGACTGTGCATGGGCACCACTGCTCCTCCGTCTCATCTAAGCTTGGGCCCGTCTTGAAACCGGCCACCTCAGGGGTACAGCCCACCTGTGAGGCAGACATTGGTGGTGAGGAGCTGCTGTGTTGAAAAAACCAGCCCCACAAACATCACATATATTTTGCAAACAACATGGTGGCACTTGACTCAGGGTAGGATAGAGATCCAGGGGGACCTCTAATCAAGGCGCAAAAGGCAACCTTGTGCAAGCAATGAGAGTCACACGAACTTGCAGTTTCTTTAGGAGCGCAAACTTAAATTCTGGCTTTTGTTGCTTCAATGTTAAGACGCACGTGAAAAATCATGCAGGGTAGACAATGTCTGCGAGGTCGCCTTCATTCCCCTATTTCTGCTGACCTGAACTTCAAGCACAAATACTGCCTGGCAGAGCTGCGGCATGCTCTCGGTGCCTGGATGGATGACTTGGCCGATCCTGACAGAGTCTCCTACAAGCCGGACCTGTGCAGAACGAGGGTGTATTAAAGAAAGTGGCAACCTTGTGAAGTTGTGGCAACACATTTGCAGGGCTTGGACCAGCAGACCTCCTCTGTATTGCTGCAAGTATCCCTCCTTCTACCCGACTGCCGGACCTGTGCATAATGTAAGCGTGTTTTAAGAAAGGTGGCAACCTCGTGAAGCTGAGGCAACACACTTGCAGGGCTTGGACCAACAGACCTCCTCTGTAATGCTGCTAGTATCCCTCCTTGCCTGACTATCCGACCACTCCATCAACTTTTAAGCACACAGTCATTTAAATTGATCAGAGCTCCGCGTGCACGCACACCTCCACACACTTCCATGCAGCTAACAGGTGATCCACTCCTGAACACCACACATTTCATGCAATCCAATTGCATTTATTCTGCAACAAATGTCCATTAGATTGTAATGAATGTAAATGTTCTTACGGATTGCATCTGGGCATCTAAAATCTCACAGCACTCACCAGCCTGGTGCTGTCAAAGTCCAGTCCAAGTGCTTTGAGGTACGGTAGCCCCTTGAGGACAGGCCTTCCGCTGTTCAACTGCAAGCAAAAATAGCATCAACTGCTAAGAGAGAAAATGTTTACAAAAATGATGGTGGCTTGACATGCGCACACTTGCCTCTCACATCTGCATCAAGAGCCTTAGAGCCACCCAATCCTACTACCTGTGAACCCTGAAGAAAGTATGCTCTGATAGTAAGCATGCATTTCCTTTTAACTAATGGCATCTCCAAAATGACATTTTTGCCACTTACCTCTGCATCAAGAGCCTGAGGGCCATCCACGCACGCCACTGACCCCAAGATTTGCACACGATGCCTGCAGCGTGACAACAAATGAGCACATGCGTCAACTAGCAGCAAGGGTCGTCCTCGCACACCAGGGATCCCAAGATCTGCAAGCGATGCCTGCAGCGTGACAACAAATGAGCACATGCGTCAACTAGCAGCAAGGGTCGTCCTCGCACACCAGGGATCCCAAGATCTGCAAGCGATGCCTGCAGCGTGACAACAAATGAGCACATGCGTCAACTAGCAGCAAGGGTCGTCCTCGCACACCAGGGATCCCAAGATCTGCAAGCGATGCCTGCAGCGTGATAACAAATGAGCACATGCGTCAACTAGCAGCAAGGGTCGTCCTCGCACACCAGGGATCCAAAGATCTGCAAGCGATGCCTGCAGCATGAAAGAAAGACAAGCACACGCACGCCACTGATCCCAAGACCTGCACGCTGTGGCTGTTGCATTACAGAAAATGAGAATAGAGCTTGCTTCGTCCAGTACATCGGGGGCCCTTACATCAGCATGCCCACCCTACCCACAGGTGAGGAGCAGGGCGTGAAGTCAATGCTAAAAAGATATGTATGCAAGGCCTCAAGAAGTGAAGCAGAGTATTTATGCAAGGCCTCAAGAAGTGAAGCAGAGTATGTATGCAAGGCCTCAAGAAGGCAAGCAGAGTATGTATGCAAGGCCTCAAGAAGTGAAGCAGAGCACATAAGTGGTATATGAGCACATGAGTGGCATATAAGCAGAGCAATGTGTGGCACGCCAGTAAAGAGACTGAAAGAGAGCCAGCAAGCGCGCTTGAAATATCTCACACAAATGAACAGCCAAGAAATTGTGGGAAAAGTGAAAGATAAGCGTGGCAGGATGATGGAACAAATGGAGCATGATAGGAAGGAGGAAGCAGCGGGCAGTGTGAGGCTGGCTGCATCAGGTTCAGACCTCTAACAAGGGTATAGACTAAAAGAGCCCCCAAGCAAAGTCCACAAAGTCTCTTGCCAGTGAATACATACCAACTCTTCTATAGAAAGCAGAGTCCATACCTGGCTCCATTCTCGATTCTTGCCACCAGGTTCAAGGCGCTCTCCCTCTTCTGGGAGTCCACCGCAACGTAACGCACAATGTAGCGTCCAGGCATGCACTGGCCTGTGGGTCAAAAAAGGGCAGTGCATGATGGGGCAGTGCATAACAGCAAGTGAAGCGCATTGCTTTAAAGGTCTGTGCATGGACGTACACCGAGGACATGGCGTCAGAGAGCAGTGCATCAGAGAGTAGCATTGTATTGGGCAATGTAGCATAGGACAGGGCACCAGCAAAGAAAGCACATCAAAGGGCAGCGCACATTATGGCAGTGCATCAAAGAGAAGGGCAGTGCAACAAAGAAATGGGTGGTGCATCAAAAAGCACCGTATCTGAAAGTGCATCAAAGAGAAGCTTTTAAAAGGAAAGAAGTCCACTTAGGAGTAGTGCATCATAATCAAGGTGCATGTGTGTGTGTGCGCGTGCATGTGCGTGTGTGCGTGTGTGTGTGTGTGTGTGTGTGCGCATGCGTGCGTGCGTGTGCGTGCGTATGTGTGTGTGCGTGTGTGTGTGCGTGTGTGTGTGTGCGTGTGTATGTGTGTGTGCGTGCGTGCATGCGTGTGCGTACGTGCGTGCGTGTGCGTGTGTGTGTGTGTGTGCGTGCATGTGAATGCACGTGCGAATGCGCTTGCAGAGGCGTGCTTACCTTTGCCTATGATATTGTGAATGGGGGATATCCATTGTATCGAATTTGTACAATCTCACCTCTATCAGCAGCAGAAGGGCTGCAAGTGTTGGATTGGCAAACGTCTCCGTGATCAAACACTGTGGTCCTGTTGACTGCATCTACAAAGTCTCCAAAATCATCCAGACTCTTGAAAGCATCTGTGCAAGGTGTGGATGTCGACACGCGGATGCTCCTTCCCTGCACAAGACAAAACCAAAAGAATGTTTTTAGTTGGAAACAACATATAACGCAGCTGCTGGTGAAGCACATACTTCCAAAGCATCAGGTAGGTTTGATGCTGTTCTTTGGAGGTTGCAAAAGGGCAGACATACAATGATAGAACCTCAAGATTTTTACAATGCTGTTTCCTTTTGCATTTCTGTCATTCTCTAATACAGTTCTTTGATTATTTAAATTTAAGCAGTACAAAGACCACACAAACGCGCGCACGCGTACACGTGCACGTGCACGTGCACACACACATACACACACACCGCATGTGCACACGCATCTTCAAGTTGCTCACACAAATGGTTGCACACAAGGACAAGGAGTGAGTGAGTTGACACAGTCAACCCAAGCAAACCTTCCCTGTAATACAAAGCCTAGCTACACGCACTCAAAAACCTCCAGCTCACTGTTGCATCTATAAAACACAAAATAACAGAATTGGCACAATGCATCAATTGCAGCGCACCACACATTGTGTCAACACCATACAGTGTCCCCAGTGTCACCAATGCCAACACCACACATTGTCAACACCAGCGCATCTGTTGCAGCGCACCATGCATTGTGTAAACACCATACAGTGTCACCAGTGTCACTAGTGTCACCAGCGGCAACATCAAACAGCGCATCTATCGCAGCACACGACACAGAGCGTCAACACCACACAGCGCATCTGTTGCAGCACACCACACATAGCGTCAACACCACACAGCGCACCTGTTGCAGCACACCACGCATTGCATCAATTGCAGTAATGCCACGGTGCCACAGCTTACTGTTGCATCAAAATCAAAACACCCTTGCAGCTGAATGCCAAAGCATCAAAAGCTGTGCGTCATTGCCGCAGAGCCACGGTGCTGTGGCTCACCGTCGCTTAAACATCTGCTTTGCAATTTCAGCTGTGTATCGTTGCAGCTGCGTTTTGTAACAACAATACCTGAACAGAATTGCGGCAGTGTCATTTTACCGCAGCTTAACATTGCGTCAATAGCAGTACACCCTTGCAGCTGTGTTCTATTGCATCAACATGTGTACACCATTGCAGCAGTGCCACACACAGCCTCTCAATGCTTTCACTCAAAAATCCAAAAGCAGCTGCATACCTTTGCATCAATGGCTGCAGTGCCAAACACAGCCTCTCACTATTTATTTCCACACAACAATCCAAAAGCTGCATACCTTTGCATCAATGGCTACAGTGCCACACACAGCATCACCTGCATACCTTTGCATCAATGGCTGCAGTGCCACACACAGCATCAGCTGCATACCTTTGCATCAATGGCTGCAGTGCCACACACAGCATCAGCATCGCTCTCAGGCTGGCAAGGTGCCAATGGGGAGTTGCGCCAGATGACACCCTCTGGGGTAGTCCTCTGCGGCAAAAACAGAGAGGAAAGGATGGTTCAAATCTACAGAGAAGAAAAAACATTACATTGCGCAAGATCATGCTTTTCTGAGACAGTCCTCTGCAGCAGAATTAGGGTTGGTATGCTTTGTTAAAGGTAAGAGAACTTGCAATCAGGGCTGGTTCGTTCGCCCGTTCGACTTTAATAATTGAGCATTTGGACAAGCAAGTTCAAGATTTGATCAACTATTTGATCGTATGTTTGCGAGGGGGAAAGGAGAGTGGTAGCACCTGCCCCAGATGGTCGAAAGTTAGCCATTTTGGGGGTTTTGTCACAAGAAACTTGTCTGAGCCTCCCGGGGCCCGCTCCTCCTAAAACCTTTAATGCAGTCCTGTCCTATGGCTACACAGGCACAACACTGCATAAATCGTTTGGAAAATAATCAGCTCTGTGTGTGTGCAAGGGTGCTCAAACACGGGAAAAGGAGGTGGTGGAGTTTGGAGCCTAAATTCTGAGGTTTGCTCAATTTTTTAGCGACAATTTGGCCTGGCATAGATTGGGCCTCGGCTCTGGTGCTTATGAAAAGTAGTGCTATTGAAAGCTCTCCAATGCAATAAGTCCATCTTGGCACCAGAGCCATATGCATAGTTCTGGCAGTTCAAAGTTGTGCACATGAGTCAAGATCCTGTGCACCTGCCCCATCCAGCCCTTTGCCCCTCCCTTCACTCTTTCTCTTTTACCCTTTACATAGATGATGATGAAAAGGACTTGTCCTTCAGGGAGTACAAGGGGTATAGAGGGCTTGAAACGGGGCTCATTTTGCCTTGGGCCAAAATTTGACAAACTGCACCGTTTGAGTTTGTCCAGATGAAGCACATGTCCTTTTTAACTGTACTGATGAACACGTTTGTTCTCTGCGCCGCAAGTATCAAGTGCTTTTTGAACCTTACTTCCAGGATATTCTAGAGATGCAACCTTTTTTACTGCATCAAGTGAGCTCTCAATTTGTTTATCAGTTCCTTCATCAGCGAAACGCAAAGCTTTTCTTTTTTGTGTCTGAGCTTATGGATTTATTTTTGGCTGGCAGAGACCAGCCACAAGCCGATCAGCCAAACGACCTGGCTGAAGGTCACCCCCCATTGTAACCATTGTAACCATTGTTTGTCCAGCATTTTAAAAACCCAAATTTGTGAGCAATCTGAAGTCGGCAAACAGCCCAAACCTGATCGCAAAATAGAGAAAGGGAAGATTAAATTCATTTATGCCCTTCCTTGCACTGTGCTGAGGCACTGGCTCATCCACGACAGTTCTCTTGAGCAAAGTAATCAATTAGGTGAATGAGATGTGCTATGGCTAGCTGCCAGGACAGAATTTTGTATATTAGAGGAGCATTGAGACTCCAGGGTTTTAGGTCAAAACAGGGCCAGATGCGTAGTGTGCCTTTGAATGAACTTACCGCAGCAAAGCCGTAAGCCAGGTTTACTTTTCTTGTGATAGTGGTAGGGGCTGCAGTTCTGCTTCCGGTGCCGCCTGCACCATCTCCTGTATCCTGCAGCAGGTTGCGGCGCCGCAAGCGCCCTGCATAGAGTTTTGTATTATTATTTTGTTTTGTTTTGTTTTGCATACATCGCAACCCATCAACCAACACGTGTGTTGCCGTACAACAGTAGCTCCTGCTAGTACCCGGCCTGAATGTTGCGGTCTTTCCTTGATGCACGCCGGTTGATTGTTGTCCAGCATGGATTTATATGTCTTACTTTTCTTACAGCTTCTCCGCTGCTGCAGCAAGCAGTGACGCCGCACTTGCCCTACAACAACATAGACTTTGCAAGTAGTCAGATGCAAGGGTACAGCTTTGGATCTGCAGCTTCGTTCCCAGAAACTGTCCTGATCCTGCAGACTGCAATGCAGTTGCCATGCATCCACAAATATCCAGTCACCAGGTCATCCAAAGCTGAAGCTACGGCTGTTTGCCAAGCAAATTGCCATGTGCATATGGGTACATGGCAACACAGTAAGGGCGGCATTGCAGCCGCTAGACACACGGCCCAAGATTTTGTGATAATGTGTGGCAATGTACATGCATGTGATGAGTGTGTGGCAATGTACATGCATGTGATGAGTGTGTGGCAATGCACATGCATGTGATGAGTGTGTGGCAATGCACATGGATGTTCATGTGTGGCAATGCACATGTGTGTGTGTGTGAAGAGCGTGTGGCGATGCTCATGTGTGGCGATGCACATGGCAGTGTACATGGATACATAGCCACAAATCTGTACATTGCACCCCGGAGGTCTGCAAATCCAGAGCAAATTACCCAGCAACTGCCCAAACCATCCTGCAGGCTGCGCCACTGCAATTTCCATTGGCCAGAATTCACCATCCAAAATGGGCTGCTGAGTCCATGCAAGTGCCAATGGTTCAGTGATCCAGATGCACATGCCTGACGATCAGCATAACCCACAGTATAAGTGGCCACAACAATCAGAGAGCCCCCACATTGCTCATCTATACCAGAGGCACGGACGTGCACACAACACAAGACAATTCAATCGAAGGTGCAGCCTTGCTGCTCAGCCTCGGCCAACCAAGTAACAGCAAGGCCATGCACACAAATCAGCAAAATGTGCAACCTATCTGCTAAGCCAGCACACACTACCCTAATCTACACACAACACAGCCTTGCTGCTTGGGAGCACACACTGCACCAATCTGCACGCAACATTGACTGCAAGTGCATGAGTGCAACCTTGCTGCTTGGCCACAGTTCACCAACCCACTGTACTGACCCACAATCAAAATCATAGTCAAAATCAAACAGCCTGTTCAAACTTGGGCCAGAGCCTTGCCATTCGGCTTGAACCAAACAACTCACTGGTGCTCCCACTGTTGCTTCCCTGCGGGGCATTGGGCACGTCTGGTGTAGAATCTTTGTCTGGATTTGAGACGTTTGTTGCATCATTTATTTCTTCATCTTGTGAAGAAGCTGTCCCAAATCCGGGTGTGCTGTTCTCCCCTGGACCGTCCGGAGCACCAATGGCTTGCCACTGCTCGCATTCCAGCTGCAGCAGGAAGCAGTGCACAAATCAGACTCCGGTTCTTGCAAAGAATAGATGCTGCTGAACAGAACACAAAAAAAACATTTCAGCATGAAGCATAGGGAACCTGTATATCATCTGGACATCCTTTGGATCCACCTAGACCCTAGTTCCTGCGCACAATGTTGCGCAAAATGATGAACAGCTTGGGCCCAAAAATGGTTCTGAAAAATGGCTCTGATAGCTTTAAATAAATACCTTCACCTGGAAATGCTGTCAAACCATCATGCCAAGTACAAATATGGAATGATTTAGAAGTCCAAAGAAAGAGGCAGACTGTGGAAGCAGTGGCATGCATTTGCAACAGAACCAGTGCGCCTTTGCATGTGTGCCTGAGGCAAGACTCAGCTATATTGGACAAGCTTCAATGATGTCGCATTGCATCCTAGCAGCACAACAAATCCAAATAAAAATGCTAGCTATAAATTTATCTTGCATCAAGAACTGATGTGTCAGGCACGTACCGCCACGCATCGGAATGTCGGCTTTCCGAGGGCTGGTGCGTTGCACCTACAGGCAGGACATCATCACGTAGCGTGTAGCACTTCCCTTAAAAGGACTCCATAACTTCCAGTGATGAGAGAGACTTACTTGTCACAGGCTTATGCCTAGCCCGAGTGGCCTCTTGGCAGGCCTAGGTGCCTCCCAAAAGTAAACCACCATGCACTTGTTGCGCTTGTGCATTCTAATCTTTGGCCAAACGAGCGTCAGGCGCAGCCGTGTCTACAAGCCACTCTTTTGTACATGAAAGGAAGTGACATGCCTCTCCACAACAACAAGGCGCGACTGATGCTGATCTTGCGTGTCAGAAAGCTAGAACAGCACTAGGACACGGGCTCGCTTGCTGAGATATTAATGCACAGCAATGCGCTCAAAATGTAGCCTTTGTTGAAGAAAGCCACCTTTCTAGCAATTCCTTGAGCTTGCAAAGTGAAGACAGCCAGAGCAAAATGGTTTGTGTGAACCACTGGGGGTAAAGAATTACATCCTGGGCCAGTAACAAAATATATATATATATATAAAAGCAGCACTGTGCATCAGCGTGGTCAAATACATGCATCAACAATCCTAGTGCAGTGGCAGCCTCCCATTCTTGTCTGATCGTGCTGATGCCTCCTATATCCACGTACCAGTGAGGCTGTGCATCATTTGGACACCTTTTGCCCACAGTGACGAACCGGCTTTTTGTGGATGTCCTGCAAAATGGCGTACACAACTCCCTTAACTGGAGCTAGCGTTTCGAAATTGGCATGGACTTACTTAAATTGACACTTGCCAACTCCTTTGAAATGCATGCTTTGCGTGCCAGACCCACATACGTCTTGTAAACCCTCAGTTTTGTATGCATGCCTGACAAATGAACCAAACACATATCTTACAAAATCACTGACTGGTAGCTACTGTGGAAACGGCCCCTTCGATGCCGTCTGTTGGAGCAATCGAGGGGTGAACACCTTTGAGACACACAACACACACATACACATACACACACACACACACGATCTGACAAATGTGTACAAACCAAGTGCATTGCTGCGTACTATAAAGTGTGAGCTTACCTACAAGCTTGACTTCTACAGAAATTCATGCAAACCAACAACGTTCGTTTTCATAAGCAACAAAGCAAAAAAATAGGGCAAGAAATTACGAAAAGTGGGATGACAAGAGACAAGGCAAGACTGGGCAGGCCAGGATGCGTTACAGAATAGTAAGAGGAACAACACCTTCCGACCTTTACAAGTCACAATAACTCTGTGCAAAACCTTCCATTTAATTACTGCATTGCTGCATGTTGAGGTTGTGTTTATTTTTGCAACCAAAAAGTTCATCAAAACTCACATTTAGGCAGCAAAACACACTTTTGGCAACTTTAACAGGCAACAGCTGGACGAGCTAATTGCTGTAAGACAGGTTATCCTCAGAGCCAAACCTAGCTCCAAAACAAGTATCAGTGGACCTCATGCATGCTTAGGTTCTTTCATCTTAACCAGGTCATTATAGATACCAATTACAATTCAAGCGCCATCTGAAGAAATAATACCTCCTTCAGCTTGGAAGTTCTGCACTGCAGTGGAGGTGATCAAGAGGTACACACCTGCCACTGTTTGTCATTGCTACAAGCTGGATCGAAAAAGAGACTCCATCCTGAATTTATGACCGAGGGGGACAATCCTGCCACGGCTTGCCATAGCTACGTACAGTGATGACTAAGAGATACACACCTGCCACTTTTTTCCATAGCTACAAGCTGGATCTCAAAAGAGACTCCATCCTGAATTCATGACCGAGAGGGACAATCCTGCCACGGCTTGCCATAGCTACGTACAGTGATGACTAAGAGATACACACCTGCCACTGTTTGCCATAGCTACGAATTGGATCTCGAAAGAGTCCCCATTCTGAAACTCGTCTTGACCCCCTGAATAAAACAATTTGCAACAAGTGAACCGCTGAGGCGCTGGCACGGCTTTGTCAAGGTGTCTATGCAGATGCTCCCAGATTGAGAAGAGCGTGCCTGTGAGAGAAATGTGCAATATCCAGGATCTCCTGCTCAGCAAAGCCAAAGCGCAAACAATGCAAGCTAGCAAAGAAAGCAAAAACCAAAAATGTGCAAAGAGCAAAAAACATGGTTTAACAACTTTAGTCCAAGTGCAAATGTTGCTTTGAGGAGCAACAAGGGAAAGAAAGAAACAAACCAATGTTTTGTCGAGCCTGTAAGGCTCATGCAAAAAGAAGCATGATTGAAGCAGGGCAAGTGTGACATGGATATCAAGCATGCGGCAGGTTCAAGATGGCAGAACTTTTAAAATCAAATTGAACAATTGCTGCCCAATCACAACTGCACCTGTGTGCCTCATACAAAGGTTGTTCTGGTTGCAACAGCACACATGCCTCAGCAATTCATCACCTGCCCATTCACAACTGCATCTTTGTGCCTCACACAAAGGTTGTGCTGGTTGCATAATTTGGCGCTACAAATGCTAGCAAGGCTGCTGGAGTCCTACCATGCTGGTATGCCATGCAGCCACACTTCTTAAAGCTTGAAAAACTGTTGCATTAACTTCCTTCAAGCATCTCTGTCTAAATGCTGGTGCATTGGGGACAAAGCCCACCTAGAGGGCTGAGTTTGCAGAACTTTGGGGCTGCTACATGGAAGCTTACTAGTCAAAGTGATGTTTGCCTGGGGTTGTTGGGCAGTTGACAAGACCCACCTGAGGGGCTGAGTTTGCAGAACTTTAGGCCTGCTACGTGAAAGCCGTACTCCTCAAAGGGACATGCCCCTGGGTTGGCCTGGCAGTTGGCAGGCATCAACGGAGACTGGGGGCAGGCCCAGACCTGCAAAATTGCGTGGAAAAATGTTGGCATTTTAAAACAGCATGAAAGCCGCACTTGTCAAATGGAAACGTGTCTGGGTTGGCCAGGCAGTTGGCGGGCATCAGCAGAAATAGGGGGTAGGCTCAGATCTGCATTTAGCGAGCCCAGAGCATCGACAGTTGTTGTCAACAAAGCACTTATTTGTCAAAACGGAGCAGCTAATAGTTCAAACGCATGACAGCTAGGGTTCAAAGTATGGTATTTTGAGTGCAATCCAGAATATCGGTGAAAGGCCTGGTTGCAACCTGAAAGTTGAACCTGAACAAGCTACTCATACCTTGAAAATGAAAAGCCATGTGGGTGTGTGCAGTGGCAGATTTTGAGAATGCACAGTGGCAAAACGCATGACAGATTCTGAGAATGCACCGTGGCAAAACGCATGACAGATCTTGAGAATGCACAGTAACCAAAAGCATGGCAGGCGCACGACAGGCACCTATCATGTGAAATGCTTCAGCCTTCTTTGTGCCTTAAAAAGTCATGACACAGCCTGTAGCATTCTGAAATCATGTGGAATCATGCTTCATTAAATGATGCTGCAGCCTTGAGCTTTGTAGGTTCATGATGCTGCCTTTGGCTTTGTGAACTCATGTTGAATTATGCTGTAGCCTTCAGCTTTGTGAGCTCATGTGGACTCATGCTGCTGCCTTCAGCTTTGCGGAATCATAAGAAATCATGTTGCAGCGTTTACCTTACTGAAATCATGGTGCATCTTTCAGCTATATAGAATCATGACCCGGCCTTTAGTATTATCATAACACGCCATATTTGTTTACACACCACACCTCAAAAGTGAGAACGGACAGGCAAGGATTCCTGGGTGTGGGTTTGCTAAGGAGCAGTGCACCAACTTACCCTGTTGGCAATGTCACCAGTCTCATCTCTGGCATCAGCTCCTGCACAAGGACAGCAGAATGATTGTTTTAAGTACATGCGAGTGCACAGGGGTGTGATGGTGCAGGGCAAAAGGGATTTTGAGAGCAGCAAAAAAAGCTTAATTTCCAAGGGAGTGAGAAGAAACAGGGATTAAAATTGATTTTTAACAAAAAAGAAGCTGTTCCATACGTCAAGAGTCGCGGCATCACTCCCCTACCAAAGCATTGTGTACAACTCTGTCCTGAGACTTCACTGCTTCATCATATAGCCATGTGTGTTCAAGGCTTGTACACGTGCAAAATAATAAGAAATAAACAACCATATACGCACATCTGCAATACAGTGACTATTATTGATTGTGTGTGATTTTTCTGAACTGTATCCGCCAACTCATTTCAAAAAAAGCCTCACTTTTGTACACCACAAATCACCATGCCACCCACCTGGCTCATCAGGACTCTGCACCATGCAGTGCAGTGTAGTGTAGTGTAGTGACACTGCACGCCTTGCACTGATGGCCCTCCGGGAAGAGGATACCATCATGACGGTCGAGGATATTAGAAGGCAATGTAAGGTTTCAGGACACCAGACATTACCCTGCTTCTCACCTGGCTCACATGGTTCCTCTGCACCATGCGCACTGCATGCCTTGTACTGAGGACACCATTCAAGGATGTCAAAAAGGTGAAGTAAGGGTTGGGGATGCCAAAATCACCAAGCCACACACCTGGCTCACAGGGCTCTTCTGCACCATCCTCACTGCATGCCTTGTACTCGTGGCCCTCCGGTATGAGGATACTGTCTCCTCCATCTTCTGCACGCATCAGGAGCAAACGTGATCACTGATGATTCAAGGCCTCTCTGTGGAACGCGTCTGACGGAGGAATGTGAGATGATATTCTGACGTATCTTGACACAACATGGATTGCGCAAGCTGCCAGCCAACTCATTCGCCACAGCTGACATTTCAAAAGCACTGTTAAGGTACCCCCCAGTGCCAATGCGCCCACTTCTTCAAGAGATATAAAAAAACCGTGGGCAATGTGGGGGAAAAGGGGAAAACACTCCCCACATCAAAAGACTGGAAAAATAAATAATTAAATTGCAAAAAAGGGGACACCTAGGGCCGAAGCAAAGTGCGTCCCCTCTGCCAACCTCAGACTTTTGTCAGAAGCGTTTAGCTACTAGCTGGGTAGAGTTCCAAACAAAACGAAGCTACAGCATTTTGTGCAGTCATTGCTTAGGTTGCACCAAAACGCTGCCAATTGTTTTGACCATGGTTCTTCACACCTCTTCCTGGAACGGCGCGGAGCCCAAGCCATGGCCTTGGTGTGCTGCCATCAGCTGCTGATGTGTCCACATTATTGCTGCCAGCATTATTGCCAAAAAGTGTGCATTGATCATCACCTGCAAAAAGCAAGTGAGCAATGCAGCGGGCTTCATGATAAGCCAAATACCATGGTTGCGGCTTCTGCTTGGCATGATTGGAGTGCTGTCTCTGCCATTTTCACTGCCACAGAGTATGCACTGATCACGGCTATGGAGGAGCAATCAAGCAGAGGTGCCAGGCAAATGAGAAGCCGAGTATGAGAAGGAGCTAGCACTGGTTCCAGGCAATGAGATGGGAATGAGGAAGAGAAGGCAAGCACTGGTGCCAGGCAAATAAAAAGTTAAGAATGAGAAGTAGCAAGCAGGCAAGGGTGCCTGGCAAACAAGAAGCTGAGTGCAAGAAAGGTCCAGTATTACTCCACACATGATTCGGACCCTGCCAATCTGATCCATACCAAAGCTGACAAGAGCAAGCAAGGGCACAGCAAGTACCAAACCAAGGAGATAGAGCAGGTATGGCTCTCACTATTGCTCACTTACTTTGGACACAGACTCCAACGCTGCAGAGGATCTCCCCTGGTTGGCAGACGCCAATGATCTGGACCTCCTTTTCCACCCTTGATGTGAATCCTGCTGAGTTGGTGACCTATGGAGTGAAAGCAGGCATTGTCGGGGTCGCAGAAAATGCTTGCCTCAAACCTGCTTTCAATTATCGCATGAGCCTTGGTCCAATTCAAACAAAACAGTTACCCCGGAGATCTTGGGCTGTGTGAGTGTGTCACTCCGAGATACTTGAGTCCTGTGAAGCCCAAGGTGCTGAATGGCGGCAAAATTCAAAACCTAAAATTTTGAAAACAGCAAATTCTATAAACTCGAATAATTAAGCTATGGGCTGCTCCTTCACAACTATACTTGCTACAAATCCCCTGCAGGGATGCTGTCTGAGTGATCTTCAACGAGAGATGCTCGCGCAAAGTGCCACCTGTCTGCTCTGCTCTTCTTAGAAAGGACGTGCAAGATCGTCAGAAGCTCCGCATAAGGCAATGCAGCTGCTGCTACCTTGGCCGAGCAAAATCAAAAGCAGCTAGAAGTACCGTGCGGTGCCCAGGAGACGGCTGCACACTGAGTTGGCAACCTTCATATCCTTCAAACTTTGTCCGATCTTCCCGCCTTCCAGCAGCTCAAGCCCACCTCCAAGTGCATGGCTCATCTTCCAGGCTATGCAGCGCTGAACCCACATGCCTGTTGGCTCATCTCCTTTGCAGTAACACGCCCACACGCCTGAAGGCCTTGGTCACCTCACCCAAACGTAGGCAACCCCTTGTCCACACTGTGCGCTGCTACAACCGCATGCCTGCACGCCATGCACAGCTCACCGCATGCAATGCCAAACCCACGTGCTGCAGGCCTCGGTTATCTCACCTCAACAAAATCCCATAGAAATCCCATTTGTCAGGCCATGCAGCACTAAATCCACATGCCTGCACAGTATGGCTAGCTCACTTCATGCGATGCCACGCACACATGCCTACAGGCCTTGATCACCTTCAACTGGATGACCCTATTCCCAGGCTGCGCAGTGCTAAAACCATATGCCTGCAGGCCTTGGTCAGCTTGACTCAAAGTAAATGGCCCAATTTCCAGGCTGTGCAGTGCTAAAACCATATGCCTGGAGGCTTTAGTCGGCTTACCTCAAAGTAGATGACCCATCTTCCAGGTTGTGCAGTGCTAAAACCACATTCCTGGAGGCTTTAGTCGGCTTACCTCAAAGTAGATGACCCATCTTCCAGGTTGTGCAGTGCTAAAACCACATTCCTGCAGGCCATCTGAGAAGTCTACCAATGGCCCAAGCGGCGAATCCTGCAGATGGATGCATATTGGAAAAAATGTAATATATGCTCCACAGGGGTAGCAGATGAAAGCTATGGACAGGAAAAGGGCTTTGCAATATGTGTTCCGTGTGTGTGTGTGTGTTTGTGTGTGTGTGTGTGTGTGTGTGTGTGTGCGTGTGTGTGTGCGCGTGTGCGTTTGCACGCGCGTGAGCCCTTTTGCAGCTACCCTAACTCCATCTTACTCACCTCATTGCTTATGGCAGAAGTGAACTGGCAGCGCATTTTAACTAGGCTACTGATGCTGAATGTCCTCTCCCCAGAGGCTGTCCTAATTGTATCAGTTGCCTCAACACCCCTGGAAGAATGAGGAGGGCAGTGGAAGGGTACAAACATGGAACAATGAGAAAGCAAGGACAATTGACAGAATAATGTAGAGGACAAGTCAAACCAGATGAGTGTCTTGCAACGACTAGACAGAGATAGAGATGCTTAAACAAAAAACAATCATGAGAGAGAGAGAGAGAGAGAGAGAGAGAGAGAGAGAGAGAGAGAGAGAGAGAGAGAGAGATGTTAATGCAAATTAATAACTGAAGGGATGCCTCGGAACAAGAGGACAGAAAAGGGAGAAAACCTGGTGCAACAATTTATTGAAGCAACAGAAAAACATTGGAGGCTAGCATATTGTGTGCATCAATATGAACAGCAAGCAACAAATATTCACCAAGCTACGGTTTCAGGTGATTGTTTTATGGTTGTGGAACTTTTATGCATGCTATGATTTGGATTCGTGATGCATGAACATGCATTGCAAGTTTAGCACTGTCACATCCCTCTCTGCCAGGTAAGGTGCAAACACACCGGGTACAATCTAATGCTTGTGCCTGACCCGTAATGAGGAGCAAGCATTTGGGCATTCATGTATGAGTCATACGGTTTGACTTAAAAAAAGCACACAGATCCACATGAGTTACAGGTATTTGAAGACAATCACAACTTGAATAACTAAATTGCTATGCAGACGGACAAGCGTAAGAGCATGTGTGTATATGTGCGCTTGTGTGTGTGTTACGTACAAAGGCACATAGATGTGAGTCACACTAAGGCACAATTGTGTGATCATATGAAGGCACACAGGTGTGAAATTAGATAGAGGCAAACGGCGTAAGGGAATATGTGTGTATGTGCGAGATGACCTGAAGGAACACAGATCTACAGACCAACCCTCCTTGATTCCATACACAATGGCACCCATGCACACCAACAAGCAGCGCATGAAAGCAACCCCTTGACATGCATGATTTTGCTCATATCTCGGCAACCTCTCAATCAATGATGGCAAGAACTCACGGCTCACAGGAGGCCTCGTGAGTAGATCTTTCAAGGGAGCAGATCTCGTACACTGATCTGGCGTCCACGCGCGTGCCTGTGCCTGAACTTTTCAGGGTTATTTTGGGTGGGAACCGTTCTGCGTTGAAGTCGGATTCTGCAGCGTCTGTAAACTCGATGCAAAAGCCTTCAGTAGAGCAGAAGCTGCTGCCCTCGCTGCCCTCAGCAGTGCACACACGCTCCCCCTGCGCCATGCACATCACAAGAGCATAAGGTGTGGATATCTCCTTGTTCAATTCAAAAATGAAAACCAATGTGCGTAATTGCATGTTATCTTAATGCAAAGCCCTTGGTGGAGCAGGAGCTGCTGCTGATGATGCTGCCCTCAGCAGTATACACACAATCCCTTCTGAGGTATGAGCAGCACAGGAGCGCAAGATGTGCACCCGTAATCAATCAGATACAATCTTAAAAACCTTTTGCTTAATTGCAAGGGAACCAAAAGCATGAAGTCTTCCGGTGTTAGACGCTGACCTGCTTGTAACAAAGCTGCTCACAGGGATCAGGTTCCTATTTCCTTTTGCACAGAGCAAAAGCAAGGCCCTCTCCCAACATTCACACAGACGTGTGGATGACGTGAAGCTCAGTGGGTCGAGGGCACAACTCAATAGGACCACTTGGTGTGCAGAAGTCTACAAGAGTGGAAAGAAATCAGACTTGGCTCCCTCCAAAAACACACTACGGGCACCCCAAATCATCCCATTCACAAACTCATACACACATACACACACACACACACACACACACACACACACACACACACACACACACACCAAATGTCCCATTTGCAGGCTCATCCACACATGCCCCCCAAATTAACCGCTCACAAACTCATATACACATATTCCAAGTTACCCATTCACAAGCTCACACGCGCACACACACACACACACACACACACGCACCGACCTCAGGACAGACAACAATGATTTCACGGATAAGAGGCGTTGCTGAGTCCCGCCAAGGCCATGCATCTTCTTCCCTGACAGAGTACCTCACGAGCCATGGCCTGTCAGGAGGAGTTGGGCGCTCCCTGGGGATAAGCACCTGCAGCAAATTTATAAAAAAAAGGAACCATATTCAAGAGCTTCAGGGAATCTGCCCTTGTCCGCCAGGAGGAGTTGTGCATTCCCTGGGGACAAGCACCCGCAGCATGATGAAGGAAAAAAAGGTACCATATTTGAGAGCTTTCAGAAGTGTGCTGTAGTCTATCAGGAGGTTGGTACTCCCTGGGGATAAGCACCTGCAGCATGTTAATGCCAAGATGATGGAGGAAACATTGCCTCAATCCACAGCTTTGTATGTAAGGCAGCACATAACAACAACATAGTGAGAACTGTGATGTTGATTATTTAGGCAGGAACACAATACAGAGCCTGTCAGGGAGAGGTTTAAAACCTGCAGTAAATTGATGGGAAAAAGCTGCCAAATTGCAAGAGCTTTGAATGCAAGCCATGGGCTGTCAGGTAAAATGGGCGATAACTGGGGCTCAGGACGAGCCGCAGTTGTGGTAAAGAAGGCGAAATGCTGGTTTCACGCTTCAAAGTTTTTTGAGGAGAGAATTGATGGCCTGCAGCCAGTGCAAGCAGGCACATCAGTATTTTTGCAGCAGCAAACAGTGCGCATTACTGTAAGGCTTGCAGGTGTGAGCCCAGCAGCAAGATCATAAAGGAGTTCTGAGGGGAAAATCTAATTCCAGCAGAACCTTCAATTTTGGTTCAAACCAGCAGATGCAGCAGCAGACACTGCAAAAAGACTCAAGAACCGGCCAACTGAGCACAATCAACAGCTGATGTGCAAGGCTACAAGATGAGCTGACAAGGGCATGTGCTAAAGGTGATATACAGCCTTTCAGCAGGTAAGCTACTGGAAGTTCAGGGGCACAAGAGTGGGAAGGCCTATATAAAATGTGCTGCATTGATGATGTCATGAAGCATGCAATTGGTATCAATGTAATAAGACCAAATTTTTTCTTATATTATACATTTAGTAATTGTGATTACAATATATATGTTTTTGCGCATGTCTCTCAAGCTAGCAGTGGCACATTGTCTGCCAGTTGCAGAGCTACCCAGTAGACAGGTGAATCATAAGAACATGAAGCTAACACTCCTTCCACAAAAAAGAGAGTTTAATAAACTCTGCGAGCAGGCTTTGGGATGCTGGCGTGCAACGGAGACCATCAAACTCTGCATTTAGACTTTGGGACCCTGGCAGGCAAGTGAGGCCAATGAGCTCTGCATTAAGGCTCCAGGATCCTGGCAATCAATTGAGCATTAAACAGCACATAGGCATTTGGGCAACTGATCATTGAAGTCTGCATTCCTAAAAAGCTCCTGGCATGCACTTGAGACGGCTGTGCAGTCTTTTACGCTGTGCCTGTGTCTGACGTACCTGGGACCTCGTTATTGTCCTGAACCTGGTTTCGCCACCCAAAAACAGATGAGATGTGACCTGAAAGCATAGGGAAGAATGAAGAATGCGTTCAGAGTAAATGTTCAATAAGTTCATAGAATACTAAATTCATGATCTGATGAATCCAAGCTAAGGAAAAGCAATGAGGCCATCAAGTACTGCCATTGGAACCCCAATCACTGTTGCACATCAACGTCACACACACACACACATTCACACACACATACACACACACATTCACACACACACACACACACACATTCACACACACACACATTCACACACACATACACACACATGTGTGTGTCATTGTGTGACTGCTGCGCACCAGAAGGTCTGGCTGGGGATCGTTGACCAGGGTAGCACCTGGATCCGTGTAGGCTTCTAGGCCCACAGGGACTTGAATCCTTGTACCAGTGAGTCTGAACGACCCCTGGCCTAGGGGGTCCTCTCTCGTGATTGTCTCTTGTGTCTCCTCTGACTCGCCCTGGGGGGGTGTGATTCTGACCATGGGCGCTGAGGTATAGGGAGCGGGAGGGGGAAAGGGATACAATGAGGCATCGAAGGGAGGGGGGCTTGGCGATGGACTCGGTGGTGGTGGTGGTGGTGGTGGTGGTGGTGAGGGAGAGGGAGGGGATGGAGGCAAAGGCGGAGGTGGCAGGGGCTGGTCGGGTGGCGGAGAGGGAGAAGGCGGAGGTGGAAGGGGCTGGTCGGGTGGTGGTGAGGGAGAGGAAGGGGTTGGAGGCAAAGGCGGAGGTGGCAGGGGCTGGTCGGGTGGCGGAGAGGGAGAAGGAGGGGGCCGCAGGGGCTGGTCGGGTGGCGGTGAGGGAGAAGGAGGGGGTGGCAGGGGCTGGTCAGGTGGCGGAGAGGGAGAGGGTGAAGGAAGCAGGGGCTGTTCAGGTGGTGGAGAGGTAGAGGGAGAGGGTGGGGGCGGCAAGGGCTGGTCAGGAGGCGGAGAGGGAGAGGGTGGGGGCGGAGGAGAGGGTGGGGGCGGCAGAGGTACAGTAGGAGGCGGAGACGCTGTGGTCACCAGCAACAGAATGGGAGCAGTGATATTAATTCATGCCAGTGTCACCAGCACACAAGCTGATTTTTTGTGTACAGTGCTTTGCTTTGGAAATTTTATGTGCTGCTGCAAGACAATAAGTCCGCCGGATGACACATATCTCTGGTCTTAAGCAGCATCTGTTGTCATGTGTTGGCCAGCAACGCGCGCTTCAATGGCAACACATGACTATAGATGCTGCTAAGGACCAGAGATGTGTTTTATGCGGCGGACTTGTCGGTTTACGCCATGCCGATTGGGCAGCAAAGACAGGGCTCCACTCCTGGTGCCTGCGTTGGAGGCTGGACACCTTCGCTGATTCTTCTTTGCACACAATCGCGTGCATGGAGCACTGCTCCAAAAGACTGAGGGGGAAATTGTGGGGTGGCAATACATGCAGAGATTTTAGTTTTTTTCTTCCAACGAGCCATTTCACTCCATGGACTGGCTTGGTTACAGGCTTCTTTTAGCTTTAGCCAAGCCGCCATGGGGAGCAGGTGCAGCCATGACCCTTTCCTCTCCAACCCTTGATATCATGTCCTTAAATATCAGCGTAGGACTTCTAAGGATCGGATCACTCCCTGTAGTGGGGGAAAAAGGGAGAGAAAAGCAATCACCGCGAAAGTGGTCTAGCCTGCCTGCCTGCCCAGCCTGCCACGCTTGATAACCTGGACGCATGAATGTCACTACCTGATAAACATCCATCATAATTGTCCTTACCTGACATCGGATGTTCCTGCTAGCTTCGTCTGAGGAGGTCCCACCTCACCAACCCCTTCGCCTTTGCCAAACGCACCTATCAGGATTTGAGCCCCTGACCTTGTAATGTGCATGACCGCAATGAGCACAGTCACAACACCACTCTGTTCACCTGACTTCACTGCACTGGTCAAAACAGCCTAGCCTTGCCTACCTAGCCTGCAACAATGGACACCTAGACACTGTGTACAGTTTTGTTACGGCCATCCTCAACACATTTTTTCGCAGCCCTGGCGAACGTAGTAACATGTTTTTATACTCACGTGGAGAGGAGGGTGGTGGGGAGGGCAAAGGGGGCGGGGGCGCAGGCACTGGTGGTGGAGGTGGTGGAGGAAGTGGAGGTGGGGCCGGCGGAGGTGGGGCCGGGGGGGTGGGGATTAATGGGGGGTAGGGGGGGAAGGGGGAAGAGGGAGGGTAGGGAGGGTATGAGGGGTATGGAGATAAGGGGGGGTAGGAGGGGTAGGGAGAGTAGGGCGGGTAGGAGGGGTAGGGAGGGTAGTAGGGCGGGTAGGAGGGGTAGGGAGGGTAGGGAGGGTACGAGGGGTAGGGAGAGTAGGGAGGGTAAGAGGGGTAGGGAAAGTTGGGCGGGTAGGAGGGGTAGGGAGGGTAGTAGGGAGGGTAGGAGGGGTAGGGAGAGTAGGGAGGGTAAGAGGGGTAGGGAGAGTTGGGCGGGTAGGAGGGGTAGGGAGAGTAGGGCGGGTAGGAGGGGTAGGGCGGGTAGTAGGGAGGGTAAGGAGGCGGGGGGCTGGGGGGCGGCGAAGGAGATGGAGGAAGAGGGGAGGGGGGTATGGCTGCAAATGCAGGCAAAAGAGCATGTCTTTTGTAAAAGATTGTCTCAAAGAACCAAGAAATCAATAAGGATTGGATGAGTGCTGCGCTGTGCAGATGTGTCTTGCTAAAACACAAAAAACTTCATGATAAGAGGTGCATCTTTCTTTGAGCAACAGGAAGCCTGCACGTGAGCTTGGCCATGGACAGGGTGTGTATCATCATGTATGTGCTGCTCACAGCCTAAGCACCAGGTGACAACAGTGTACCATGGAACGAGTGCTCAAGAAATGAGGCCAGCGTGTGAGGAAGGCCTGTGAATTCCCAGAAAGCATGGCCATCTAGTCTGATGCTTCCTGAAAGCTTCAGAGGAAGGTACATACCGTACAGAGTCTTATCTGCACACCTTAAGAAATATGGAATTCATGAAACCTGCCTTAGACCCACACCCCCCTCAGTGATTATATTCTGTCCCGCTTGTTCCCGCAGAGGCAATCAGCTCTATTTGCCCTGGTATTCATGTAAGATGAGCGTCATACTCCACCAAGCTCCTGCAATGAAGACCTGCCCATTATACTTGATCCTTGGCATTTAAGGGACACGGAGCTTTTCAAAAATGCATGAGGTCACACTGAGCCTGACCCTTCAGACATGCTCAGAAATACAATTCTGGAAGCTTAAGGAAAAAACTGCTGCTTAAAATCTGTGAGCCCGATAGTCCTCATGAATAAAACTTTTCGTGCATGCTTTAAATGCTTACTTTTCAGTGTTCGCATTCATCCTAAACCCCTTAAAACCTTTTTTCCTCTCAGGGTAATATTATGGCAAGGCAGGGAGCCAATGTCCTTTTCATGCGAAAGTGCGGATGCAAAATTTCCACTTTCAATATCAATTTTCTATTTTAGAGTTGCACGGACCTGAGCAATAAGCAACTTCAAATTCAGCTCCGAGCAACTCCAAATGGAAAATGGAAATTAAAAGTGGAAATTTTGCATTCGCACTTTCATCGCGAAAAGGACATTGGCTCCCCCCACGGCCATAACCCTGTTTTTGGTGTTTGGAACAAACAAGCCTTCTTTCGTTTTCGAAGTTCTTGGCAGAGTTGGTTTCAATTTTTGGTGCTGGTTGAGAATGTTTCACCAGCAGCCAAGCAGCCAGAATCTCGGGCTCTAGGCCAACCCCTTGTAACCCAGTCATCCTGCACCCCTCAAAACTGTTTTCCTCTCAGGATGATATTAACCCTGTACGACACGTCTCGAAATTCCTGCAGAGCTCGACCAAACTTGCAGCAGCACTCGCTTTGAGCTGCAAGCCACTCATGACCTCCTTTTATGCTTATGCATAAATTTGTTCTGTTGAGATCAAGAAGCTGGTCCATGATGTTAGGAAAAGTGCCAGCAAAAGAAGGCTGGTTTGTTCCATGCCCAAGCACTTACACCTTCAGGACAAAAATCAGGAAGTACAACCTTTGGGACCCCAGAAAAAATGTGTCACAAAAATCCATACCGCACTTCAGGTAACCATCCTTTGTCCCTTCCACCCCCCACTCCGGATTAAATACTGTCACAATCTTGCTCCTCTCCCTTGCAGGGTCACCCCTTTCAATGTTTTTTTTGTAATGCTGTACCCCTGCGGGATCTTTAGCCCCCTTCTCAACCCTAAAAAAGTTATGTTTTCAATGTCCCAAGCATTCCTGCAGCCCCGGAAAAGTTCCTTTCGGGTTTGACCAAAAAAGTTATTTTGTTGCGGGATGATCAAAAAGCACTATGGTACCCTTTGAGGGGTTGGATTTTATTTTCATAACACAGCCGGATCTATTCAATGATGATAATTGCGCGTCAAGCTTCGTAGAAAGGATTATGGACATGGAGTCACTTCAGGATAGCAAAGTAAGTCATTACTTCTCAGGGATACAGAGAGAGTTCCACGGCAACCCCCTTTTGCAGATCCCGTCACAGTGCACCAAGGCCGTTCCATCAGTCAGTCTCTCCTAATAGCAAAATCTTGACCTGCAGTAAATATCCTCTTCACTAGCTTGTCCTCAAACCCATCACAGTGCGAATGGGACCAAAAAACTGTTCATGACAAGTTTTGCAAGTCTTGGTAAAGAGGTGAGAGCAGATATTGCAGGAAAAATTCAGAGTGGGTTAGCTAAGCTTGTGCCCAAATATGCTCCCTTTTTGCATGTAAAGTGAGCCTACTCACAGCCACTTCATCTGATTGGGACAATTGTAGCTCTGAAGTTTAGCTGGCGTTGCAAGCATCAGAGCATATGCTCAGATTTGTATAAATCGCCCTGTGTGCTTAGATAGACTGGGCTAAAGCTTGCATGGGGCACATAAACTCTGATTCGGTGCTTTTTATGGGAAAATGGCTGGAATCGCCACATAACATCAACCACTGGGTCTTTCCACTCCATTTTTTTGCTATGGTGTCTTTTGTTACAGGGACCTCAAATCTCTAAAAAGCACCCAATCTGGTGCATTGGGTGGTCAGATATGGAGTTTTGGTGGTGGAAACTAGGGTTCACGCCACGGCAAACTAGGCACGTGCACCTCAAATGGTAATATTGAAACCTTGGTGCTACAGGAAGCTACCAGAAAAAGCCAAGCTTCAAACTTACCATTTGGGGTGCACGTATGCAAAGAGCATGCAAAAAACAGACAAAGAGGCATTAGCTGACCCCCTCTGGGAGGATTTGAAGGAAAGTTACAAAGATGTGATGGAAACAAGGAATTCACCCCACAATAATTGCATTCTTAGAACAGCCATTTTTCTAGTGACCAGGAGTATCCCCGTTCCCCCCGACCCTAACAGTATAGAGTCCCTGCAGAAGCCCCATACAAGCAACAAAAGCAGCAGCAGAGCCTGCATCAGCACCAGCAGGAGCAAAGAGGAAAGTGGCAGTAGCAAGCAGCATTTGCAATAGGGGGGGGAAGAGCAGCGGTGAAGTGCCGTACATATAATTATCATCCTGCCTGATCCTGCAAAAAAATTGTGCTTAAAGGGTGCCTGTTGACACCATGAAAAATGATTATGTTTGAGCATACGGTAATGTGCGCAAACATGAAAAACCATTGTTTTTGAGAAATTGTCTGGTGTGAGCAGAAATGATGGCCCCAAAGCTCCAGGATGGCGTCGACAGTTGGGGATGGGAAGCTTCCTGTACTACCTCCAGTAAGGAGGAACAAAAGCAGCATCAAAAGGCAGAGGTCATTCAATTCAAGCTGGTTATTGAGCAGCAGCGCAGACGCAGAGCGCAAGTGCAGCTTTGCTTGACGAGGTTGTCAAATGGAGGAGCAGTGTGTGCAGCTGGACTTCGAGCATCCTGGAAAAACGAATCGTTTTCTATGCATTATTGAGTGTATTATTGAGGCGTGCAAGTGCATTATTGAGGCATGCAAGTGCATTATTGAGGCGTGCAAGTGCATTATTGAGGCGTGCAAGTGCATTATTGAGGTGTGCAAGGGAGGGGTGTGTGCAGGTGGATTTCGTGCGTGCTTCAACGGTAGCTTCTGAAGAGTGCAGGATTGTGTGTCTTGTACATCTCTACATGCAGAGCAGTGCTGCCACCTTGCTGCCGTTGCTGCACACAGCTTGCACATGCACTTGCACTACAAAACATATAAATTCCGGGGCCAACAGAGGAAGATTGCCAGTGCGGGAATGTGTGGGACACCAAAAAATTAAACAATTGAGGGGGGTGCAGGATTAAGGCGGGAATCAAAAAGGTTTTCAGGGGTGCAGAATGATTACATTTATGTAGTGGTCTCTTTGTCTCAAGATTGAAGGGGTGGGGGTAAGGTTGGCGTTTCAGGGTAGAGGATGCGCCGGGAACATTACTGCCTGCAGCAAACTGGAGTAAATTGCACTGATTTGTTCTCATCTAAACTGAACTGAACTCGTTTAATGCTATGCAAAAACAACTTGAATGATGCCAAATCACTTCTGGGGTCCCAATTGGGCCAAAGCCTTTGCGCAATTGGTGCAGAGTTCCATGCTTTATTATAATATTGGGACGTATTGATGATATGTGATTACAATAAATGTCTATGTTTTGGGGTGTGGGACAAGCTATGTCTTGATGGTCATCTCTGGACTGGATATGCAATGCTGTACAAAAACATGAATTGTCAATGTAAAGCTTGCCAACATGTATAAGTCAATCCTTCCCGTGATTGCTTTATCACACATCCTCTGGCCAGTTGGTGATTCTCTCTACAATTACACCTGTTTGAGTACACCTGACCAAAAATGTGTTGTTCTAAAACGAGAACTGCTTTCACTGCAATAAACTCATTACAGCTATTTCAGTGCAAAGCAGTTTGGATCACCTACGTGGTGAGGGTGGCTGAGGGCTTGGTGGGGGCGGGGGCGGTGGTGGGGGCGCAGGGCTTGGTGGGGGCGGGGGCGGTGGTGGGGGCGCAGGGCTGGGAGGAGGGGGCGGTGGTGGGGGCGCAGGGCTGGGAGGAGGGGGCGGCGGTGGGGGCGCAGGGCTTGGTGGGGGCGGCGAGGGCGGCGGGGGCATTGGAGGGCTGAAAGGAGGGGGCGGTGTAAAAGGAAAATGTGTCCATGCATAAAAATGCATTACTGATATCAGAGAAGTTTGCCAACAAACAAAGCATGCATTTTTTGAAGAATCAAGGCTTGCTTGAGTCAGAGCCTCAAGAGAGCTATGACGATTAATGTACAGGAGCAGCTATGAAAGAAGTTGCAACTGTTAAGAAGCATCTCTAACTGGCATGCATGCACATACATAGGTCACTCTTGCTTGAAGTACTTCCTTGATGGGAAGATAGTCAGAGGCACGCATGCGTCTTCCATGACGCATATGCACACGCACTAAGCATGCATAGAACAAAGCACATACAGCGCACACAGCTTAGCACTGATTGAGCATGGCACAGAGTACTCACCTGCTTTGAGCGTAACCACCTTTACTGAAATAGTCCAGTGCCCAACCAGACAAACTGAGTGTTGTTTCTTACATGATGTTCGTCCATTGATATTTGTACTGGGGTTCAATAAGTGCATTGCACATTAGCATGAAATGATTTTGTTTAATCATTCTATATTGTTCCTACACTCGCTTAATGAAACTGAGCAAGGGGGGAGCTGATTACCACTTTCCATCACTGGCACGATTTCGTTTGTAGTAATTAGGGTGCACCCTTGCGAAACAATCATTCTCTCTAATAAATCTAATAACTTGTAACAGCAAAGGACCTCCAAAGAGAGAAGCACCAAGCAAGCCTGTGAACTCCTAAGCTAACAGCTAGAGTACCTGTCCATAGGCACAGCCTTAGCTGAAGAGATTTCAACCTGCCCCGCGTGTGGCAGAGCTAAGGAGTCCGGGTCAGAGAATCCCTAGTCCGTAGAAGACTAGAGCACCTGTTCCCTGAGACAAAGTACCTGTCCTTGGAGACAGAAGATGACCAGGCGGAGCCTGAGCCATAACCGGAACTACCTGCTACCGGCAGAGTCAAGAGTAAGGAACAGCAAGGGAAGATCCTATGGAACCTTAGTCAAAGTATACAACTCCATACCTTCATGCATGGGACTTTTGACGAACAGATAGACCAAAAGGGCCCACTTTGACGAACAGATAAACCAAAGGGGCCCAATACGGAACCTTGGCATCCTGATAAGACTGCCTGGAATCTATACCTTTCAGGCGGTGGTGGAGGCGCAGGGCTTGGTGGGGGCGGCGACGGCGACAGGGGGTTTGGAGGGCTGGGAGGAGGGGGCGGCGGTGGAGGCGCAGGGCTTGGTGGGGGTGGCGACGGTGGCGGTGGGGTCGCAGGGCTGGGAGGAGGGGGCGGCGGTGAGGGAGGAGGACTGGGAGGGGGTGGCGACGGTGGCGGGGGGGGTGCAGGGCTGGGAGGAGGGGGCAGAGGTGGGGCCGGTGAGGGCGGGGGCGTTGGAGGAGGAGGAGGTGGAGGGCTTGGGGGAGGTGGCACTGGCGATGGGGGAGGAGGGGAAGCTGCAAGTGCACACAAAGATGGTTGTATGCAGAAATGATGATGCAGAAACAATACAGTGTGATGGAATTGATGAGGAGCGGGGGTCCTGTTTGTTAGCATGGTGCATAAATGGTTGTGGCCTCAAATGGTGCTTTGCTGTCAGGTCATGAGTATGGTGCTCACAAAGGGCTCAAGAGCGCATGAGATGAGTTAAAAGTAGATCTTTAGGGCTTGCTTTCATTGTAAGCCCTTGCATGAGGTCAGCTTGTCCATTTGGGGGCCCTCCTGGCCAATGACTGCTTACAGACACAGCGGTTAAGCAGACAGCATCTCAAGCAGGCACAGAGAGGGATGGATGGCACTCGCAACGTTTCTGAAGCTCATGTTTGGTGTGGAGACAAAATTAGAATCTTGAAAAAAATACATGCCAACGAACTCTCTTGCAGAGGTCGACTGCCTCAGGTCCTGCAACACAGCCATTGTTATCCCACAAAAAATCATTTGCTGAAGCAAAACCTACGTACAATCAAAAAAGATGTTGACTGCACACAGAGAGCAGTAACAGCCACGTACGTGGGGGGGGGTGGCAGTGGGGAAGGCGGTGGCGGATTGGGAGGTAGAGGACTGGGAGGGGGCTGCGGGGATGGAGGAGGGGGGCTTGGAGGGGGCGGTGGGGGGCTGGGAGGGAAGGGAGAAGGAGGGGGGGGTGAAGGAGGTGGTGAAGGAGGTGGTAAAGGAGGTGGTAAAGGAGGGGGTGAAGGAGGTGGTAAAGGAGGGGGTGAAGGAGGTGGTGGCATTGGAGATGGGGGAGGTGGCGAAGGAGGCGGGGCTGCGAGTGCAGATAAATATGGATATCTGTAAGATCAATGCAGAATGATAAAAATAAGGAGCAGAGGCTAAGTAAACGTCATGTAGATGAGAATATCTTGACAGGCACGATGCCTATGTGGATACGATGAAGCATGGACATATTTCACACAATGGGCCCTTAGATAGCATCTTGATTTCAAATCTAACGAAAGACACACTTTATACATATGTCACATTTTCCAGTGCTATATAGCATTACATACCATACTGCTCCCCATGGATCGGCATGTTGCATTATAGGAGGGTCTTCTATAGTGTGGTATACTATGCAAGTTAGAGCACGATACGCGATATAGCGCTATAGCCAACGTTGGATTCAATGAATATCACATTCTTATTTCTAACAACAAAAAAGTTCGATGAGATCCTGCTTCCATCGGATATTCTTGCGAACTCGCTTCCGCTGTATGCCCTTGCAAACTTGCTTCCATTTTACATCCTTGAACAAAGTATTTTTTTAAATGAGTCTGGCACTCAGAGACTGGAATTGGATGACTCATTATTTTAAGAGATGTTGTGCTTGCACCCATTAGCCCCATTTTCCTGCCAGGCTTTCTTACCACCTGTCATTTGCCCACAACTTTTTAATCCATGGAACACTATAGAACTCGGGATATGCATGAGGAAGCTTTTATTTTCTTCTCCCTTTGGCAGTGCCAAGCACGACATGAGAGGGCTTGTGGACGGGCTAGCGAGCCTCTTTAGGGAAGATGGGAGGGAAGCTGCCACCTCGCACCCAGCAAACTCGAGCACTTTGCCCTAAAATTCAGGTGCGTGTTGCCTATTGTTACCTACATATATGGGAGAGGAAATACCACATTAATAGAGGGACGTGCAGGGAGCGAGGGAAGATGATGAAAAAAGAACTAACCCAACTTGCTGGTTGCCAGTTCCTTTGAATTGATGAAAGAATCATTTGATATCGGCTTGCTTGACTTGCCAAGTGTGCCGGATGGCAACCTTTACATCGTGAGGGGGCGGGGCAGGGGTGCATTTCCTGCATCCGCACTCACACTCATTACAAGAGTAACCTGTACAGTGCATTTCCTCCTAGAGGCCTCTTGCAGAGTCTGGTATAGCAACGACAATTTATGATGATTAAGGAGCTTAGTCCCTAGGAAGCTGGTCAAAAAGGGCCTGCTCGAAAGCTTTCCCTGCCAATGCTCATTCAAACCAGCCTCTAGGCACCACGCAGTAATCAAGGCTGCTAAGCTTTCTCACAAACAAGTACTGTAGAGCTTGGTAACCATCCTGCGGCACCTGAACGCACCCCATTCTTTGGCATCTGGAATCCTCCATTACACAACGATATGCACCCTATTTGTAATTTGTTTACAGAGCAAGTTATATAGGCCTAAAATTGCCTGTTGCATGCTTCCTGCAGAGGCTCTCCGTCATCGACAGCTTCAAGCTTCTGGTCAATTTTGGCCTTATAGACTGCCTGTAGCACCAAGGGTTAAAACCTACCCGTTGCGGGACGCATGCTCAAATAGCCATGGCCACAGCGCCAACCCTATTTTTCACTACCAAGTCTCTATTTTGGAGCACCTACTGCACCAAATTGGGTAGTTTTTAATGCGTTTACATGAGTGTATGCGTACGTGCGTGCATGTGTTTGTGAGTGAGTGTGTGTGTATGTGACTTCCAGAGGCTGCATCTCAGGAGGTACCAAAGTTATAGAGTCATTGATGTCAGCGCAAGAATGCATTTTTGAGCATATTTGCTATCGCTTTCCAACCTAACTTTTTCATACGTTGCTATAGAAATGGCCAGCCAAAGTTCAGGTGGAACTCTTTGAAATGCAAATCCTGCCAGTTCCATTGAAGCAGACTGGATTACTGAAAAAATGCTTGCATAAAATATGGGTTCTGCATATTTGCATGGAAGAAGCACACAGATTGAATTTGTGGAGCAGGTGCTGGCCAATTTCAAAACGTCACCATTGTTTACCAGCATCGATCAGTCACGCATTTTATACGCGTCGAACACCCTTAACTTAGGATATGTGCAGGTAGGTTACCAAGAGCTAGCTCAAATATTAAGCCAACTCTGGTGTTGCCTGGGGTAAAAGGTGATGGATCTGTTGATTCCCTCGTTTTTAAAAATTTACAGCACATCACTCCTCACCCCCCGATCCAACCATCTTCGGTTGACCTCAGGCGCTGGGGAACAAAGGGTGTCTCTTGCCCATCCATCCATTTCCTATACCGATTGGGAGATGACTTTTCTTCCATGGCCAAGGACTCAAAGGGGGGACCTTCAATTTACTCCGAGCATTGCAACAAGCGCTCCAGCATAGCTTGACTGCCATTGTTGCTTGGGGCAATAGGCAACTGGACCATCTCTTGCAGAAATGGGCCATTTGTGATTCATGGATTTTAAGAAATGCTAAAAATAGCCCAGAATCCACGATCTGCAAAGTATGCAGTTTTGAGTGCATGGGTGAATACGTAGGTGAACCTTGCATGCCTTGTCCAGCGTGTGTTGAGCCAGCATGCCGGTTCCCCAATCCCTCCTGTCCCTCATCCTCTTTTGATGGGTGTTGGCACCATCCAGTTCCTGCGCGCCCTTGAGCCTCTGTGATGGCACCTGTTCCCAAGAATTCTCCAGCTTTTGCACACAAAGCCACACCACCTGGAACTTCCACAATTACTGCCTAATGAGGGTGACACTCCATGAAAAACAGCTCACATAGCTTGTATGCTCACTTGTTGTCTCTCCCTCACCTGTTGTTGCCTCTTCATTCTGTGCCCCAGTTTGATTTAATGGAACACGAACCCACACAAGCTTCTTCTCATTTGGAATGCTGGAGACATGTTCATGGCCCTGGGGTGAGTTGGGAGGAAGGGTAGTTGAGGGTGGGTCCCATGACCTCCCCTGGGGGTCCATCTCACCGCAAGACCCTCCCTCCCCAAAATGGCCCTCTAAATCCACATGTACATCACAAACACGTTTTTTATGCATGACTGCACGATTGGTAACTCCCAAAGTCGCGAACGACCCATCCCTGATATCTTTTTACGTACCTTGCAACATTTAAGCACACTCACCTACAGCTTAACATTCATTTACCCCAAATCTTGGCTGACGGTGTTGTAAATTTAAAGTTTCACAACTTTTAAGGGTAAGATGAACGCAAGGGGGGACAGTGTGGAACCCCATCTGTTCGGGGGGGTGACAAACCAAACCCTCTAGCCACCTGCTGGTGCAGGACACGTAATTCCCAAAATACTTTTGCATACTCAAGCCAAGAAGGCTCCCACTGGGGTCAGGAGCCCAACATCATTCTCACACCACAACACCCAGTGTCTCCCTCTTTCCCTAATTGCCAAATGCGCATTGAGGTGCTTTTCGGGAGTGATATGCAGAATGATCAACTAAGTTACAAAGATCAACCTTGCATCAACAGAATGTGCTCCATTGGCCTCAGTGTCACATATTTGACAGAAGAGCAACCATAGTAGGCTCATGTGATGTGCGCTTCCCTGTGAAAAAGGACCCGATCATTGCTCTTCCAGGCTTGTTTCACAAGGAATCCAAGAACGGATTGAGCTTGGTGGGGAGGATTGCATAGTTGCACAGTACGTGAGTACGGGTACGAGTACGGGTACGGGTACGAGTACGGGTACGAATGGTACGGGTACGCGTACCAGAGCCTCTGGTACGCGTACCGTGCAACTATGGAGGATTGTCATGTACAGTTCAAATGTCAAGTGATACGCAATTTGGCCATTACTCAAGTCACCATGCATAGCACATAGCAATCTCAGTAGGCCCTGATAAGTTTGGCAAACAATTCACCAACTTTCAACATCGGCCCCCACCCTTCTTGTATTATCGGGCGTGTTAAAAGCTTGACTTTCTGAGTTGAAAAGATGGAGGCATGTGACCTCATGGAGAGTTAGGGCAGCTGCAGTGAACCAAGTTGCACCTTCAAGTCATACATAAAATACATATACATACTTTGAATATATACATATACATGTATGCATACATGTGTGAATGTGTGTGTGTGTCACTGGCGCACCTGGCACCCATAATGATGCTGCCCTCAAGGTGCCCCCTGGCGCTAACATTGAACATCTTTGGCAAAATGTATTGGTCCTGCACCAGCTGCAGCGCACCTTATTGGAGCTCAATTCCATGAGGATCAGTGTAAGTAGGTTCCCATTGCTACCAGGCGAAATGCATTAGCTGGATTACCTGAATTATCTGAATGCCTGCACCTAAAAAAGTCAAAATATCTGAATTATCAAGTCACGTACGCGGCGGGGGGGGGCGTCGGGCTGGGAGGAGGAGGGCTAGGTGGAGGTGGCGACGGCGGCAGAGGGGGTGCAGGGCTGGGAGGAGGGGGCGGCAGTGGAGGCGCAGGGCGTGGTGGGGGTGGCAACGGCGGTGGGGGTGGTGCAGGGCTGGGAGGAGGCGGGGGCGGTGAGGGAGGAGGGCTTCGTGGGGGTGGCGACAGCAGCGGGGGGGCTGAAGGGGCTGCATCAAAGGTTGCAAAAGGAATCGGAATTAGAGCAACGTGGCAGCACTCACAAGGCCAATATCAGATGAAGGAGGGTGAGGGGGCGAGAAACTGGGGTCGTCATGGCCGAAGGGCCCTTCAGCAGATTTAGAGAGAGGTGGTGGTGGAGGAGAATCGGGACTCGGAGGAGGTGGACGAAAGGCTGGCACAGGAGGCAGAGGTTACACCAATGCAAATGTTGGACACATCATCCTTGCAGGTGGCCATCCCACACCCCCAAAGACAATAACCTGCTTGCTGATCCCGCTCTAACCCCGCACCCCTCTCAACAATTCAGTTTGGGTAAGTCCTGCAGTCCTGCAAGGTCAAACAAACCCTCTGCCCACCGATGTTTGAATTGCCCATATTCACATGAATCAAGAAGGACAGGTTGAATTGCCCAGTTTGAGGCATATCATGCAAGGTCTGATGCCCATGCCTTGAGTGCACAGCCTCGTGGGGTAATCCTTAGAGAAAAAAGGTAATGCTGTTGAAAAGAGGTGCATTCAGTGCAACATACAGGCACTTGGCTCTCCATCAAATGCCCACAACGGCTAACCATGCAGCTGTGTGCACAACCCAATCCACTTGCTGCCAGCTTGCTGCTGCTGCTGCTGCTGCTGCTGCTGCTGCTCTTCAGAGATAAGAACAGGGGGCTTGCAGAAGCTGTACTTCCAAGTCGTTGAAACCCCCTGAACCCCGCCTCTTGATTTGCTCATAATCAGTTTCCACCAATTATTTATTGTTCCCTGCACTTTCCTACAACCCACGAACAGTTTCTTAGGGGGGTGGCGCTTAGCCAATTTGCACAACTTGGAAAATATTTTTGCAGATCCTGGAGGTCAAGGAAAAAAGCTGTGGACATCATGCCTATATTTTGGGTGGGGACCCTCTGACCGACCACCCACCCCCAAGAACCCTTGGAGTTCCTCAATCCAGACAATAAGGATACTAATCTGCTCCTCCTTTGATTCCCCATCCATCTGCATATGCATCATGACCTAAGACAGACTCGCAGCAGAATTATGGCAACAATTGGATTGAAGATGCTCATGCATGCATTCCCTGCCAGGCACCCACAACTAGCTTGAGTGCACTTGACAAGTGTGCACACTGCCATCCCAGATGATAGATTTACATGATGGCTTTGTGGGCTTCAAGGAGTGCATAAATTAAGATGCACAAACCAAAAATATCGGGAAAACTTCCTGGCAACCAGGAAAATGGCAACAACACTATTTTACAGTGCAGAACTGTTCGGTGTCCAAACTCTCAACCAACAAAATATGAAACAGGTGAGGATGGGTTGCTGTGCATGAGGAAGATACAGAATGGTTTACATCATGCTAACAGTCTTATATTCCCAAGGGGCTTTGACATATTGTTTATTTTGCGTTGCCAATATCTTGGAAATCTGGATTGACCTGTGTCACCTTTGTCTTCACGCCCGCTGCAGCCTACACCCGTGTGCACACGACACTGACTCCTTGTCATGCACATAACCCCCTTTCAGCCAATTTACTCCAGAAGGGTGACAACCAACGGGTCTTGATCCTACGTACCTGATGATATTGTAGGAGTATTGTGGAAGTGGTCCAAAAAGACTCTGGAGGGGGCACAAGGCGCCAAAAATCATAACTTGGGTTCAATTCAATTAAAACTATATATCTAGCAACCTGAGCTCAAGAGCCATTGAATGGTACATATACGGAGAGGGTCGGCAGGGGTGGGTGGGTCAGGGGGGTTGGTTTCTTGGGACTCCCTCTCCAGAATTTTTCTAGGCCATTCCTACTTATTTCTAAATACATCGCCACATTTGCAGGTTCCTAAATATTTATCATATTTTGTAAGTTCCTACACATATTTTGGTTCCTACATATTTATGTGGGGGAAAATGTAAGATATTTCCCCACACATTTCCCGACATATTTCCCAACCTAATTATATGGGGAAGGATGTAAGATATTTCCCCACATATTTCGCAGGTTCCTACATCTAAATGCATCGCCAGATTTGCAGGTTAAAAAGCTGCCAATTGGCATCTTTTTTGTGCAAGTTGGATGAAAAGGGGGGCTTGTCTCCATGACCAGGAGTCAGTGCCATGTGAACAAGGGTGCGGGCAGCAGGTGGCGAGGAGGCAAAGGTGCAGCAAATTAAAACAAACTTCCGGGATAGTGACAATGCACAATGTGTTATTGCATGCTGAAATTAGAAAGGCAGTTTGTGGGCTTGCAAGCCAATTGTGGGTGCCTAGTAGGGCATTTCGTCTGGCTTAAGCTTGGGGCACTGGAAGGGGGGTTTGGAAGGGGGGAGGGTGGGTCCAGGGCTCCCGCCCAACAAAATGTCATGGTGTTCATAACTTTTTCCCCTGACTCCTGGAGGGGGTGTCCGAATAAGTCCAATCCCCCTGGACCACCCATCCAAACCCACTTCCTTTACAATACATGTAAAGAGTGTTTAATTGCGAATTTGCTTGGCCCAGCTACACGCACGCACGCACGCACGCACGCGCGCACACACACACACACACACACACACACACACACACACACACACACACACACACACACACACACACACACACACACACACACACACACACACACACACACACAGACATACACACACACACACACACACACACACACACACGAGCGCGCAAGCACACGCGCGCGCCTTTCTGAAAGCAGCTGACTTTGTAACACGGTGATCTTTCGTTTCTCAGGTACGTGTGCATTAAAATGAACTTTATGCTTGGATCAAAGGATCAATGCATTTGTCACAGATCTGTCTAGACTCGTGTCCCTAAATGACGTCATCCTGACTTACTATCTTGCACGGTGCCTAGGGCAGCAAATGATGGGCAAGTATTTGACATCATAGACTGTGCTGCACGTCACTTGTGCTTGTTTTTTATTGCACCTTACCTAGAGTTGATGGCTTGCCTGGTTGAGGTAGAGGCTCGACAGGCTGCCCATTAGACTGCAAAGCCAGGATAACAAATGGAGAAGAAGCGGGCTCAAATTCAAGTAATTTGAAGGAATAACCAAAGCAAACATTTGCGTAGACACACTCCCCAAATTAGAATGGAGTCCATCTTACAATCATGGCGTGCGCAATCCAAGGCCTAGAAAGTTCTAGCTGAAAAAGCGTATTCTGCTTGCATATACGTGGCCTTGCATACTCACATTATCCACAACTCTCTTCAGTTGTCTTAAGGTGTAGTCTCCTTCCATTATTGTGCCTGCGCGAGATGCTCATGAAATTGGAGTTTCAATCAGTCAGTATGACCAGAAACAGTGTCACATGTTTCTTTTGGGTGTTTGAATGAGGCAGTGCAGGAACAGGTTGTGGAAGGCCTGTCATGAAGCCAGCCTCATACCTGGCAAATTGGAAGCATGCAAGCATTAACAAGTCAAGGATACTGCAGCAGTCAGTCAGCTTGAGCAAGGCGTACCAGGATGAGAGGGATTGTGCAACGCTGAGGCTGCATCGGAGGAAGCAAAACAACATAGCAGCAACAGCACAACCCAAAAGTCTCTCAAGGTGTCCGCTGGTCCAGACATCCAGGATGTTAGGGACGCGGCATGCCGCGTGTTGCGTGTGATACGATCTCCCGTTGATGAGTAGTACACAAGTCTAAGGAATTCCAAGGAAGTTGAAACTCGATCTTGTTTTTTAATAGCCGCACGGTGCATCATGATGCTGTTATGATCATAAGTTGGTTTTCGCGTGCATAGAGTGAATTATCTTATAAAGTATAACAATGTATAGGAAGATTAATCCCACTGTAGCCATAAGCGCAACACAGCAACCCCTGTTACACCACGTGCACGTGCACTTGTATTTTAATAAGGGCGAGCTGTATGAGAAATAGTCGCTATAGCCATAGTTCTCACAGTTCAGTGCTACAGTTCCTACAGTTTCAAAACTAACCTCATAGTTTTGGACCCCTATCACTGTCCCCATGAGACAGCGCTTTTACGGCGCTTTCTGCGCGCTTTCCACGCGCTTTTATAAAAGCGCGTGGAAAGCGCTGTTGAAAGCGCTTGTAAAAGCGCTCTTTCAAAGCGCTATCCCGACTGTAAATCTGCACTTTCAAGAGCGCTTTCAAGAGCGCTTTCTGTGCGCTTTTATAAAAGCGCGTGGAAAGCGCACTAAAAACGCTGTTGAAAGCGCTTGTAAAAGCGCCTCCTGCTGTAAATCTGCACTTTTACCAGCGTTTTCAAGAGCGCTTTTACAAGCGCTTTTAGCGCGCTTTCTGTGCGCTTTTATAAAAGCGCGTGGAAAGCGCACTCAAAGCGCTGTTGAAAGTGCTCCTTCAAAGCGCTTCATGTGCTGCAACCCTCCACTGAAATCTCGAAGTGCTGAAATCGCTAAGTGCTGAAATCGCGAAGTGCTGCAACTGCTCCCACAAGGTTGACCAGCCTCCCGGCCCTCGTGCAGGCGCACCCATCGCCCCCCTCCTGTACCTGTACTGCAAAGCGATACGGCATGCTTTGGTCCTCGGTTTGTGAGCTGCAGCCGGATGCAGGGAGAGAAGGAGTGGTGGTAATTTTCATCAAGGGGTCCTGCTCACCTCCTGTTTTCCCTGCATGCACATGCACAGCATCTGCAGATGTGGTGCATACTCCATCATGCTCCATGCCCACCTGTGCAGCGAGCATCCTGTGGAGGGCAGCGGACAGTGTGCATGCAGCAGTGATACTGAGCATGCTGCGCAATTACCAAAACCAGCAGCTGATGCTGGAGCCAGCGCCATGTGTAGCTGCTCCAGCTGCTCCTTGGGTCCAGGGGCAAGGGGATTGAGGAGAGGGAGGAGCGGAGAGGGTGTTCTGGCACGGTCTATCATTTGCACGGGGGTCAATCACGAAGCAAAATTGACCTGTTCGAGATAAAATAATTGTAAACTGTGTTATAACCAGAAAGGCACAGGCGTGATATTCATTGAAAATTCGCTAAGTGTTGCACAGCAGCATTTTTTAGCTAAACTTGAGCGCTTTCTGTCTACAAAGCGCGCGCTTTCTTGCTCCAAACAAGCGCGCTCTGACAAAGTGCGCTTTCAGGACTGAGCGCGCTTTGTACGCACTTTGTATGCACTTTGTATGCGCTTTGTACGCACTTTCAAGTGCACTTTTAAACCATAAAAGCGCACTTTGGGACATGAAAGCGCATTTGCTGCCACTGCCTCCAGAAACAAGTTCGCACGCACTCGCTCAGAGAGCTAATGTTAGCAACAGCTCGAGAAGCTGGTGCGAGACAAAATCAGAAGCACTGGAGGGCCACATTTGCATTTCTGCACCGCAGACTCAGGCACATCCTGCACGCTTTGTACAGCGCTTTCAAAAATAAAAGCTTGCACTTTCAGCGTTGAAAGCGCGTGTCTGTCCAGTCTGCTGGAAAAGCGCAATTCAGCTGGTGATTGGATCGGCAGGGCCATGCAACTACGTTCAAGGGTGCTTGTTGGCATAATTAAAATGAATTTTTTTATGGTTTTCCGTTGTGTATGCGCGCTTTGTCTCCGCGCTTTTGGCCATGAAAGCGCGCTTTTAGCACACAAAAGTGCGCTTTTGCATACCTCGCACTTCTGATGGCACATTTAAAGCCTTTCTCGCAAGTCCGATGAGTGCCGAGGTGACTACAAGCGCCTTAGTGCACTCCTCGATCGAAATTGGTCTAAGACATGGCTGTTTTGACTACCCCCGCGTGGCAGCGTTTGCGCTTTTACGGGTAAAAGCGCTGTAAAAGCGGGTCCTGTGGGGACAGTGTATAGGGATTAGGGGGTTAGCTAACCCCCTAATCCTAACCCTAACCCTACCCTCAAACACTGAACCCCTAATTAGGTTATAACCCCCTAATCCTAACCCCCTAATCCTAACCCTAACCCCCTAATCCTAACCCCTAACCCCCTAATCCTAACCCTAACCCCCTAATCCTAACCCTAACCCCCTTAGCTAACCCCCTAATCCTAACCCTAACCCTACCCTCAAACACTGAAACCCTAATTAGGTTATAACCCCCTAATCCTAACCCTATAACCCTTAAGTTATAACCCTAACCCTATCCCTCAAACACTGAAACTATGGCCCTAACCCCCAAAACTATGAGGTTGAAGGTAAAACTGTAGCAAGAACTGTGAGAACTCTAGGTACACTGTCCCGATGAGACGCACTTTGATATGCACTTTGATGGATCAAAGTGCATCTCGCGCATCAGGGGTCCCAGCCAAAAAAGGTAGAATGCATTCCCTGTTGCTTGATGTTAGTTCCACAGCCCTGCTCTACCCACAGCTGTTGCTGGCATGGTGGAAGAGGCGTGTTTGGAGAAAACTGTCTCTGAATCGGTCAAAATTGCACTTTGATGAAGCAAAAGTGCACTTTGAAGACAAAAGTGCATACCATCAAAGTGCATTTCCAGGGTTAAGAAAGTGAATTATTTCAACTTTACATGTTATTTCTTGCATGGTCGTAGGATGAAAGCTCCTTCAAGGTGCAGGGTATTTGCTGGAAGTCAAATTAGCAGCCTTTTCAGACAGTTGACCACACCTGCACTTTGTTAACAATCAAAGTGCACTTTGATGTCTAGAAGTGCTGCAAAAGTGCACTCTGGCATGTTCACATCTGTACTTCAGATGTGAGCATTTCTTTGTTGTTGGCGCACCATTTCCTTTCACCAAGTTGGAAGGGTTATGGATGAATGACCGACAAGCACAAAGCAGCGCTGGGGGGGTGTTGGGGGTGTTGTATCTCAAAGTGCACTTTGGTCTCATCAAAGTGCACTTTGATGGCCTTTAAAGTGCGTACAAACCTGTTACAAACCTGTTACAAGCCAAGTTGAATGGGGAAGTACTTGAGGCAGGATTGATGATGGCAGTGTGATTGCTGGGGGTTATGACGGGAAAGGGTCCAGAGGAGTGGAACGTTGAGGTTTTACGATTGCTTTTCAAAGTGCACTTTGTTGCTGGACCAACAGCACTTTTGACTGCGCTTTTGTCAGCGCTTTGATAGCGCTTTGGTTGCACTTTTAAAAAGCGCTGTCAAAGTGCACTTTTGCCAGAAAAGCGGAGTTTACCAAAGCGGAGTCTACCAAAGCGCACATCAACGTGCGCTTTACCTACCCTACTGCACAACCTCCTCCGTACGGGAGGTCCACTCCACAGGGGGTCTCCACGGGGGCCTGCAGGGCTTGCGGGGGCCCGTGGGTTTGGACTGCTCATTTCTGGCATTTTGGCCCGTACAGAGGTGCCTGTTACTGTGCCGGATTTATTTTTTCATTCTATCGCAATTCATTTGCATTGCAATTCATTTGCATCTAGAATCATGAGCTGAGGAGAGCCTCGTTGGATTTTCAGTTGTGCAGCACTTAACGATTTTTTTGCCAAACCCACGGCTCTACTTCAACAAGCGACAGTGTTAAAATTTACAAACAAGATTTAGGCCAACGCCGCTGCATGATTTCACCGCTGAGCAAATGATTGACCGTGAGCAAATGATTGACCGTGCTAGAGCTCCCCCACCGCTACCCCCTCTCCTCAACCCCCTTGCCCGCTGGACCCTGGAGGACCCTGGAGGCAATTGGAGCAGCTGCTACGTATGGTGCTGGACAGCTGCAGCTCTGTGTGGTATTGGTGGCTGCTCAGCCTGACTGCAGCATGCACACTGCCCCCTGCACTCCTCCAGGATGCTCCCTGCACAGATGGGCACTAAGCATGATGGAGCATGCATCACTGACATCTGATGTCGCTATGATTGTACGTGCAGGGGGAGCTGGAGGGCTGGAGCTGGAGAAGCAATCCCCTTCATGAAAATCACCACCGCTCTCTCCTTCTCCCCCATCGCCTTCACTGCAGCTGCAGCCCCCACCATCGAGGCTCTGAGCATGCTGTGTCCGTCGCTGCAGGTGTGCGCGTGCCAAGGCGCGCTTGCAGGGGCGGGGAGGCCGGTCAACCTTGTGGGCAGTTACAACTTCAGCACTTAGCGATTTTGCAACTTGATGAAGATTTGGAACTACAGGATTCACCCCCCGTGGAAGCATCTACTCCTGCGGGCCCCCGTCTATGTGTCTAATTCTGGAGGCCCCCGTATGGACCCCCGGGTTAGCACCTAAGTGCACTTTTCCTGTATCAAAGTGCGATTTAATAGCCCCAGGAAGCGCTTTGAGCACGTCAAAGTGCAATTTAAAAGGAATCAAAGTGCAATTTACTCACATAAAAGTCAGCTTTGACGAGAGATTTGACCACGACAAAGTGCACTTTGATGCGCGCTTTGACCAATTGCGCTTTTCTTCGAAAAGCGCACTTTGACAGCGCTTTGCAAAAGCGCCACCAAAGCGCTATCAAAGTGCTGATCAAAGTGCAGTCCCATCGGGACAGTGGTATAGCGGCAGTAATTGAGCTGTATATACTTGGTACTTGGGGAAACTTAATATTAAGTTGTATCACCATATAAATCCTGCTGCCTCTTGTTGCTTGTGCACATACTAGGCTGCACTTCAAGTTGCAAGTGCTGCTACTCCCTTAAACCACAGCATTGTAACAGGACTGCTGGTGCCTCCCTTGCATGACATAACACAAAAGCTGATTTCCCCTGGGCTATTTGAGAAAATACGTGATAAAATCCTAAAGGTTTGACCCAACAGATGCATCTCGTTATGACCATATGGGACTCTAAACCTTTTTTCAGCCCAGCTTCAATCATATTACTCAAAATCACGCTTTCAATCAAGCACCTGCTGCGACGACATGTCCTCCAAAGCTCACGCCACCGCTGCTCCATGCGCATAGATACAAGGTTTACAAGGTTTTACAAATTAAGCCATCAGTCAAAAAGTGCGACTGCTAGGCTGCTCATGTGAAAAACTGTATTATAAAATGTTCAGTGGTGAGTGTTTGTGTAGCCCGTGCATGTAAGTGTACAAAAAAAACCCTTGCCAAGAACAAGGGAAAAAATTTCCACTGGTGTTTGTATGACAAAGCAACGGCGGATAAAGATCAGGAGTTTGCCAGGACCAACCGACTGCAACAAAAAAAAAAGGGAGGAGAGTAACATATGTGTTCGTGTGGTAACTGAAGGAAGAAGCACGGTCTGTCACACTGAGCATGCCAAGAACGAGGGGGGCAAATAAGTATAAATAAAATTGACGTAAGGAGGAGCAGCACATGCACAATGAGAGGGTCAGGAACAAACATGGTCTGATTCATCACCCTCTTGCTGCGGGCCCTGCTGCTAGAGAAGCTTTGAACCAGCACTTGCCTGGCTTAGACTGTAAGTTGTTAATTAAAACACCTTGAAGCAGATTGTAAAAAACATGCAGGCGCTCCCCTTTCCTAGTCGTTTCAACACCCCAGCAGCAAGCACAGCTAGAAACAAGGACTTGTTCTTGAAACAGTGTATTTAGACTTTTTTTTCTTGCCTTGGAACCAGAGCACCACGCAGCCAAGGATAGATACTGTGGCATAGATACTGTGGCGCATAGATACTGTGGCATGCCACAGTATCTATAGATACTAAGCTAATTTAACTGATGCATGACAAAACCCTTATTCCAAATGGAATGGTTTGTGAAATAAATGCTCTTTCTTTTTGCATTGAGTACTAATGAGTTCACTCTTATTGAATCAATTTGGTTCTTAACTTAACTCTTGAAGAAAGCTTTCGCACACGACAACCACATCATGATCAGATACTTCCGTCAGACATGCTCTAGATTCCTTTTCTAGAGTAAATGTCGCTATAGCTACAGTCCTCACAGTTTCAAACATAGGTTCAAGTTCTCACATTTTCGAAGAAAACACCTAGGACCTGTCATGCTGAATCACCGTAACTGCGCATTTACTGTTCTAGAAGCAGGTGATACACCATCGTTTCTTGGATGGCGCATCAATGGTGTATGTGTAGCACTGGTAGGGCTACCACACAGCCACACGCCCAGAGTTACCAATAACCATCACTCACGAAAACGGTTTTTTTCGAAGTCCACTTCTCATGGTTCGAAGTGCATTTCTCATGGTTCGAAGTGCACTTCTCATATGAGAAATGACCTCCACCCTGGAAAAGCCAGCATTTCTCAGTGAGAAGTGATTTCTTGCCAATACAAGAGTATTTAGAACATAAGATGTCACTTCTCATCATTAGAAATAGATTTTCACTCCTGTGGCCAACTTTCCATTTCTCACATTCGAAGTGACTTCTCACCGTTCGAAGTGGCACTTAGAACATGAGAAATCCACTTCTCATGTTCGAAGTGCCCCCCCTCCTGGAAAAGCCTGCATTTCTCATGTTAGAAGTAATTTCTTCACATTAGAAGTGTATTCAGAACATAAGAAATCACTTCTCATCATTAGAAATGGATTTTCACCCCTGTGGCAGGCTTTCCATTTCTCACATTCGAAGTGACTTCTCACCATTCGAAGTGGCACTTAGAACATGAGAAATCCACTTCTCATGTTCGAAGTGCCCCCCCTCCTGGAAAAGCCTGCATTTCTCATGTTCGAAGTGATTTCTCCACATTAGAAGTGTATTCAGAACATAATAAATCACTTCTCATCATTAGAAATGGATTTTCACCCCTGTGGCAAGCTTTCCATTTCTCACATTCGAAGTGACTTCTCACCGTTCGAAGTGGCACTTAGAACATGAGAAATCCACTTCTCATGTTCGAAGTGCCCCCCCTCCTGGAAAAGCCTGCATTTCTCATGTTAGAAGTTATTTCTCCACATTAGAAGTGTATTCAGAACATAAGAAATCACTTCTCATCATTAGAAATGAATTTTCACCCCTGTGGCAAGCTTTCCATTTCTCACATTCGAAGTGACTTCTCACCATTCGAAGTGGCACTTAGAACATGAGAAATCCACTTCTCATGTTCGAAGTGACCCCCCTCCTGGAAAAGCCTGCATTTCTCATGTTCGAAGTGACTTTTTGCCATGAGAAGTGTGGCTTCGAACGGGAGAAGCCACTTCTCATCTGAGAAATGACCCCACTCCCAAGGAGGCCTGTGGTTCTCATAATAATAAGGTGACATTAAGGGCCCTACTGGGCGTGAAGGGGGGTAGAGCCACTTTAGATGTTTCGGTTGTGCAACACACAATGTTTTTGTGGAATTCACGGCTGTACTTTGGTAAGCAACAATTTTAAAAATTAAACACAATATTGATGCCAACATTGCTTATGGTTTCGACCTCCGTGCAAATGTTTGACCGTGCCAGAGCTCCCCCACCGCTGTCCCCTCTCATCAGCCCCCTTGCCAGCTAGACCCTGGAGGACCCTGGAGGCAATTGGAGCAGCTACGTATGGTGCTGGCCAGCTGCAGCTCTGTTTGGTATTGGTGGCTGCAGCTGCTCAGCCTGACTGCAGCATGCGCAGTGCCCCCTGCCCTCCTCCATGATGCTCCCTGCACAGATGGGCACTAAGCATGATGAAGTTTGCATCACTAACATCTGTTGCTTCCGTGATTGTACATGCAGGGGAGGCCCGAGCTGGAGAGGCAACCCCCGGGCCCTCGATGAAATTACCACTCCACTTGCTCCTTCTCTCCGTTCGCTTGCGCTGCACCTGCACCATCGAGGCTCTTAAGAAAGCATGTTGTGTCCGTCGCTGCAGGTGTGCGCTCGTGAAGGGCGCGCTTGCAGGGGCAGGGAGACGGATCAAACTTGTGAGAGCGGTTTGGATTCAACGCTTCAGCAATTTTACGACTAAAATGACGTTAAATATGCAGGGAATGGACGCCTTCAATATGCCTTCCCTTGGGAGTGGAGGGGGGCCTGAGCGGCCTGCAGGGGTTTAGAAGTGGTATTTAGAACATTAGAAATGCATTTCTAACGTTACAAACCCAAATTAGAACTCCTCTCAGAATGGTTCGAAGTGACACTTCGAACATTAGTAGTGACTTCTTTTCATTAGAAATTTTCTTCGAACACCCAGCATTTCGAATGCAAAATTTTTCCATTCGACGTTCGAAGTGCACTTCGAACCCTTTCGAAGGCCACTTCGAAAAAAATGCCTTACCTGAGTGCATGCAACAAAGGGCCATGCTGCTCCTCGGCATGTTCCTAACTAAGCTGCTCTTTCTTCTGGTCTTGCTGCTCAGTGCTGGCTTGGCTGCAGCACACCGAAGATGTCAGGGTCCGGACCAGCTTACACCAGGGTGCGTTTCATCAGGGACAAGCAACCCTGGCACAAGGCCAGGGATAAAATAAACAGAGCCAAAATTCGATGGAAGGTGGAATAGAAGGTAAATCGAGAAAAAGCTTCCAATAGAAGATCCCCACTTAAATGCCGGCCACACCTAGCTAGGTGAGGCCTCACACACTAGGGTCTGCGACAGCAATAACCACGATTTTACGTGACAAACCTCACCTAGCACTTGGAGGAAGCCAGCAGTGCCTCGCCAGTTAGATTTAGATTTAGATTTAGATTTACACGGGGGGACCTTCAGCCAGACTGTTCGGCTGATCGGCCTGTGACTGGTCCTCGCCAGCCAACAGAATATCCATGTGAAAAAGCTTGGTCCAACTAGAGCACCTCGCCAGTTAAGTGCAGCAGTCCGGCATTCGTGCACACTAAATCCAGCCAATAGCATTCCCCTAGCCAAGCAAGTGTCATGACACTTGCCTGATCAGGGCAACACTCTAGAATCTGTGCCATATCTGTCAGTAAGCTGGGTGCTCCAGCCAATCCCGCTTGTTGCTGCCAGCAACAGTGTGTGCCACAGCATCAACATTCTTCTCTCACTTCCTTCTCTTAACTGGTCATGGGATGTTAAGACGCTGTTCTGGCTGCGTCACTGTTTCAGCCTGACAAGACAGATATTCAATTATTGAACTGAAATTCTGCTCTGACACCAAACCTGAACAAACTAAAGAAAAGAAAAGTCTACACCAGCCAAAGGCTGCATGTATTAAGGAAAGGTCCCCTAACTAGCAAGCTAGTAAGGGTCTCCCCAAAGGGCCCTCAAAGCTGAATTGAACGTACCTAGCTAGCCTAGGAGGTAGCGAGCCTAGCAGAAAGACAGAGACAGAGCTTATGAGGATCTGGAGGGTTGCCTGCCATGCACAAACTATATTAACTGCCCAAAATAAAAATAAAACGTTTTTGAGAACCTGCGCACAAAAAACCTAAGGCACACACCGCAATAACAGAGTCACATTACATACTGTCCTCATTAGAGTTGCTGGAACTGTTTACAACCCTTACACAAGTGGCCCCCTCTGTAAGCTCGGCTTAACCAAAGAAAAGGCCCTCAAACTTGCAACCAAACTCCACTAATATGCTGTCAAGACCTTAACATAAATTACCAACACCAGACATGCAAGTCAGCAATCCAAGCAATGGGGCAATAGGGGGGGAGGCTACTGGGCAGGCTGCTTACTTGGAGGGTGAGATGCAAGCCTGGAAGGATGGCTGACTGCCCGCCGGATCCGCATTAGTTTAGCTTGCTCGCCAGCTGTGCTTCTAGTTGGTGGGGCTCACTGTTAGTGCCAGCGCTCACTGTTGGGTCTTTCCATATAATGCACACTGGCTGTTGCCCAGCATAAACTTTCACTTTTTAGGTTAAGGTTTATTCAGCAATTTAGACAGTCTCACCTCTCTTCACCAAATACGTAAACAACTTATTTACCCAGAGAAGCACAGACAACACATTCAAGGGGATGTCCTGAAAACCATATCTACCCTCATTAGCAACTCACAAACCAATATCCATTTCTACAAAGTAAAATCCCATGCTGTCATTGCTGGTAACGAATGTGCAGATGCTATTGCTAAATATCAAGCAAGCCAAGCCATTAATAACGTGGCTGATACCGGGATCCCTAGCGCAGGCCCCGGCGGAAATCCTTCTTCTCATTCATTTTGGTTAGCCAGGGAGGAAAGAAAAGAACACAATGCTGACACATCCATAGCTCCTACACCAACTCCTAAAATCACCTACCTCCCCAATCTTCAAAATGTTCTCAAGTCTCATATGCATACAAAACACAGACTTGGATATGCCAACTCCGAAACAGGCTACTGGTTTCAGAGTTTGTTACCACATGTAGATAAGAAAATTAGCAATGCCTTTTAGGAACATGTCCTGTATATCCACACCCATGAAGCGCACCATCTTACAATATCGCACTGGCACCCTCTATAACCAAAAACATGCGGTTCGCTTCAAAAGGTCTACTGACCCACTATGCCCTCTCCCAGGCTGTCATCAATCAGACAGCGCACTCCACATGCTTTCAGGCTGCCAAAGTCATATCATCTCCAGCATTAAAACTGAACGCCACAATATTGCTGGAAAAATGATCATCAAAGCTCTTAGCAAAAGCCCTTGCAGAGCAGGCTTGATTAACATGGACATAGGAAGTGGTGATAGGTTGGCCCAGCACAACCTTCAAATCCCTGCACATGCATCAAACAGAATTATACACCCTTGACTCTTTTCAAGAAAATATGTTAAGAGATCTAGACTCACCTCCAGCCGTCCTGATGCTATACTGATTACTCCCTGTAAAGCCAAACCCACTTCTTCTCCTTTTGCCTCCTGCTCACACCATCATGCGTTACGCAGCAGACACAACCCCACACTGAGGGCCACAACAGCCAACCGCGTGAGGCAACCCTACCAACTGAATGTGAACCAGCAGCATGTGCAATTGATTGAAATCAAGTACTGTGAAGACACGAGGCCTGGACAGCAGTTGGAGGCTGCACAGCGGCAGCATGCAGACCTCTGCAAACTCATTAATGCAGAAGTTGTGACTCTCCACACCATCCTTTTGGGTGTTGGTGGGACCTGCTACACTGAGCACACCCTTAACCAGTTTAAACAACTGGGACTTGACCACCAACGCGCCAATAAACTTGCTTGCAAACTTCATGCCCATTCTGTCATGTATGCCAACAAGCTTGGTACCACTAGGTACTTGCAGAAGCACACTAATGAGACTCATCGTTTTATGAAAAGAAAAACTACGTGGGCAGAGGAAACTCTCCCTACATCAATTAAGGAAAAGGAGACACATTGGCTCAGAAGAGCCGTGAGTCTCCTCCACCACAAAGCTGCAAGTAAGAAAAAGCTAATGTGGATCTGGAGGGTTACTGGAAGCACCCGGCTCCAGAACCTGGCTGTGAGAAACATTATTATTTTCCATAGCACGTCTAGTGGTAACAAGCTTATGGGCATACTGAACCGAATGGGCATGGAGTTTTTGAGCAAGTTTATGGGCCCGTTGATGGTCCAGTCCAAGTTGTTTAAACTGGTTCAAGGTATGATCAGTGTAGCAGGTCCCACCAACACCCAGAAGGATAGTGTGGAGAGTCACAACTTTAGCACTAATAACTTTCCTGAGGTCTGTATGCTGCCGCTGTGCCGCCTCTAACTGTTGTCCAGGCCTCGTGTCTTCACAATACTTAATTTCGATCAAGTGCACGTGCCGCTGGTTTACATGAAGTTGGTGGGGCTGTCTCACGCGGTTGGCTCGTGTGGTCCTCTGTGTTGGGTTGTGTCTGCTGCGTGATGCATGGTGTGAGCGGGTGGAAGAAGGAGAAGGATTTGGTTTGGCTTTATAGGGAGTAATCAGTATAGCATCAGGACGACTGGATGTGAGTCTAGATCTCTTAGGAAATTTTCTAGGAAAAAGATAAGGGGGTATAATTCTGTTTGATGCATGTGCAGGGATTTGGAGGTTGTGTTGCGCCAACTTATCATCACTCCCTATGTCCATGTTCACCAAGCCTGCCCCCCAAGGGCTTTTGCTAAGAGCTTTGATGATCATTCTTACAGCAACATTGTGGTGTTCAGTCTTCATGCTGGAGATGATATGATGTTGGCAGCCTGAAAGCATGTGGAGTGCGCTGTCTAATTGATGACAGACTGGGAGAGGACATAGTGGGTTAGTGGACCTCTTGAAGCGAACCGCATGTTTTTGGTTATAGAGGGTACCCGTGCGATATTGTAAAATGGTGCGCTTCATAGGTGAGGATATACAAGTCATGTTTCTAAAGGCATTGCTGATTTTCTTGTTAACATGAGGTAATAAGCTCTGATAGTAAGAGTAGTAGCCTGTTTTGGGGTTGGCATATCCAAGTCTGTGATTTGTTTTTTCCGAGCTCATGGACATTTTTTGTGCAGTTGGAACAGTTGAGCAGGCCGAGCAGCCAAACTACCTGGCTGAAGGTCAAACCCCACAAGGGTTACAAGGGTTACAAGGGAAAAAAGGCCTCAGTCAAGACGTTTGACTGCTAGCCTGTTCATAAATACACATGAGGTCATGAAGAAAAAAAGGAAGTTTGTTGTTATCCTGGTTTAGAAAGATATTGATATCCTGGGAATTCACATGGTGAATGGTGCCTAGACAGGGCATCCTGTGGGAGACGTGGAGGTGTAGGAAAGAGAAGTTGTGCTCAAAAAGTGAAGCATACTTTTGACGGAGAAAGCATACCTGGGGATTGGAGCATCTGAACAACACATGTTGTTCATCTTGTATATCATCAGAATCACAGATATCACAGACCGGAGAAGTATTATTGGACCAAGTAGCCCGTTCAACTCGGAGAGCGTGTACCCGCAGCCTGAATCTGGCAGTGTTGCGAAGGACATGATGGGAAAGATCCAAGTACATGTATTTAGGCATTGTATAAGGTGGATGAATGGCATGTTCATTTCTGACAGGGAGAGCGCACCATTGATGGTAAGTCAGCCGCTTACTGTTGCTTACTCTTGGATCAGGGGCTGTGAATTGGTTCCAATAGCCCAGGTGTCTAGATCTCAGGTCCACCACAAATTGACTGAGGTTCACAGGGTCACAAGCCATAATTTGACGTTTCATCAGATCCGAGTGAGCCAAACCATCCAACGCAGATAAGAGGTGGGACGTCCGACAAGAATCAGTCATGGAGCTAAGGCTGATGTCAGCATGGAAAACCTTTTTGAGAAGGAGACTGTCGCACTTAGTAAGCGAGTTGTAGAAGCGCATAGTGGCACGAAACCAGTTGAACTGAAAAGATTCAATACCACATTCTCGTAAGGCTTACAAGGTTTACAAGGTTTACAAGGGAACATAACCTTCAGCCAGATAGTTTGGCTGCTCAGTGCGTTGAAAGAAATCCATCAATTCAGAGATAAAACGATAATTGCCATTGTCTTGATACTGGAAAAAACGAAATACGTCCTCAGAGCCAGCATGGGAGAAATAGAAAGATCCTTCTTCATTTATCACTATTCTGTGTGCAGAGAAGTCATAGAAAAGATATGCATACTTCCTTCTAAGACAGCACAAAAAGGTGCAAGAGCAAAGAAAAATAGCATGCCTTTCATCTTGTAATTGTTCTGAAGAACATAAATCACAATGAGGTGTGTGTCCATGCCAAAGAGAAGTTTCAACTCGAAGCTTGTGAGCGTGCAAACGGAAGCAAGCAATGTTTCTTTGCATATGCCTACCCAAATCCAGATACAAATACCTAGGAGTATGGAGAGGTCTGCCATAAGCAGAATTATGCCTGAAGGGAAGTGCCACCCAGTTGTGGTACTTGATCAACTTGCTCAACTGACCACCATGTTCAACCTGATCCTCAGATAGCCACACACTCCTATGTCTGTTCCGCAGATCAACTACAAAGTCTTTAATCCCAATAGGCTGACGGGAGTAAACATTTTGAATAAAACAGTTGCGCCTGTCTAATCCCTGAAAGGCAGTCACAAATTCTGATGCCCAACACTTCTTAGAAATACTGCTCATGTCAATATCCGCTCCAAGCACCCTGCGTAATGTTTGGCTGTTGCAGACAAGGGAGGCATTCTCGTAAAATGCTCCAAGATGGTGTTGTGGATTTCACTCCAAAAAGATTTTGCAAAACGTTCAGGATCCACTTCTGCAACAGGATGTCCATATCTGCGCCCTGCCGTAAGTAAGGAGTGGCCCAAATCTGGCTAGCATACATTCCTGCTGGGATAGCGTACGTTTTTAGGAGCCAGATGAGCGCATGCAGCCGATTTGTAAGGTTGTGGTCGTGAGCAAAGGTTTTGACACGATAAGTCCCCGCCATGCATGGTTTCAGAGCAGCCTCAGCAGCAGTGGAAAGGTTGAGACGTTTGTCACAGACCATACCCAGATATTTAAAAGAATCAGTGGTCAAACCCCACTGTAACTTGTAACTCAACTTGTACCACTAGGCGTGCTATTGAAAGCAAGAAAACTTCTCGCAGCCAAATTATGGAGCCGGGTGCTTCCAAAACCCTCCAAATCCCCATAAGTATTATTTTACATCTTGGTGGTGGAGGGGACTCACGGCTCTTCTGAGCCAATGTGTCTCCTTTTCCTTAATTGATGTAGGGAGACTTTCCTCTGCCTACATAGTTTTCTTTTTCTTTTCTTTTCAGCAATGGCTTACATGGGTTGATCAGCAATAAGAACACTATGTAACACCTTCTGAATGAATTGATTGCCTTCTATGAGCAGGCTAGCAGTCGCACTTCTTGACTGAAGGCCTTATCCTTGTAAACCTTGTAACACCTTCCTCATTGAACTCTTAAATGAAAGCAGGCACTGCTTTTTCCTGGAGCCAATTCTGAGGATGACAACCACTTTTATGCAGAAGCAGACTAGGGATGCTCACTAGGTTTTAACGCTGTTTAGCTCTGCACCCCCAAGCAGTGCATCACGCCTTAGAGACTTCATGAATCAGGATGATGTCCTAGGATTAGCCAAGTTCGTGTCTGCTTGCCTGAAATACTGTGACTGAGCTTCTAGCTCATTTTGCTTTTAGTTTGGACTGGTTTGGTTGCAGGCACGTTTTGCTTCAGCTAAGCTGCCCCCGCAGGCAGGTACAGCTATGTAACCCTTCCCTTCCCTTCCCTTTTAACGCTGTGGAATTTGGTTTAGCTGGCACAGCCCAGCAAGCCGAGTAGCCAAACTACCTGGCTGAAAGCCAAATCTCATTGTGACCTTGCAATATCCTTTCATGTAGAGGTTTTCCTGCTGGTTAAATAACACAAATGACCAGTTCTCAAGGTCTGAACTACTCGTCTTTTTTGTAATCACCATTTGTAATCATTATGATAGTGGGAAAGAAATGCCTGGTGCTTACAAGGCATTCCACCCAAGAAGCCTCTCCTCCTCATCTATCCATGCTCAGCAGGTTATTACATGTTTAATTTTGCTCCTTGTGAACCATACTGATGACATTCCCCTGCATCTATGCAACTGTTCCTCCTCTGCACCACCACTCTTTCGAGTGCCTGTCTCAATTTTCAACAGAAAATGCACCCCGCAACAATGTGCTACAGAGCATAAAGTACGCCCCACAACAAGATGTATGTTTGCGTCAAAATCAATGTGCGGTACCCTGCAGGCACATTATCTCTCAATTGCAAAGAGGGTCATCCTTCAAGGAACTTCAATAAAACTGAAGCCGAGCTTCAAACGGTAACTGCTATGTGTGGATCTTGAGGTACAGCGCAGCACAAAATGATGATTGCAGCTGCTCTCGAAGTGCAAAATCATCCCACACAGCCTAGGATCCTTATGGTCTCTTGAGAGTCTATAATGGGTTAGTGAACTCTTTCAAGAAGTCGCTCATATCCACGAACGCAAAGCGCCAACCGTCAGGGTCAGTTGTAGCTGTCACCTTGGTTCCGATGCCAGGTACAGGACCTGGCTCCCGCACGATTGGGCCACCTGCTGCTTTAATTTGGTCCGCAGTCTTGTACACATCCTGCACAGAATCCACATCACTGATCCAGTGAACCAGGGTCGGGGCATTTGTAGTTTTGACAAATTGAACTTGCCTGCTGTTCAGAACGCTGAAGGTCCAACAATCTGTTCAATCACACATTTGTCAGGAGGTGGGTGTGGCACCTGCCCCCGAAAACCTTTCTCCCCCTGCCTCTTTCTCTGCTTGCCTCTTTCCCAACTTTGCACAGTTGATGATGGGAACATATTGGAATTATTGAGGGAGGTGTCAGGAGGGGTGTCAAGGGGTTGAAATTTGGTATCAGGGGGTGTCAGGGGGCCCTTCTTTCACAGGGACAACAATCTAACAAATTGCTTAATTTAAACATGCCAATATTTACAACTTTTTAGGTTTGTGAATAGTTTAACAGTTGGCAAATTACCCAACCCTGGGACAAACAGAGGGTTGCTGCCACAAATTGAAAACACAGTCAACACTGAACTGTGGGGTGTTACGGATGGATTTCAGGGCAGGAGCTCAGGATAGACGCGGGCATCGGAGCAGTAAAGCAGGCATTTTTAAATGGTAAAAGCTCTTTAGCACTGGGCCCTTGTGTTGGCAAAGTCCCTTCCAGCACATGGAAGTCAGCCATAACTCTGACCTCGCATGGCTGATGCGCGTGGGGCAGGCTGTCTTCATCCTTCTTGGTGAAGGGAATGCACGGTCTTTGTTTTTCTTGGTGAAGAAAATGCATCCAGCCTACCTTTGTACTCACTGCCATCTGCACTTTGCCCTTTCCTTCGTCAACCAGCCTACCTTGGTGCTCACTGCCATCTGCACATTGCCCTCTCCTTTGTCAACCAGCCTACCTTGGTGCTCACTGCCATCTGCACGTAGCCCTCTCCTTTGTCTATTGGAGTCCTGGGATTCTTGCTGGCCACCAGCTCAAAGGCTGTAGTCTGCAACTCAGGCCCGTAACCAAGTACGGCTCGGTCCTCCACTTCTGCAAAAGCTCAATGACAAAGGGCAATCGCAATAATCAAAGGGCATTTGCAATGACCAAAGGGCGATCGCAATATCAAAAGGGCAATCACAATGACAAAAGGGCAATCTCTGCAGTCACAAAGAACAAAAGGCACACAATGAATCACAGATAATATTGAAGCATAAAAGATTGGAAGAAAGGAAAAGACTTATGATCGGTACCCCAGCTTCCTCATTCGCTCAATATGCATATTGTGTAGCTGGAACAGCGGGACATTCTGGCAAAGGATAGCTAGAGAACTGCAAAACAATTGTCCTTGTTAATCTCAAGGTCGGGTCATTCGCAAGTTTTTGGGAGTTACCGGTCGCGTCTATACGCGTTAAACGCGCGTTTGTAACGTTTATAAACGCGAATTTAGAGGGCCATTTTTGAGAGGGAGGGTTTTGGGTGGGGCCCCCAGAGGGGTCATGAGACTTTTCCCGACCCCCCTTGCCCCCCTGGGCCATAAACATGTCTTGGCCATTCCAATTTAGAGGGAACCTGAGTGAGATTGCCGTCCATTGGTTTAGCCTAAAGCACAGAGACGGAAAGACAACAACAGTTGAGTACTGCACTGGTGCAAGCATGCGAGCTGTGTGAGCATGTCTTTCATGAAGGAATCACCCACATCAGGCAGCATTACTGGAAGCCCCAGGCCGTAATGTGGCCATGCGTGCAGACGCTGGACAGAGAGAAGAGGAGGCCATACGCCATCACATGTATGCTTAAATCCGTGCAGGACCTGGGGCTGGGATGGCTCCTGACCCCGGGAAGCCATGGCAGGAGGAGGAGGAGCAGTAGCAGCAGGATGGAGTGAGGGAAAGGAGGCATTGCAATGCTGGGAGTGGCTCGAAACACTTTTGTGCCCTGGGGCCTGCAAGGCACCTTCATTGACGAATTCAACCACGCACTCAAAACTGCCAACTTTGCCGATCACAGTTTTCAGGCCATTCTTATGGTTAAAAATTCACGGATCATGAATGACCCATCCCTGGTTAATCTAATTACAAAAGAGCCAATACCGTACAGGAATGTAATAATTCCGCACCCCTGGAAAAAAATATTTCATTGCTTCCCGCCTTCATCCTGCACCCCCTCAGTATTTATTTTATGGTTTCCTGCAGGGGCGATTAATCTGAATTTGCCCTGAAACTCCGCCGCTGATAACATAGAGCGCGTGCCGTCTGCTGCTGCTGGCGCTCCTGCTCGCGGGGAGGGGGCTTCAGGAAGCTTCCAATACCTGTCTGTCGACGCCCCTCAGGCGCCTTCTGCTCGCTCATCCCCCTAAATCCTCATAAATAATTATATTCCACTATCCCGCAACCCCCCCCCCCCCCAAAGTTTTCCTGCTGTCTGCAGTCATCCCGCACCCCTCAAAAACATTATTTCTGCGGGATGATTTACTTTCTGTCAGCTCAGCCAAGCTATCTGTGAAAATGAGGAGTTAATGCCCCGCTGCAAACTGAGTATGCTGAGTGGTTGAGGGTGCCTAAACTGGTGCTTCTGCATCAAAAGAGTGAGGGTGGGGCTCTAGGATTGAGCCATGGGCAATTTAGGTCATTTTTGACCATTTCCAGGAAAATGGGTGCCAAAACGCCTGCTCTGGCCCAAATTCTGCCCATATTTTGGCTCTCAGGTAGGTTTTAGGTCAAGCCTGATCCTCCGGAGTGAAAAAAAAGGGGGGTCAAATTTTGGTCCGGAGCGCTTAGAGCATGGTCATCTGTGCGTACCTGCTAGGCAAAAGTGGTGTGAACAGGGAAACCAGGCAAGCACTGTGTTTGGCCACAACCTGAGTATGAGGACTTGTTCAGCATGCTTTCTAGGTATGCCTGCCAAGTTTGGGGGCCCAAGTGAGCAGGGAGTGGCTCCTGGCGAGCAGTGACAGCTGGGCGTTTGACCAAAACATGAGGCTCTGGTCAGCCTTCCTGAGCGTGTGCTCACTTGAGGGAGGGAGCACATGCTGAGTTTTCAAATTTTTGTTTTTATATTTTATTCGTCCCAGCAAAAGTGTCGCGACCCCAGATGGTGCAGTGGTTGGTCTGGAGTTTTTACTCGCCTTTTCCCTGCCAAATTCGAGGTCCGGGGAGCAATTTCCTGGACCCCCGCCCCAGCCCCCCGGACCCCCCAGAATGTGCTCCTGATAAAGTGCCCAGCCATCGCTGCTGGTCAGGTAAGCCGGGGGGGAGCTTCCTGGAGACCCCATTTTGGCAGGGGTTTTGCTTGATTTCTGGCCCCACACCCTGGGCAACCCCCCGGCACAAACTGAGTATGCAGAATTGCTAAGATAGGTCTAGACAAAGGTCCTGCATACTCAGAATCATCTGGTTGCAGTGGGGCATTAACTCAAACCTACTTGGCTGACCTGACTTTCTGTATGGTAACAGCCACATGCAGCATGTGACATGCTCAGTTCAAAGATGAGTGGTGATGCTGCAAAGCAGCGTTCGAAGTTTCAGCAACTCCATGGAGAGTGGCAACAAATGTGAGCTAGGCAGTAAGGGCAACCGGATCATATGTGCTCACCTTGGCGCAGCAATGACATGCCCAAAACATTTGTGTAGAACTGGATGGAGCGATCCAAATTGCTCACTTGCAGTGACACCTGCAGCATGTTTGATCACAGGAGCGTTTGCCTTACGCATTGCTGTATCACTGCATGTTTGATCACAGGAGTGTTTGCCTTACGCATTGCTGTATCAATGCATGATCAAAGGAGTGTTTGCCTTGCGCATTGCTGTATCACTGCATGATTGATCACAGGAGTGTTTGCCTTACGCATTGCTGTATCAATGCATGATCAAAGGAGTGTTTGCCTTGCGCATTGCTGTATCACTGCATGTTTGATCACAGGAGTGTTTGCCTTACGCATTGCTGTATCAATGCATGATCACAGGAGTGTTTGCCTTGCGCATTGCTGTATCACTGCATGCATGATCACAGGAGTGTTTGCCTTACGCATTGCTGTATCAATGCATGATCACAGGAGTGTTTGCCTTGCGCATTGCTGTATCACTGCATGCATGATCACAGGAGTGTTTGCCTTGCGCATTGCTGTATCACTGCATGCATGATCACAGGAGTGTTTGCCTTACGCATTGCTGTATCAATGCATGATCACAGGAGTGTTTGCCTTGCGCATTGCTGTATCACTGCATGTTTGATCACAGGAGTGTTTGCCTTACGCATTGCTGTATCAATGCATGATCACAGGAGTGTTTGCCTTGCGCATTGCTGTATCACTGCATGAAAGAAGGCCGCTCGAGCAGCTCGTAAGTACATGTTGGTATGCTGAGTTAATGCAAATAGCAAGAAAAATCTTTTTGCCCATACTACAGGAGTAAGGAAGGGACAAGCGATAAGGAACTTACAAGGAATGCGCCTGATTTAACTTGATTAGTTCTGGGCTAATGCTGCTATTACGGTATCCGTTCAATGCATTGTTTTAAAGAAATTTCGACCTGAAGGAGGACCTTAAGGGTCTCCAAGCCCCAAATCTGATTTAAAGAAAGCATGAAAAACACTTGCTTACCCAAATCTTTGAAGCCATTCTTTTCTGGAAATCACGCATTCATAACACACTAGACTCAAATACCAAGCTGTTGCATAACAAGTTGCAAGGACTTGGCAAAAACATGTGCCTTTGCTAACTGACCCCCAGAACTGCCTTGACAGGTATGAAATGTTTGAGCAATTCCGCGTAAGCCGCATCGAGGGTGCACGCATAATAGCATAGGGTCTAGGCCGTAGATTCTTAATTTGATTCTAGCCCACCGCCTGGGCACCTGAAGTGCTGCCTCCTGCAGCCACCTGAGGTGCTCACAATGGCATAAACATAGAAACAAAAGAAGAGAGAGAGAGAGAGAGAGAGAGAGAGAGAGAGAGAGAGAGAGAGAGAGAGAAAGCACTTACATGCATGGGCTACACAAACACTCCTTAACATTTTATAATACAGTCTTTCACATGAGCAGCCTAGCAGTCGCACTTCTTGACTGATGGCTTAATTTGTAAAACCTTGTAAAACCTTGAAAGCACGTAGGCAGTGAGAGCATGCCAAGGGTGGACAGGAGGGGGGGACGGGGGAGCTCAGAAAGCCTAAGCATCGGCTTTGGAGCTTGCTGGACATGTCTTTTTTGTTTGTGGCAACATCAAGGAGGCTGGTACTCTGGCCAACAAGAAATGGCGCTATCCAAGATTGGTTTGTCGGAGTACGTAATTTCAAACCCATCAGCAAGCATGGAGACACAGATGCAGCAGAGAAACTCATCAAACATATGGGTTTGCACTATTGGGTGAAGTGGGCTTGGTTTGTCAGTGACGAATCTGTTCATTTTGGCCTGCTCCTGTAACTTGGTGGACCCTAGCCACACAAACTTTATGAACAGCACCAGATGTCATGACGTATCAGGCCCTTTGGGAGCTCCAGGGTGGCCAAACTTGGAAAAAATGTAAGCGAGAACCCTTTCCTGGATTACAAGATGACACCAGGAGTCTATTAAACAGCATCAAAAACTCTGACATACAACACTGGCCAAACCAATGTTTGCACATCTGAGCTCTGGTGGAGGGTGTACGCAAAGGAACTGGTTTGTCACTGACCAGTAATAGCTCTATGAACATACATTTTGCTTCAGCTAAGCTGCCCTTGTAGGCAGGTACAGCTATGTAACCCTACCCTATCCTATGAACATACATATCAGTTGCAGCTTTGCTTGCAGCGCCTCAATCGCAAGGAAAGTCTGGATACAGTACAGCTCACAGTAGTGAGGAGATAGAGCAATGCAGTAGAGCATTGGCAACAGTCAATGGACTTGCACCTATGTGGCATCATGATGCCGTTCACATCAGGAACTTCATCATACAAAATCACGTTGAATGAGCACAGCCACACACTCATGGTTGCTTCTGCGGAGCACACCACAGAAACGCTAATAACCACAACTCGGCTTGTGGCGCTGACCTCAGCTTTTATTCTGTTAATGCTGTCCTTGGCTTGCTGGCCCAGCAACAATTTACAGGGGGGCTTGCTTCCACGGCTGCTGATCACGTAACCGTACCTTCCCAATGTGACCAGTGTGTGCCCTACCTCTATGTTTTTAATAGCAGTGCCTAGCGTCTGCGGCTGCCAGTTTCCCTCCATTGTAACCATTGTAACCATTATAACCATTGTAACCATTGTAACCATTGTCACGAAAGCAGGGAGGGTTGGTCCTTCAAATGTTCCAGGTGTTTCGAATTTGAATGTTTGCTGATGCGCATTCCTCTTGACTTACCAGTGCCAGCTTTGCGGATTCCTCGTCTCACCAGCTTTGGTGCGACCCTCGCAAGCTTGTTAGCTAGGATACCTGTCCATAATGTGTGCAGCCTTTCTGGCTGGCTTTTTCTCTCCATTTTTTCCTTACTTTGCCAGCTTATGCTCCGGGCCCAAGGTGACATGGCTCACCTCTGAGCATAGATCGGCCGCTGTGCACGTTGGGGTGGCCGTGAGTATGGTGCCCACGGCAGGGACAGGGAGCATGCTCAGCCTTCTTTGTGCAAAAACCTCTGAAGCTAGAAAGCAAATGTGTTGTAGCTGAGGAAGCACGTCAAGTCACGTGTGCGCTCACCAGGGCAAAGGGTTCTGCAGTGCGGCTGGAGCCAGCTGGAACAGCTCTGAAGGGGTATCCTGTGGGGTCCTTGACCATGTCACCCCCAGACAGGGTGTTTCCGCCTGCGTAGTGCAAGCCAGGAGTGGTGAGCACGAGTGAGGTCAGCCTTAGTCAAACCTGATGAACCTGGAGTTGCGTCTTGCTGAAGAATGGACACTGCAAGCTAAAGTGACGAGGAGTCATTCCGAAGTTTGCACCCTGCTGCACCATGTACCTGCCCTGATGCCGAAGGCCTGGAACCCGCTGCCCACTCGGTATGAGCTGACACCCTCGTTGGCTGCCAGCTCCATGACGCAGTGGCCTACCTTGCCCCCCTCCACTTCCGGCCCGTACCCCATGAACGCATTCTTGGACTGCGTGCAAAAAGGGAGTAAGGTCACACACAATGGACGCACATGACACAGTGGCCCACGTTGCACCCCTCCACGTCCATTCCATAGCCCATGATCGCATCCTTGGACTGCATGCAACACAGGTATCAGGTGTAAGGTGTGAGGTACAACGTTGCCAGCTCCATGAGGCAGTGGCACACATCAACCCCCCTCCACTAACAATCCACAGCCCATGAACCCATTCTTGGACTGCATGCAACAGAGGGATCAGGTCTCAGCTCATGGTCGTACACTCGGTGAGCGTGAAGGGCTGCTGCAGAGACAACAGCCTCTCTTTATAGGCACTGCCAGACCAGCAAGGCATCACAATCAACAAAGACTCGCCCGGCGATTGTTTGAGGCAACCTGCAGTAAGCAATTTGGAGCACCCTTTTTATTTGGGGATTACTACAGTCAGATGTGCTATTTAGTTCTTGTGCATTGCTGAGGAGGTATAATGCCTTGCCTTAACCACTGAGTCCAGAGTATTGGTTGTGCAAGCAGTACGGATCGGTGGGCAGGTTGTGCATGTGGGAGCAAGTTCCCACATACATAAACGCACACCAACGCACAGGTCTTGACAGCCTTGTTGCAAGGGCTGGTCTTTTCATACCCGCTCACACTACCTGAGTCCCATCACTCTCAGAGCCAAAGTCTCACACTTCAGGAGTTTCATCCCATCCACATCAGGCAGAGTGTCAAAATCCTGAGACTGCAGGAGCTGTATCCCGAGCGTGTCCTAGCAGAACTACACAGTGGCATTCAGGTCACTAGCAAAGTTGACAACAAGGTTGACAGCATGAAGGTCCCATTCACGTTCACTCACAGTGCCAAAGTCCCGAGACCTCAGGAGCTGCATCCCAAACTTGTCCTGGTAGAACTTCACAGTGGCATCCAGGTCTCCTACGAGGTTGACAACATGGAGGTTCTGCCTGGAGTCTTGTGCCAACCAGTCCTGGCCAGAGGTAGACGCCATGGCCATGCTGTAGGGTGACAAGAGAGTCAATGCACGGTTGGGAGCCTTCAGTGTTGGAAGACATGTGCCTGTCTAAAAGCACAGGTGGCCAGTGGTTGCATAAGAAATGAAACATGCAGATTCCTAGGCAATGTGCAAATTTCTTTCTTTGGGCAAACACGTGCTTCAAGTTTTTTGCTCCCACTCTCCATTGCGCTTTGAGAGCAGCAACGCGCGGCAAGAATTTCACAAGACACTGTTTTCCATCCTTTCACTTGATGTAGACAAGATTGTGGTTGCTGCTTGCTCAATTGTTGCTTGCTCAAAGGCCATTCCACTGCCACTGTAAGCACGATACGCATGGACCTCACTGACTCTAAAAACAGGGCTTTTCTAGAGGAGGGCATAGTAGGATCAAGATGACGATCAAGATGACGTGGACTGCTCTCCGTCCGCCCCAAGCTGCAAGCAGAGAGATCCAGCATTATTGTCACCATTTCAAATATGTTATCCCCCTACCAGAAACTCTATTTACCTTGAAGCCTTCGGAGAGGATTCCTCAGCAATGGCTCCCCTAGGCAGTCCGAAGGTACCCTGCGGACATACCGGTACATAGTAAGTATGCACATCTTGTGCCTACATCCCAAGCAGCAACACCAAGACCAGCACTGGCAGCAGCATTTCAGCCAAACACGCTCTTGATGAAGTTGTACTCACTGTCGCAAATGAAGCCATCAGGCCTGTTGCCATCAGGGTTCTCCTGTCTGTAGTGTCCGGGATGGCATCACCCCTGCCAGAGGCTGATACCGTGCAGCAGGCTCTCCTGTGGATTTGGCATGCAGGTCTGCTAATCGGCTTTCCAGGCAGATTTGCTACCTGCTGGCTGTTTTTGAGCAACGACTGCATTTTGTCCAATTATTCCTTTTTTCACCTGGCTAGGGAGATTAAAGATTAAACGAACTGTGCCATATCGGCTGCATTCGCACTAGAGCGAATAGCGCTTTTAAAAAAGCATGTCCTAAACCAAAAGTTCTACAATTTTGGCACCTCCTGTTCGCACTAGAGGTATTTTCTGAGGGTCTGAGTGAATATCTCCCTGTTCGCACTAGCAAAGGAAAAACCGTCAAACATGAAAAGGAAGAGAATCTCTGGCGGGAGACCGCACCGGTTGGTCAGCTGTGTCGCTCAGCTGTGTCGCAGCAAAAGAAATGCTGTGATTCAGGCTCAACAACACATCAGCACACGTGCACAAGCACAAGCACACACACATACACACACACACACACACACACACACACACACACACACACACACACACACACACACACACACACACACACACACACACACACACACACACACTCGCACATGCGCACGCACACGCGCACGCGCACACACACGCACACCCGCACGCGCACGCGCACACACACACACACGCACGCGCACACACACACACACACACTCGCACATGCGCACGCGCACACACACACACACACACTCTCGCACATGCGCACGCGCGTGCACACACACACACACACACACACGCGCGCACATGCGCACGCGCACACACACAC
>OU611763.1:764514-812014 GCA_914767535.2 Dunaliella primolecta | reverse complement strand
CAGCAGGAATGTATGCTAGCCAGATATGGGCCACTCCTTACTTACGGCACGGTGCAGAAATGGACAAACTGTTGCAGAAGTGGATCCTGAACGTTTTGCGAAACCTTCTTGGAGTGAAATCCACAACACCATCTTGGAGCATTCTTCGAGAATGTGGCATTAAACCTTTTCAGTTCAACTGGTTTCGTGCCACTATGCGTTTCTACAACTCACTCACTAAGTGCAAAAGTCTACTCCTCAAGAAGGTTCTCTCCACGCAAACATCAGCCTTAGCTCCATGACTGATTCTTGTTGGACGTCCCACCTCTTATCTGCGTTGGATGGTTTGGCTCACTCGGATCTGATGAACCGTCAAAATATGGCTTGTGACCGTGTGAACCTCGGTCAATTTGTGGTGGACCTGAGATCTAGACTCCTGGGCTATTGGAACCAATTCACAGCCCCTGATCCAAGAGTAAGCAACAGTAAGCGGCTGACTTACCATCAATGGTGCGCTCTCCCTGTCAGAGATGCACATGCCATTCACCCACCTTATACAATGCCTAAACACATGTGCTTGGATCTTCCCCATCATGTCCTTCGCAACACTGCCAGATTCAGGCTGCGGGTACACGCTCTCCGAGTTGAACGGGCTACTTGGTCCAATAGTACTTCTCCAGTCTGTGATACCTGGTATCTGTGATTCTGATGACATACAAGATGAAAAACATGTGTTGTTCAGATGCTCCAATCCTCCCCAGGTCTGCTCTCTCCGTCAAAAGTATGCCTCACTTTTTGAGCACAACTTCTCTTTCCTACACCTCCACGTCTCCCACAGGATGTCCTGTCTAGGCACCATTCACCGTGAACCATGGTGACCATGTGAATTTCCAGGATATCAATAATTTTCTAAACCAAGATAACAAGAAAAGAAAAGAAAAAGAAAAACTACGTAGGCAGAGAAACTCTCCCTACATCAATTAAGGAAAAGGAGACACATTGGCTCCAGAGAGCCGTGAGTCCCCTCCACCACAAAGTTTTAAAACAAAAAGGGTTAATGGGGGTCAGGAGGGTTACTGGAAGCACTTGGCTCCAGAACCTGGCTGTGAGAATTGCTTTTGTTCTCCATTGCACGCCTAGTGGTAACCAGTTTATGAGCATATTTAACAGAATGGGCATGCAGGCTGCGAGCAAGTTTCAAGGCACGTTGTTGGTCAAGTCCCAGTTGTTTCAACTGGTTCAGGGTATGCTCCCTATAGCAGGTCCCACCAACACCCAGAAGGATGGTGTGCAGGGTAACAGCTTTAGCAGAAATAAGTCTGCAGAGGTCTGCGTGCTGCCGCTGTGCCGCCTCCAACTGTTGTCCAGGCCTTGTATCTTCACAGTACTTGATTTCAATTAAGTGTACATGGCGCTGGTTGACATTTAATTTGTGGGGTTGTCGCACGCGGTTAGAGCCATTGATCCTCTGTGTTGGGTGTCTGCTGCGTAACGCATAGTGTGAACAGGAGGAAGAAGGAGAAGAAGAAGTGGGTTTGGCTTGGTAAGGAGTAATCAGTATAGCATCTGGACGGCTAGATTTGAGTCTAGATCTCTTGGGAAAATTACGTGGAAAGAGGTAAGGGGGGATAATTTTATTGGATGCATGTGCAGGAATTTGGAGGTTGTGCTGCGCCAACCTATCATCTTTGCCTATGTCCGTGTTAACCAAGCCTGCCCCCCAAGGGCTTTTGCTAAGAGCTTTGGTTATCATCCTTCCTGCAATATTGTGGCGTTCAGTTTTCATGTAGGAGATGATATGATTTTGGCAGCCAGAGAGCATGTGGAGTGCACTGTCTAATTGGTGACAGCCTGGGAGGGGGCATGAAGGGTCAGTGGACCTTTTGAAAAGTACCGCGTGTTTCTGATTATAGAGAGTGCCTGTGCGGTATTGAAGGATGGTGCGCTTCACAGGAAAGGATATTCCAGACATGTTCCTGAAGGCATTGCTAATATTCTTGTCAACGTGAGGTAATAGGCTCTGATAGTAAGAGTAGTAACCTGTGTTGGAGTTAGCATATCCAAGTCTGTGTTTTGTGTGCATGTGAGACTTGAGAGCATTTTGAAGATTGGGGAGGTAGGTGAGCTTGGGAGTAGGTGGGGGGTCTGTGGATGTGCCCTCAGCATGTTCTCTTTTTTCCTCCTTGGCTAACCAAAATAAATGAGAAAACAGGTTCCCGCCGGGACCTGCGCTGGGGATCCCAGTATCAGCCATGCTATTATTGGCTTGTCTAGCCTGATAATTTGCTATAGCATCTGCACATTCATTATCGGCAATACCAGCATGAGATTTTACTTTGTATACACAAATATTGGTTTGTGAGTTGCTAATGAGGGTAGATATGGTTTTTAGGACATCCCCTTGAATGTGTTGTTTGTGTTTCTCAGGATAAATAATTTGCTTACGTATTTGATGAAGAGAGGTGAGACTGTCTGAAGCAATGTGTTAGTAAGAGTGTGTGATGGCAGCAGCAATTGCTGCCAGTTCAGCTCGGCAGATGGTGTTAGTAATTCCAGCACCGTTGGGCTCAACAAATTTTATATTGTTTGTGAGAGGGCAGTAAACACCTGCTCCAATTTCTTGTTTTCCATTTCTGGTATGACAGCTGCCATCAGTGTACGCCCATGTCCTCCAGTCTGGGACTTTGAGAGCAAGGGTAGGATTGGATTGGCTAGGCACAGAGACTACCTCATAATTGTTTATGAGCGGGCTGTTTGAAATTCTGGAAACTTGCTGTTTGTCAGAAGGGAGGCGCTTACAATTCTCGAATCCAGGCATGACAGCGTGCATGGAATTGAGGATGGCATGGCTGCTGACACTGAGCAGTTTCCAATTGGCTTTTGTATATTTATCTATATCACTAGCCAGGCTCCGTAGCCAAGCTGAGTTATGGTTGTTTAGATGGACCCTTGCAGCAGTGTTCCAAACCGCAATAATTTGTATGTCCCAGGTGTGCTGAGGAAGAGGTATTTCTTGGTTGGGGCATGATTGGGGAGCCTCGTAAGTAAGGTTGGTGCGCGGGATGGTACCAAGTTCATAGCAGAGGTGGGGGAATGCAGAAATGAGTTTGGAGTAGGGGTAAGTTATCATTTGTATTCCCCAGACAGGGAGGAACATGAAAGTAGCAGTGGCCTCTGTGTTGAGAATGGCTGAGTAGATAGCATGACGCAAGGCCTGAGTCATGGCATCCTCGGCGTAAATGGGATGGCAGACAGAGAAGCCTGAAAATCTGGAGGAGAAGGAGTTATGATGGGCACCAAAAAGAGTGTCTCGGGGGTCAGCGCTCCAGTAATTCTGGTATTGTGGGTCATGGTCTAGCGGGGAGGCCATTTTGTCTTGAGTTACCAGGGCCCAACGCTGGAGGGCAGTATGGATGTGGGTTGGCAGGGCCCGAGAAAAGGAGTCTTTAATCTTTTTGCTAGTGTACTTGTTTTCTAGCAAAGTCTTGCGAGCAAGGAGCCCTTGCAGCTCAGATGCAAAGCTAATGGGAGCAGGTTTTATGGCTTTGTGCAAGCCCGCAAGCTTGGCCCTATAGAAAGCCTTGTAAAGGATTTGAAATCGGCTAGGGGTTATCATCCCAACACATTTACCTTGTGTGTTATAAATGCAGGCCATGTATGATTTGTAAATTTCTGGGAGGATAAGGGGAGGTGGAGCACTAGGGTGGGGGCTTTGTGATTCAGTGTCTTGTGATGTTTGATCAGGGTTTTGTTTAACTGTGTACTTGACAAGGTCAATGTCATGCAGCCAGAATTCGCTGCAACCAGTGGGTTTTATGTCTACTTGTGGGTTGGTGGGGTGTATGTCAAAGGTAACTTTATTGCGCAGTATTGTGTCAAGCTTTTGCTTCCAAGTATTAGTCGTATCAATTTTTTCAAAGCCTTGCCTCTCAAGGTTGGAAAGAGCAGAGTCTGCTGTGGTTCGGGAAAGGTCGGGTTCGCTCTGTCTGGTTTCAAATTCAAGCAAACACTGTTGGAATTCAGGCCAGATCTCTTTAAATTCCTCAGGCTCCCAGGAGGGTGTCCAAGTGACCTTTGTGAGTTCTTCTTTAGATTGACGTTTTCTGTCAAATTTCTGTGCATCGTTTAGGCCTGCACAGGCAGGACAAGCCCATGTGTCAGCTGCATCAATCTCTTGTCTTTGCCCATCAGTGAAGCATCCAAGATCTTTCATGCATTTCCAGTGGTACGTACGATGGCAGACATCACAGATATACATATCAGGGTAGGGTGGTTGAGAGTTAGTAGATTCACAACCTTCATGGTAGTTGCAAATTTGGCAGCAAGCACATTCAATATCAGTGCGTGCAGCAGTCGAGGTAGTCGCAGGCTGAAATCCAGCTTTTTGGAATAAAGGCAGGGCCCATTCCTCAATAATCATTGAGGCAAAATGGACAAACTTCCTTTTTTTCTTCATGACCTCATGTGTTTTTATGAACAGGCTAGCAGTCAAACGTCTTGATTGAGGCCTTTTTTCCCTTGTAACCCTTGTAAACCCCCCCCCCCCCCCGCGCCATCCCCCATTGCTTGGATGCTGAATTGGATTTTTTTGTTACAACATTGCCCATCACGGGGAAATTGCTATTTCTTTAAGGCTTTTAGCAAGGAAAGACAAAACACACGCTCGCAAAGAAAAGAGGCACGAGATGAAGGAGCAAGAAACCGAGCAGAAATCAAGAGGCAAAGAAAAAAGGGGGAGCAGGAGCAAGGTTCAAGAAAGAAAGAGGGGAGGGGCAAAGAAAAGGAAGCAAGAGATGCAGGGGCAAGAAGGGTTTGGGAAGCAAGGGAAGGAGGGAAGCTCCTTCAAGAGAAAACCGTTTGTTTGAGACAGGCATGTTTGGTGCCGGTCCTTTATGTTGAGGTCGTGGTGCCTTGGCCCTAGGTATCCTCTCTTCCTTAATTGATGTGGGGAGCACTTCCACTGCCTGCGTGTTTTTTCTTTTCAATGTTGGGGCCTTACCAGCAGGCGTGTGTTTTGTCTTTTCTAGCTGGGAGTGTTAGGGAAATCGCTCTTTCCCCGTGATTGACTCTGTGTACCCCCCCAAAAAATGTTGGGGTCTTAGCAGCAGTGGAGTTCGGTTGCAAGTTTGAGGGCCTTTTATTTGATTAAACCAAGCTTGCAGGTGGTCAATTGTATGATTGTAAATAGCTCCGGCAACTCTGATGAGGATAGGATACTTTGCTCACAGAACTTTTCTGGACGAGTCAGGTGCTTTTTCCTAACTCAACTTGAAGCTAGTTCTGAGGATGCATTCCATTTCTTGCAGAAGCAAGCTAAACGAGACATTGTTTAATTCCAAACTCATGGATATTTTGTGTGGCTGGAACAGTTGAGCAGGCCGAGCAGCTAAACTACCTGGCTGAAGGTCAAATCCCATTGTATCCCAAGACGAAGAGCATGTTATCCTGGATTGCCCATCCCAGGATTTAACAGAACTGCGCACTCAGTTCCAGCATCTGTTTAGCTCTGCACCCCCAAGCAGTGCATCACGCCTTAGAGACTTCATGAATCAGGCTGATGCCCTAGGATTAGCCAAGTTCGTGTCTGCTTGCCTGAAATGCTGTGACTGAGCTTCTAGCTCATTTTGCTTTTTAGTTTGGACTGGTTTGGTTGCAGGCACGTTTTGCTTCAGCTAAGCTGCCCCCGCAGGCAGGTACAGCTATGTAACCCTTCCCTTCCCTTCAAAATCCCATTGTATTCATTAACAATCATTTCATAGTAACAATGCAGAGCCCAAGGTTTGCTAATTTCTTCATGCTGAGCGCTTCATTATGACGATTCATGTGTAGTATGTTCACGTGTGGGGTTGTGCATCTGAACAGAGTGTGGGAAGTGCTGTCAGGTGCCTAAATGCTTCTACTTGGATTTACCCAAAACATTGTCCGCAGTGTGGCTCGATCTCGCCTTCGTGTCCATACCTTGAAAGTCGAGCAGACCACATGGGATAACACTGTTTCCCCTGCTTGTAATCTATATGATGCCCAAGATGATGTGCAGGATGGACGACACGTTCTTTTCAGATGCAATCATCCCTATGTCTGTTCTCTTCGGCTTAAATATGCTTCCTTATTTTCTGGTCCTCTCCTCTCTTTCTCTCACTCTTCCAATGGCATGGCTCCATACGTACCTGGCATTCACCATGTACAGTCTTATCATATCTCTTCTTTCTTAAATCAAAGCAATAACAAGCTTTTTCCTTTTCTACATGAACTAATGCTTTTTTTATGAGCAGGCTAGCAGTCAGCCGTTTTGACTGGAGGCCTCCTTTTTCCTGTAACCTGTAACCTGTCAGGTGCGCTACATAAGCCATAAAAGAAAATTTGGTGTAGAATGTGTGTTTTGGCTGTGAGGGACACACACTTGTTCCTCCCTTCCTCATTCTCTTTATTTAGAAATGGGATATATTATATTCAATATAAAGAACTAGTTTGCGCTGCTGCGGGGAACGATTGGTCTAAAAGATGGTTGGAAAGTAATGGGAAGAATGGAATTCGTTTTTAAAATAAGATTGTTTTACTACTAACCCTAAACCAGGTTCCAACCATGCATTGTCAGTCTGACTTCATAATCTTGGCATTGCATCGCATCAATCACAATGCGATTCCGCGTCCCAAATCCTGAAATTCCGATGGTCTAATTTGGACAGGTCAGAAGGCTTTAGTGCTCTGATTTCGTAATCTTGTTATTGCATCAATCACAAAGCAATTCCGCGTTTCAAATCCTGAAATCCCAATGGTCCAACTGGGCGGGTAAGGGGCCCTGTGTGTTGACTCAGTGGATACCACTTTTAACGGTAGTCAGGAATCATCCTATCTATTTACAAGAACGTCCGCTGTTTCTTAGTACTACACTGGAAATGTCACGCATGTCACAGAGACGGTTGCAAGGCCTGATCGGTGGTAACCGATCGTTCCAAAATCATGGTAGCCTACAGAATTGGAGAATGCAGGGAAGAAAAATCTTAAAGGCTACTGTTTTGAAGCTATCAAGGTCCACCGGGTGCAAGTCTACTGGATGGGGTTTCACAACACAACAGCCTCCGGATAATACATGATGGGCAGGCGAGGGCCGTGACCTGCCGCTTGCTGAACAGCTTGCACTTGCACCCCACCTTCCTGGGGCTGTTGCAACGCCCCAGCTTCAAGGTGTGGCAAAGCAGTGCCATTGTGCACACCAGGTGCAGTTGTAGAGGGCTCCGGCAGCCCATGTATGCTAAGGATGCGTAGCGTGGTGAGGTGCGGCCGGGGCGCCGCATACTTGCGGTAGCGGTTGCGTCTCTTGAACTTGAACACGTGCACCTTGCCATCCAAGAAGTGCTCCTCCACAGCAGCCTCCACAAAAGCTGCAATGCATGAATGATGGGGGACGGGGCAGCACGTTGGACTTTGCAGTGAAGCAGGGAGCGCAAAAACATGTATCATAGGATAAGTTTGTGAACCCAGGTTTAATGAGTCTTTTTATTCCATTTCTTTTGCAATAATATCTTTTTGGCCAAGCCCCATTCATGGGGCGTGCGCCCCTAGGTTTGCCTCCTTCCGGTAAAGTTCACACCTGGCTACCCTGGCCTGCCCAGCGCACCCCTTGCCCTGAAACTTGGCATGCAAGCCAAGAAAAATTGTTTAGTCAGCCCTGTGATGTCAGGTGGGCAGAAGGGGCCGTGGGCAAAGTGCTCCGGAGCTTCTCTTTCTGGTAGCTAAGCAGAAGATGGCCAGCATGGCTTGCCCAGTGCACCCCTTGCTCTGGAACTCGGCATGCTTGACGACAAGAAAGTTTCATGGGGAGATATGTGCTTGGTTGGCCGGTCAATGCAGTGTGCTTCGTCATCACAAAGGTTGGGTAGCCACAGAAAAGCTGACCTCGATTGCTCTTGCGTTGCTGAGCTCCAACGCTCAGATTCTGATTGCAAATTTGCGTTTCAGTAAATACTGTACATAGTAGGTGAGATTCCTGTGTACTCATTGTTGCAGAGCAATTAGTGTGGAGATTTGGTCCGTGAGTACATGATGGATTGAGTAACTGGTGCAGGTGCTGCTTCTGACTGTGGCGCAGCTGGCACATACTGCATGCACGTACTGCTGTCATCATGGGCATGATGCCTGCAGTAAGCTGGCCAACAATGCATGCAGCAATGCACGCAACAATTTTGCACTGATGATGCACTTACATTCACACTTGCATGTGCATCATGGCATCCTCTAGTGCTGTCTAGGGCATCGTGTCTCTTGCAACTTAATGGAGTCATGGCTGAAGCCTTCAGTCAGTGAAGGGCTGGCTTCGCCAATTTTTTAGCATCGCTTGCGACGCTTCACTCACTTGTCATTCAAGGTTTTAAAATAACTAAAAATCACCCAATTTGGTGCAGTAGGTGGCAAGGAATGAAGATTTGGTGGTGAAAACTAGGGTTGGTGCTATTAGAGTGAACCGAGCTTTAAAACAGCTAGCTGGGGCACACACATGCAGGGAGAATGCAAAAACACATACCATTTGTCCACGACCAGTTCGAATGGTCTCCTTCTGAAAATTAATAAAAAATTCGATTTTAGTTCGAATGGAGGTCTCATAATAAAAATTTCGATTTTTCAGTTCGAATGGGTTCGATTGGCCTCTGGCTGACATTAATTTCTCAATTCGAATCCTTGCTGCAGCCCAATTCAAATCTTTGCTGCTGCTGCTGCTGCTGTTGCTGCTGCTGCTGCTGCTGCTGGGCAGGGGGCTGGGGAGGCTTGGGCGCATTCTTGCTCCCTGAGAAGAACACACCTTACCATCAGCAAGCAATCCAAGCTATCCAATCGCTGTCACAAGGTGCCCAGCACACTGGAGCTCATGCAAGCAACATCAACCAAGCTGTCACCTGAAGGACGCCCCACTGGGTTCTTTTGCTTCACTGGCTGCTCGTTCCTGGCTGCCTTGGCCTTGGCAAGACTGACTTGTCCTGCTGCAAGCTGCTGGACGGGGTTTACAGGCTTGAGCCACCTAGCTAAGGGGTTGGAGCTTGAGCTGGGGGCCTGGGAGGCCATTTTCGTCCAGGCCTCAAATAACCCTTTTTGTATAAATACTAATAGGTACTATGTTTCACAGTAGTGCTTGGCTCACAAGTGGTAATTATCACAGTGAACAAGTCTTGCGTATGTTTGGTATGTACACGACATTGCATTGCATTTGAACAACTTGATAAAACAGTTTTAGTTCCTTGGTCTTCAACAACCGTGAGAAAAAGTATGCTTTAAACGCGTTTTGGGGCATTACAATGCAGCCGAGAAAGAACCTACATCTTGTCTGGATGCATAACCAGGGGCTGTTATGTGTGACTTGCACTGTCCGGAAGAGCTTTATGAAATCCCAAACCCATGTCTTGACAATTTGATGCGAATTGGAGGAAAAGGGGAGGTCTGTGCATAGCTAGAAGACAACATCAAATGCACTTGGGTGTGGGGAGTGCCATGGTGAGAATGCAGGGAACCAATCATCTTCCAGGTAAGTGTCAATGGAAGATGCTTAACAACAATGAAGTAAGGATGGCAGCTTGTAGTCTTGCAGGCCATCTGTGGGCGCCAGGCAGGTTGGCATTACATGAGCCTCCGCGACTCTGCTTTTGACCTGTAGCTCTGAAACGAGTTAGCTTGTGGATAGTATGCGGAAGGATGAACTCAAAGAGGGGCAGACTGATACACGGTCGTCTTGCCAGGGGCACAGGAAGGACAGGGCTCCCTCCCCCCAAATGGATTTGATGTCCACTGGACTCGCAAGCTGAACATTGAATGACAAAAAGGGCACAGCCAGGCTATATGGACGGCTTCCAATTGTTCCAACTCCTTGTTTCCGCATCACGCCCCAACTGAGTGTTTTGCCTCAACATGCGCAGCAGTTTTAAACAGCTAGGACTCACCCACCCACCCACGCCTTCAAATTCTCACATGCACACACAGCTCACCTCCAGGCACATAAGGGCGGCCAATTAGTGTAGTTTCTGTGGACCCAAGAAGCAGCACGCGACCTAAAGATAGCACCTGCACGTGCAGGATGAGTTGTCCATGTCCTCATTCTCTGTACGCAACTGCCCAGGAGCTTGAAACACCAAGCAAGACTGTCATCCAACTTCTTGGTACAAAATGTCAGCCAATGCCGCTTAATAAGGCATGGAGCTGGGGACTCAAGATTGGATGGCGGAGCCAAGGCAATACATAAAAATGCACCAAGACCCAGAGGAGGAGACCGAGGCTGCTGTGCATGTTCCTGTCGTTGCTGAACGGGAGGCATGCCCAACAGCCTTAGCCACCTCCTTGAGGCAGGCATTGCATGTGCTTCTTGAGAGTGCATTTGCTTCTGTGTGTGTGTATGTGCGCGCGCGACCTTCTCACCTCGTTGATGCGCGCCTGACCTGACAGGCTGCTGATGAAGATCACATCATCCACGGTGACCTTAAACTGTGTGCCTGCAATTTCCACCTGCACATGCACAGCACACATGTCTTGGCTACAGACTCGAACACCCTCTGTGCACTCACAACCACAAGTTGTGCTTGTATACTATTCCAAATGCTCTGGTGGCAAGCAAGCAACATTCTCTGCACCTGCAAAGGAAACTGAAACTTAAAAGAATGATCACATTGGCAGGGGCACATGGCCCAAAAATGCTCATCAACTCCGGCATCCATCATGACACCTCCATAAGCAAGGCATGTGCAGTGCTCCATCACATTATCTGCGAATGCCCTTCTCTGGATTTGTCAAACAAACCTGCAAGCTCAGTTCCAGCATCTGTATAGTTTGAAAATCTAGTCCTGCACCCCAAGCAGTGCATCACGTCTAAGAGACTTCATGTACCAGGCTGATGTCCTAGGGTTAGCCGAGTTTGTTTTAGCAAATTTGAAAGGCAGTGATAGAATGACACATTTGCTCTTGTCCTTGAGATTGGATTGGTTTCACGCATATTTCTTTGCTTCAGCTTTTAGCTACCCTAGTAGGCAGGTACAGATCCCTTTCATTCCCTTTCCTTTCAGAGCTCCACCTGAAATTACACCAGCTTGCTGCTGGCAACTATACAGTATCTCTGGCTTTAGACATTCCTAACCTAGGCTTGCTCAGCAAAACCAAGAGAGCTTCTGAGGATCTCACCACTGCAAATTTAGGCTGAATGTCCAAATGGTAACCACGCGTGATGTAGCCCACACGTCTAAGAGCATCAGGTCGGGGGGGAGTCGGAATAGGGGGCAGTGCTGTATCTATGATGGGTGCGCGCTTGTACCTGCCGGGGGCAGGTTGCAAGTTTTGACAAAGTGAACGCTTGCAGCTGCAACCTGATACTTGGTTGCACATTTGTGGAAGCTAGCGTGCATGCATGTGTGCATGCTTGCGTGTGTATGTGTGTGTATGCGTGTATGCATGTGTTCATGCTTGCGTGCGTGTGAGTGTGTGTGTGTGCACGTGTATGTGAGTGTGCGTGCGTGCGTGTGTGTCTGTGGGTCTGTGTATGTGCGTGTGTGTGTGCGCGCGCGCATGGTGATGGACAGAAGATGGCTGATACTGGGCCCCTTCCCTCTTCATCCTACTCTCCAACATCTAAATAAACAGTTGGAAATCCCAGATGCGTCGACGTCCTACCTGAGCCGTTTTTCTCTCTCCTCTTGCGAGATGGGAGGCAGCAAAGGCTTAACGGCAAGCTTGCTTGCCTTGGCGTACACAGATTTCATGGATTTTTTGTTGCTTTTGTAGCTGCGCAGCTGCTGATGCTGCAGCGGCAAGCTTTCATGGTGCTGCTGGCCATATCTAAGTAGGGAAAGGTGCGCAGGGGATGCATAACGGAGGTTCGGTGGCAGAAGGCTGCGATGGCTCCAGGCGGGGTAAACAGCCTGCATGCTGGTAGCTGGCAGCTGCTGTTGGCTGCTTACACCGCCTTGTAGCCACCAAAAGGCAGATGATGGAGAGGCCGGTTGATGCGTGGTGTTGCAAGCCATTACATGGGCCAGCGCTGCACGCACAGGGAAAAGGCACGAATCAAGGGGCCATCGTTACACGCAACCCTGTGCAAGTTGGATTGCATGCATGCATACCAATGACCTACACACACACTGCAGCGGTCATGCGGTCATGCAGGATGGGTCAATTTATGGGTAAGCCCGCACCGGCTGTTTCTCTGCAGCCAAGTGATCGCACAGCTTGTCTCTCGAGCCCAGGGGTGCTTCGCTGAGCAGCCCCACAGCCTTCATGAGGTGCAGCTATGTACCCTGTTTCTGAACTGCTATTGCTGCTGCTGCTGCTGCTGGGCCCCTCCTGGAATGGCCAACTAGTTGTGCTAGCAGTCCGGCATGCGATGGAAAACGATGGGGTAAAGGCTGATGCATTCAAGCAGTGCTTGTAAAGCTGCTGCAAACTGCTGATGCGATGCCTTGCCATTCTTGCTTGCCGTGAGTACAGAGAGTCAATGATGGAGTAGCATCGTGCTCGACAGTATGAAATAAAGTTTGTATGTGTTGTTCATAAAGCTTTCGTTTTGAAACGCGGGACGACAGTGCCTGCCTATTCAATCGACGATCACCAATACCAACTACCAAGCAGCGAGGACTTGAATTCATTTCACCTGCATATGTCAGGAACACATCAGCTGTAGGGGGCAGGTGGGGTAGAAAGGTTTTAGTGTGTTCATTCTGAGCACAGAGGATGGACCTTGCAGCCATTGAGCGGGAGTTGGAGGAGCTGAGGAAGGAGAAAATTGAGGTACAGACGATCCCATCAGCTCAGGGGGTGGAGTGGTGCATGCTGCAGTGCATCACCCCACTGTGTGTGCCCACACTCCTTCCCACTTCCTTCGTTTCTCTCACAGACAAAGCAGCGCCTGGATGCACAGCGGGGACCGTTGGGAGGGCCAGGACCTGCTTCTTTTATCAAGGACAGGCCTGTGGGCAACGATCTCCGCGTTCCACCCCCTCCGTTCGCCCCAGCAGCAGGTGCCCGGGTGGCAAGGGATCGTGACGTCGCGCCTCGCGATGGCTACGGCTACGGTGGGAGGGACGTCAACCGGGGTGGGGTTGTTCAGGGGAGAATGATGGGAGGAGTGGGGCCTCGTTCCAGGATGGAAGGGCCAGGCTCAGGACCTGCTGCAGGAGGATGGATGGGCATGAGGGAGCCTGCTGGGCCTCCAGGTGGTATGATGATGGGGGCAGGGAGGAGAGGCCTCAGGGATGCCCCGTCCCTGCCTCCTCCAATGGGAAGCGAAGCAGTCATGGGTCCTCCTCCGCCACGCAGGTAGGCAGGCACCCCTCGCCAAGCAGTTGCACAGGCCCTCCATGTCATTGCTTACACTGTAATTGGAGACTATCAAGTCACTCCACCTGGTAAGGCATGCGCTTGTTTGTGGGCTCCTGTGACTGCTTGCAGCGTACACCTGCAATCCAGAGATCGCGCTTCACGCACGCGCACACACACACACACACACACACACACACACACACACACACACACACACACACAGCAGTTCATGAGGTCGCAAGAGTCCTAGGTTGATTTCATGCAATCCCTGCGCGCATCTTGTGCTTCACATCCAAATTGAGAGCAGGCTCTGCACACAACATAAATCCGGGTTTACATGCAATGAAAGGCTCGGCTTGTCTCCACCAGTTTGCGCATGTAAGGCTCCGGGCATTCTGGAGTCTTACCGAATCCTCCTTCAAGCTTGAAGGCATTTGATGATCCACGCATTCGCGTTCATTTGCACATGCACATGCATGCATGTGTAGGTACTTGCGTGATGTTGATGATGATGATGATGATGATGATGATGCAATTTTGCACCCCTTCATCTTCTCTCGCTCCCCTCTTGTACACACACGTGTATGCATGAGTGCCTTCATGCTTGCTTGTATGATCCCAGTGTGATTGATTGGCCCTTCCCATTATGTTGTTGATGTGCACATGTTGGCATATACACATTTTGAACTTGAGCACTCTTTTTTTGCAGGCATCCGTAAATGCGCAGTTGAATGCATGCTTCTATTCTCGGCCCCCCATGCACACCTTCAACCTTGCACATAGAAGGCATGCATTTGCAGGGCTTTGCTGGCATGCTTGATTGGATGGTCTTGATGCAGTAAGTGACCCAATCATGCAAGCTTTGGCAATGAAAAGATCACACACACACGCACACACACAACACAGGGGCCGCCCCCCTAGTGACCATGATGACAGAGACAGAGGCCTCCGCTTCAACAACGGGGGCCTCCCCATCAGGGGCTCCCGTGATGATGTTCCCATGGAGGTGAGTACAAATTAGGTGCTGTTTCATCTCTTACACAAGCATGTTGCGCCATGACCTCTGGGCAGGCGCCACAGGAAGTCTATGCTTTACATGGTGACGAGGTTTGTCCTCATGTTGCCGCAAAGGCTGGCAAATAAGAGGCGTAACCCAGCAGGCCGAGGCTGTTAAGCCCACTGGAAATTCATGGAGGCATTCATGCATTCAACAGTCGGAATCAACGGCAGGCTCCCAAGCTTTTTGCTCGCCCCTGTGGCTGAGGCATGCCTGGCTCCGCTTCCTTTCAACCGCGCATGCCTGGTAAGCAGGCTGGTGTGCTTTGCCTGGCACCGCTTCCTTTAAACCACGCATGCCTGATAAGCAGGCTGGTGTATTCTGCTCCCTCACACGTGCCTCTAGAGGAGGCATGGTCCATATCGCTAGGAGCTCTGAGAAGCACATGTGATGCGTAGGAGCAGAAACAGCCAGGGAGCTTTTAAGCCACTTTCACTCTCCATCCCCTGGGCTGTTATTGGTTGCTGCTTTAATATTGTTCGCAGCCCCCAGTTTGTACGGAGTGGGCAGTGTCCATCCGCCCACACTCTTGTTTGAATTGGCATCCGCCTGCACTGGGCTTGCCTTCGTGTTGTTTGGCGACCCGCCTTCAATGGCTCATTGCTAAACTGGGGTGAACTACCTTTGTAAGTGCACGCAATGCACTGCACGTCTGCATGCAAGAAAGCAGAAACATAAGGCGTTGGTTCGTGGAGATGGCCGACCCCACACTTGGCAGGACTGGACCTGGGGCCTTTCTGCACTGGTCACATGTTTTTGACAGTGGACTTGGGTCTCCTCACCTGCAGGTGCCCCCTGCTCCCGCTCCACGCAAGCGGCTGGTGTCTTCTGTGGTGGTTAAGGTGGGCTGGGTTTGCGCAACGGGGACAGGCATGGTGGCCTACACAGTCGGTCAGGCAAGATAGTTGGTTGGGCAAGGTATTCGAGGTGTGGTGGTCAGGGTGAGCTGAACTTGCTCAATGCAGGACAGGCATGGTGGTCCAGGTGAGGTAAGAATACATCGTTGTATCCGCCTACAAGGGCAGCTGAGCAGAATGTTGGTCCAGGTATGGTGGTCCAGGTGAGGTAAGAATACATCGTTGTATCCGCCTACAAGGGCAGCTGAGCAGAATGTTGGTCCAGGCATGGTGGTCCAGGTGAGGTAAGAATACATCGTTGTATCCGCCTACAAGGGCAGCTGAGCAGAATGTTGGTCCAGGCATGGTGGTCCAGGTGAGGTAAGAATACATCGTTGTATCCGCCTACAAGGGCAGCTGAGCAGAATGTTGGTCCAGGCATGGTGGTCCAGGTGAGGTAAGAATACATCGTTGTATCCGCCTACAAGGGCAGCTGAGCAGAATGTTGGTCCAGGTATGGTGGTCCAGGTGAGGTAAGAATACATCGTTGTATCCGCCTACAAGGGCAGCTGAGCAGAATGTTGGTCCAGGTATGGTGGTCCAAGTAAGGTGAGGATACATCATTGTATCCGCGTACAAGGGCATCTGAGCGGAATGCTGGTCCAGGTATGGTGGTTAAGGTACGATGGTCTGGCCAGCTAGTGGGCCAGGAAGAGTGTCCTCTGTGTTTGTCAAGGTGAGCAGATAAAAGACCTGGCATGGTGCCTGAGGTGTGGGAACGGAACAGTTGTCAGGCAAGGTGCCCTCTGTGGTGGTTGGCAAGGTGAGCTGAATCTGTCCAGGCATGTACCTGCTGTTGCTTTGAGGTCACATGTTGCTATAGGTAAAGGACCACACAATGGTTTACGCAAAGGGTTGCGCATGTCCCGGCCATGAAGACTACATGCTTGTAGTGGATCTCTGTTCCTGGTCAAGATAAAGAAGCCGCAAAAACTTGTGTCCGGCATGCACCAGCCATCATGGCCTCAGGATTGTATTTAGATGAGAACCATCATGGCCACGGGGTTGTGTATGATTTGATTAAATGAGGTGAGAGCCAAGTGCAACCATTAGCATTATAAAAGGGCTCTTCCTGGCTTGTTAATGCACGCCTATGAACATGAGTGGTGGAGGATGATTTTGCAAATGCAGTGCTGGAGTGAACAGGCACAGAACGCGTTGTGCTGAGTGTGTGTCGTGTGCATGCAGCGTCAGAGGTGCAGTCTTGTGTAACCTTATCATGTCAGTAGGGTGCGTGAGATAGTGCACTCATGTGTGTGCGTGTGTTGTGGTGTTACGTTATCATGTCAGTAGGGTGTGAGATAGCGCACTCATGTGTGTGGTGTGGTGTTACATTATCACGTCAGTAGGGTGTGAGGTAGTGCACTCGTGTGTGTGTGTGTTGGTGTTACATTTTCATGTCAGTAGGGTGTGTGGGATAGTGCACTCATGTGTGTACGTGTGTGTGGTGCTTGCAGGATGACCGTGCAAGTGCTGAGCCGGAGTCTCCCGGAAGTGCGCGCGGGACCAAGCGAGGAGCTCCAGAGGGCGAGGGGGGAGGCGAGGGAGGAGCCAACGGGGACGAGGGTGCTGCTGGAGGAGCCCGGAAACGCAACCGCCGCATGTTTGGGGCGCTGCTCGGAACCCTTGCTAAGTTCAGGTGAGAGGCTGGAGCGGGTCTGGCATATTGTATTGTTGCATGCTTGAACAGGGGTGCTGCTGGAGGCGCCCAGGAACGTAACCGCCGCATGTTTGGGGCGCTGCTGGGGACCCTTGCCGAGTTCAGGTGGGAGGCCGGAGTGGGGAAAGTTGCTATTTTATGCTTGTTTCCTCACAAGGTCTGTCATCATTGTCATCAATGTCCCAAGCAGGCGCCCAAACACATGAACATGCTCACGTGACATGCAAGGGTGCTTGGGGACAATCACGATCAGTATGTGGTTTTAGATGGGCACAGGGCCCTCAAAGGAATGCTTGAACAAATGAACATGCTCACGTGACATGCAAGGGTGCATGAGGACAATCACGATCAGTATGTGGTTTTAGATGGGCACAGGGCCCTCAAAGGAATGCCGGAACAAATGAACATGCTCACGTGACATGCAAGGTTGTTTGATGGCAGAATTAAACGTGGTTTCAGACAGGCACAGGGCTCTCAGGTGAATGCCATAAGGACAGGTTCTAACCTGACTTGCTCTTGGGTGACGACTCAGTGCACTCAAAAAGGAAAGAGCCAACGCTAACCACCTACCGTCATGCATGAAGGAAAGACTCAACCGTAAGCATTGAAATCCACAGCAAGCCTCACCAGGGGAGCTCTGTCTCTTTTAAAAATGTTGTAGAACACTGCTTTGTCTCTTGGGGGAAATTCCATCAATTTCCTTTTCCAAATAACTTCAAATGAGGTGAGGCTCTGCTGTGCGCAGAGTTGATGCTCCCATGCTATGCACCAGAATGCATCCTTGGGGTGAATGTTGGGATTTTGCGCTGTATACCCCAGGGTTCATGCATGCGCACACATCTGGAAATCACATTACAGCAGAGCCGTTGCCCTCATGCACCGCAAGCGTAGATGTGCGCGTGCGTGCGTGAACATTCTATTTGCTTTTCTCATAAGATTAATGGCTGAACTGGCTGAACTTCTTGGCTGAACTGTCTTCTTAGCAGCACGGGCACGTGTGTGTTTGCACACCTTTTGCCGTCTGTTTCGCTGGACCATTATTTGACTGTACTGTCTGTTCAACAGCCCAAGTATATGTGCGCTTGTGTTTCCTATTTCTGTCTGATCAATACGCCTTTGGCGTATGATTTGAATGCTGCTGATGGTCGACACCTGGTCCTTGCAAAAAGAGCAACCCATACAAAGTCCACGGACGCCTCACAGCATGGAAGCTGCTGTCCACACAAGGATGTGCTCATGCCGCCCGCTGGCTGCAGTGAGGAGGACGCAAAATTCCGAGCATCTGATGTGGCGACGCGGAGGATGGAGGCGCAACGCAAAGCAGAGGAGCGCGAGCGGCAGCGGAGTGAGGAACTGCGCAGGAGGTGAGGGGGGGGGGGGCTTCAGTGATGTGAACAGTGTTTGTTGGGGTTTGGGAGGAAAGAAGACATCTGGGGAAGGTGAGGCATGCACGGGAGCAGTGCAGGAAGGGGGGAGAGGCTGAGTGGGTATTGACAATCCTTTTGGGCTGAGCTCTTTTCGACGATTTTCCCCAGCAGTTGTGCCGCACTCTGTATTTGCAGGTGGGAGGACTTAATGTTTAACTTGATTTTTCTGAGCAGTCGTTATACTTTTACATGGAGAATTTTCAGAATTCCCCCTAATTGCCTTGCTGCACTCTTCATCTGCCAATAATCTTCCCTGGCAGTTGTACCATGCTCAACATGTGCAGACGTGAGAGATCTCTTGTGAGCAACCCACCTTCAGATGAGGAGCATGGCACACTGTAATGGGAATGGTACTTTCCCCCCACTTCTATCCTCTTCTCTCGCAACATCATATGCTCATCACAGTCATCCGCGCTGCCACATTGCGTTCCTTGCTTGCACTGACAGCACAGTCACATGTGCCGTCTCTGATGTTCCTGCTACTGCCCATGCCGCACTAAGCAGCAGCAGCAGCAGTAGTGACTTGTCGTGACTGCAAGAACACCTCCACCTGCTCCATGTGATAAGCCTCTGTGCCTCTATGTTATGACCGTGAATGAAAGTAAGGCAGTGCGCTTATACCCGTTGGACAACCTGTGGTTTCTTTATAAAAAGAAAGCATCTCCACAATCGCTATTTCAGTGTATCACTGTATTTCTGGTGAAAGGCACGCTAACTTGTCATACTATTGTATTGTTATGGGGAGTAGCACCTCCGTCACCGCTGCCAACGCCCACCTGCTGTTTGCTGCACAGAGAGATTGAGGCGCGCCAGGAGCGGCGAGAGGAGGAGCTGAGCAAGCTGAGCGAGATCAGTCTAGCCACGGACACGAAGCTGCTGGAGCTGATGTTCATGAAGCGCATCGCGCGCAAGCAGGCCCTGTCAAAGTGAGTATGGGTGGGTGCCTTTGGTTGTTGTTAAAAAAAAAAAAGCTTGAAGCAGGCCCTGCCAGCCCTCTTTGCAGGCCCTGTCAGAGTGAGTGTGGGTGGTTCTGGTTATAAGGAGAGCTCAAAGCTTGGCTACAAGTGCAGCTTGCACGTGGGCACTGGCGTGCACAGAAGTACAGGTTTGACAGGAAGAAGCCATTCAGAACATGTGACTGTGGGGCAGTAGGAAAAGGAAAGAGCTGAAGAAGACAGTAGCAGCTTGAGCACAAGGAAGCTCCCATGCGCCATGCGACTCGCTCGATGCGTGTGTGCCTGCAAGCTGCATACGTGTGCCTGCATGCATGTGACTCTCGTATGCCTTCTATCACGTGTTGCGAGCTTTTGTGTGCCATACATAACTGACACATTTCCACAGCATGTGTCTGTATGATCGTACCCGTTCTCGCAATGGATGCCTGCCGCGTGCACACTGCAGCTTCTTGTGTGTACCAAGTCGCACCTGCCCTTGTAATGGATGCCTGCATGACCGACACCCACTCATACGCGCTGGTTATGCATGGATTCTAAATGCCTGCCATGCACACTGCAGAGCCCTTTGCGTACAAAATCCCACCCGCCCATGGACTGGATGCCTGGCATGGACACTTGAAACATTTGCATGAACACACATGGACGCTGCTCGGCATGCGCACTGCAGCTTCTTTTGTAATAAGTCGCACCCGCCCTTATACTGGATGCCTGGCATGGAGACTTGAAACAATTGCATGAACACACATGGACGCTGCTCGGCATGCGCTCTGCAGCTTCTTGTGTACAAAGTCGCACCCACCCTTATACTGGATGCCTGCGATGCCGTGCCCGGCCACGGACAAGCTCTTGGAGGAACAGAAGCTGAAGTTTGAGGAGTGGAAGGTGAGCAACAGAAGAGCAGAAGACAGTGTGGAGCGCTGCCAGGGGGAATTGACCAGAGGGAGGGAAGCAGAAGCTCGAGGAACGGAAGATGAAGAGCTAAAGATCAGGAACCTGAAGTATTGAATAGAGGAGCAAAAGACTAAGGAGCATAAAAGGAAGGTGTTGTGGACTTGGACGCTGAGGACTGGAAGAGCAAAAAGTTTGAGGATGCGAACAGCAAAAGTTTCAGGAAATGAAATTTTTTTGAAGTAAAAGGAAAAGCAAACAGGCAATAGATTGCAGGACGGAAGATGAAAAATGGCATGAGCATGTCACACACACAGACACACACACACTCTTGCACGCACGCAGATCGCAACTCTGGAGGAGTTGGAGGTGGAGAAAGAGGCCCTGCGCAAGCGCTCGGAGGAGCGGCGTGCTGCGGCTCTGGCCAGGCGTGCAGGTGTGTGTGTGTGTGTGTGTGTGTGTGTGTGTGTGTGTGTGTGCAGGCCAGGCGTGCAGGTGTGTTGTGTGTGCGTGCGTGCGTGTGCAGGCCAGGCGTGCAGGTGTGTTGTGTGTGTGTGTGCGTATTGTGTGCGTGTGTGTGCGTGTGCGTGCGTGTGTGTGTCTGTTTGTGTTTGCACAGAGTGCAGGTGCACATGCCAGCATCGTGTTTATTGTTTCTGCCCATTTGTTCTCTGATGCAAGGTGTTTGACGGCAAAGAGGCTTAAGTTCCAATGCCTGACTGTGCTATAGCCTGTGTGGGACAACAAAGAGCCTTAGATCCAATGCCTGACTGCTATAGCCTGCCTGGCAGGCTATGCCACTAATGCAGCAATGAATGTAACGGTTCCAAAAGGATTGGTTCACAAGGAGAAGTGTTGTGTTTTGAAAGCAAAGATTGGAGGAGTCCACACAGTGAGTACGGTGCAGCAAGGTAAAGCAAAAGGGCTCCTTGCCCTCACCAACAACAGTCAGGAGGAATGGCTGCCTCACCTTTCTTTCATGGTGTAGTGTGCGCTCACTGGCAGCAAGCAGCACGGCAGCACTGGGCCCTCCGTGTGCGAGAACACCCTCATTTGCAATGTGGCAGCACACTTGTACACTCTTGTCTAGCATGCATCCCTGTGTGGCTGCACCCTTGTCTAGCATGCAACCATGTGTAGCTACACCCTTGTCTAGCATGCAACCATGTGTGGCTACACCCTTGTCTAGTATGCAACCATGTGTGGCTACACCCTTGTCTAGCATGCAACCATGTGTGGCATGCACGCCTCTGTTGCGCAGAACGGCTTGCAGCGAGACAGGGTCGTGCCGGGGCTCCTGCTGCCGGTGCAGCTGGGGGCGCCAAGGGCGATGAAGAGGATGAGGCTGACATGGCAGAGCAGAGAGAGCTGGAAGGTGAGGCATTGCAGTGTGCAATGATGATAGAGCCGAGGGGGCTGGAGGGTGAGGCAGCAATCACAGTTTGCACTTGTGATAACTAGGGATCGGCGTATAGCGCTATTTGAGCCCTACCCATAGCGCGATATAGCGTTATATAGCGATATAGCGCTATATTGCCAGAGGTGGGCGACGAAGGCCCCCAAAAGGGGTCCTTTTGAAATGTTCCCTTTGCATGGTGGCCCCACTTTGCAGTTTTTGTGCCTAGGACCAAAATGTACTGCTCGTTAGTCAGTTTCCATAGCTTCTGAGTTTGAAAACTGCAAATTGGGGCCACTTCTGCTATTTACCGGAACGTGAACCCTACTTTTCACCACCAAAACTCCATATCTGACCACCTACTTCATCAAATTGGGTGATTGCAAGTGATTTGGAGTCCTTGTAATAAATAAATATCATTGCAAAAAAATGGAGTGAAAAGACCCAGTGGTTGGGGAGATACATAATTTCAGCCATTTCCCTTAGAAAACATCCAGCATGAGGGGTGCCAAAAAGGTCAATTTTTGACCTCCTCCTTTCCTATTTTTGATTATGCAGGATGTTAGCAATTCATACAGGTGTTATAACTACAAAATTTTGGGAGTGAAAAATGGTCCCAGGGTGGAGCTGTGGGCCATTTTAGGGTGATCTGAGGCTAGGAGAGTGATCTGGGGTCCTCCGATTTCCTTCATTTTTTGGTGAACATAGTTTTTATTAGTGTTATAATGGTTGGCATGGTCAGATTTGGAAAACATTGGTGGGAAAGAACATTTTCAGCGATTTGGGCCCGTCGCCCACCTCTGCTATATTGCGCTATATTAAATTGCTATATGTCGCCAGAACTACCCTTCGCGAATCGTATTTCGGCATCAGACTCGGCAGGCTGGTGGGGCACCGTGCACAATGCTCCCTTGCAAAAAGCGAAAGTCAAAAAGCAAAGCTGTTGAGCTCTGGCCGTCATCAGGCCATAATATAGCGCTATATCTGCTCAGGCCAAATGACCTACTGCACTGTAGGTGTACCCTTAGTTGCCCACCCCCTCATGCAAAGGCTATCCCCATTGGCCCTTCCCTTATCTTATACAAGACAGGCCATGATAGCTTGTGTGTGTTGCCAATATGTGTGCGTGCCTGTGTGTGTGTGCACGCCTGTATGTGTGCGCGCCTGCATGTATCACTGCACGTGTGCGCGCCTGTGTGTGCCTGCCTGCCTGCCTGTGTGTGTGTGTGTGTGTGTGCCTGCCTGTGTGTGGGTGTGTGTGCGCGCTTGTTTGCGTATGCGTGCCTGCATGTTTAAAGCATGTGTGCGCGCCGATGTGTGCCTGCCTGGGTCCTTGCGTGCCTGCCTGCCTTTGCGCGCGCGCGCGCGCGCGTGTGTGTGTGTGTGTGTGTGTGTGTGTGCATGTGTGCGTGCCTGCATGTGTTCATGCACTTGCATGCACATGCGTACATTTGCGCATGCATACTTGTCTGTCACGCATAAGCACGCTCTTGAGAATGTGCATGCTACAGCACATGCTGCCTGCGCGTGTGTGCCTGCCTGTGTGTGGGTATATGTGTGTGTGCGACATAAGTATGCGTGTGTGTGTATGTGTGTATGTATGTGTGTGTGTGTACACACACATGTGTGGCTGTGGCCTCTAAGTCCAGGGCTTTGCCAGGCCCTGCATCTCCCCCAACGGCTCTCCTTTGTGCACGCTAGCCTTAAATGAAGGTCATTCTCCTGGTATGCGACGAAAATTGAAGTGCTGCGGACGGGCCGATGGCGATTTTGGCCGTACTCAATTTTAGCACTCGCTATATCTGAAAAAACTTATAGCGCTATATAGCGCTATGCTATATATAGCGCTATAAGCAAACGCCGATCCCTAGTGATAACTAGGGGTGCCGGGGGTGATGAAGAGATTGAGGCTGACATGGCAAAGTAAAGAGAACTGGAAGGTGAGGCAGGACAGTGTGCACTGCTGACAGAGCAGAGAGAGCTGGAGGGTGAGGCAGCAATTACAGTGTCCATGCATGCCAGAGGGTGAGGCTGGGTGAGGCATTTATTGCAGTGTCTGTGCATGGCAGAGCAGAGGCAGCACGGCAGAGCAGAGACAGCTGGAAGCATGGCATTTTGCATTGCACGCTTCTCCAGCTGGATTACCAGGTCAGGCCATTCGAACTTAATAGGTCAAACTTCATACAAATGGTGTCTCTCACTAAGCAACAGAGACTGCTCTACACCTTCACGACGTAGCACTTCTCTACACACCTCATGCTCCAGCAAAACAGCTTCTGCTGCTCATGCGCCTCAAAGAAATATGCATGCCAGCAACCACAGCTCTCCAGCTTGTGCTCGCCCTCCCGATCGTTTGATTTGCCTGCGCTGAGGATTGGTGGGGGTTCAGTGGGCTTTTGTAAGGTGCTGTCTGATGTTGTCTGTTGGTGGCTTACCTGTCATCTTTTGCATCTTTTGCTGCGCAGCTGGAGAATACGCAGGGCATGAAGAGCAGCAGCAACAACAGCAGCAACAGCAAGAAGAGCACGTGGGACCTGAGGCCATGGACTGTGAAGAGAAGGGGCAGCGGCAAGAGGGAGCGGAGGCCAACCCAGGGCAGCAGCAGCAGCAGCAGCAGCAGCAGCAGCCGCAGCCAAGGAAACAGCAGGCCACGCCACAAGGGAGGGGCAGCAGGTGGGTGGGTTGATGCTTTTCCATAATACCATGAGGCCACAAGGGAGAGGCAGCAGGTGGCCTGGTTGGTGCTTTTCCATGATGCCATGGTACCAGATGCTGTAGATTGCTGGTCCTGTGGAAAGGTGTGCCCTGTGTTTGTATGGGAGGCCACAAGGGAGGGGCAGCAGGAGGGCTGCTCACCGCTTCCTTGTGCGCTTTCTCCATGACAGTGTTTTGCGCGTTCTCCATGACAGTGTTCTGCCCCTTCCCCATGGCACTGCTCTGCGCTCTGCCTAAGACAGTGTTGTGTGCTTTCCCCATGGCAGTGCTCTGCAAGGTTACCTGATTTGCCTTGGTCTTCAGGGCGTTCAGGGTGCCATATCAGTGGCAGTGCAGGGAAGGGGGTGAAGGGCCTGGTGTGTGGATCAGCCACAAACACTACTAAACTAGTTGTTTCCGGTGCTGGTGAAGAAGAATTAGATGCATCAAGTTTCAAGAACCAATGGTGCGCGGAGCAGCCAGATGGGCGACAGCTGTTTGAGTCACTTTTTGTGGGCATGCGGAGCTAGAGGCGATGCGCTCTTCTAAGTCAATTGGTGAGAATGCAGAGCCAATGTTCAACAAAGTCACCATTTGTAAGCATGCAGAGCCACTGGCGTTGCAGAGCAGCCCAGTCAGAATAGCTGCATAATTTGATGATAGATCTTGTGCACGTCTTGGGGTGTGTCCTTGCAGCGCCAGTGGCAGTGCTGAGGTGGATGAGGGCAAGCGTGTGGCATCCAAGAAGGGGAACAGCTGCCAGGAAGTCCATCGTGCGCATCCCACACTGTGTATGTCTGCAGGTCCAGTGGCGGTGCTGAGGTGGAGGAAGGCGAGCGTGTGGTACCCAAGAAGGGGAGCAGCAGAGGCGGGGCAGCAGAGGCTGCGGATGCGCAAGATGGCCGGAAGGGCGGGGCCATGGAGGTGGATGCGGATGATAGGTACCAAGGTAGGTTGCGCGAGAACTGTTGCTGGCTCATATCCAGGACAGGGCCTGAGCAGACAGGGAACGTGGTTTCCCAAGAATTCTTGGGCGGCAGCCCACCTTTAGCACTTGTAAGGATTTGAGGGACCTGTCGGCGTGTGCGTGGGTGCTTGCGGACAAGCATTGGTAAACCATGTATAAGTGAAGGGTGGCAGAGGGCTCGTTTAGGGTGGCCAGGCAAGTGGCACGCAGAGTGGGGGTGCTAGAGGAACCACAGCAGGTTCCCGCTGTTCCTGATGTTCCTCTCAACTCCTTTGAGCACCTCTGCAATGCAGTGAGCCTTGCGGTGACTTAGGCAAGCAGCAATAAGGCATGCATGCACCACCTGACACTTGTAGCTCGCTGGTGGTGAGACATGCAGGAACAAGGCATGCGTGCACCACTTGACACTCGTAGCTCGCTGGTGGCGAGACATGCAGGAACTTCAGTCATTGTCTCGTATTCTCGCGTCCTCTCTTTACGAGGCATGCAGCAACTTCAGCGATAAATCTTGAATGCTCTCGTCCTCTCTTAAGACAGTCTTGCATCTGATGGGATGGCTTCCTTTGGGAAGGATGCCTGCGGTGAAGGAAATGTATGGAAATGGTGCATTATCGTGAAAAGGAGACAGGCAAAATAACAATGTGCTCCTGTGGGGATGGAACCATAGGACGAGAAAAAAAGTGGTGGGAAGGGGATGGGCAAACAAGTGAACGAGCTGCTCTCCTTAACTTGCAGCCATAGCTAAGCTAGCAAGAGTGTTGGAGGCGGCTGCCTCGCACAGTGGGCAAACAAGTGAACGAGCTGCTTCCCTTAACTTGCACTCATAGCAAGCATGAGTGTTGGAAGCGGCTGCCTCGCACAGTGGGCATGAACACATTTGGGGGCCATTGAAGCAAGAACACAGAGAAGAAAAGCATCTGAAAGCTGTCGCCATTGAGGGTGTCACTTCCAGAGACAGTCTTCATCACGTGGCGCTTGCAAAACAGGCCGGGCATGTATTTTGCGTGCACTGACCAGGCCCCTCTTGCCCTGTCTTGCACTGTGATAGTGTTGACATACCTTACTCTCTATGTGTATTGCTCGGCCCTGCTTGCACCACTCTCTATGTGTATTGCTCGGCCCTGCTTGCACCATAAACAGGATGACATATCCATGCATGCACATACTGTATATATATATATGCTTGATTCCTATCAGCCGACGCTGCAGCTCATGCAGCAGCTGAACAGGTCATCTGCCTGCACTGGCCCACGCTTGGTCTGCACTTGCACCTGCCTGCGCTTGGTCTGCACTCGTAGCTGCCTGCCCTTGGTCTGCACTTGCTCCTTGGTCCACTCGCACTCGGTACTTGGCTTGCACTTGGACCTTAGTCTGCACTGGGTCTGCACGTGTTCCTTGGTCCGCAAACACACGGTCCACTTGCACTTGGACCTTGGTCTGCACTGGGTCTGCACTTGCTCCTTGGTTTGCGAACACATGGTCCACTTGCACTTGGACCTTGGTCTGCACCTTGGTCTGCACTGGGTCTGCACTTGCTCCTTGGTTTGCGAACATGTAGTCCACTTGCAATTGGACCTTGGTCTGCACTGGGTCTGCACTTGCTCCTTGTTTTCCGAACCCACGGTCCACTTGCACTTTGTCCCTGGTCTGCACTTGCACCTGCTTGCTGCACTTGGTCTGCACTTGGTCTGCTCCCTGTACAGAGTCTTCTTACTCTGTCTGCTCCCTGCGCATGTGAGTCCTCCTGACATTATCTGCTCCATGCAAACAATACTATTCTTCCCTCTGTACTCCTTCCATAATCTGCTCCCTATTTGTGGCCTCCAGGAGGCCATGAGCATGGAGAGGAAGAGGAGGAGGAAGGGGAGCGGCCTGGAGCTGCAGAGGAAGGAGAGCACAAGGGCGAGGCGCAGAGGGAGGTGCGTGCGTTTAAGAGGAAGGGATGCATACTGGTGTGCTGCAGAAGAAGGGGGGCGCAGGTGCAAGACGTAGAAGGATGTGAGTGCGCTCCTTGCTAACTTGCTGCGCCAGGAAGCGAGCCAAGTGGTTTGTAAAAGACGCATAGTAGTTTGCAAAAGAGACCAGAGCAACAGAGGAAGGAGGAGAGCGCGAGGTGCAGAAGGAGGTACGTGCGCTTGTCATATCTTGTAGAATGAGCGTGCAGATATTCTTGCCCTTCGAGCAACAAAGGCACGTTAGGAAGGAGAGCATAAAAGCGAGGTGCAGAAGGAAGCGAGTGTGCTCCTTGTCATGTTGCACAGAATGAGGCCGCAGGCACTTTTGCCCTTAGAGCAGCAAAAGTATCTTCAAGGGAGAGCATGCAGGCAAGGCGCAGAAGGAGGTGCGCCCTTTTGCTCACTTGCTGTACCAGGAAGCGAGCCGAATGATTTTTTCCTTCCTTGATGATGCAACTCCATGCCATTTTTTCTTTGGGGCAGCTGGAAGGAAAGGTGTTTTTTTCCAAAGGCCAAAGAAAAACCTGGCGTTTGGCCAACACAATTTTCAACACTTTCAATCTTGCAGCGTCCTGGTCAAGCGCACTGCATTTATCAGTGATCATTTATCCACCAGCAAATTGTTAGCAACATGCTGTTAGGGATGATTGAACTATGAGTGCTCAAAGTTCCATGCACTGGGTTTTTGCTCGCCTGCTGCTCTCTTGCACATTTTGAAGACCGCAGCTGTAGATGTGCTTCTGCTGCAAGCCACAAAAAAATAAAGAATAAGAAAAGATTGCGCCAGTCGAAAAGGCCGCATGCAATGAGATGTGTATTTTGGTGAGGCCCTTGCAAGCTTGCAAAGTAGAAGACCTTGCGCGCGGCCTTTTGGGCTGGCGCAGTCTTTTCTTTTGTTTTCCCCTCTTAGATGTGCTTCTGCTGTGGGCCACATACGCAGGGAGGACAGCGGCGGGGCGGTGAGGCTGATGAGGAAAGGGAGTATGACTTGGAGGAGATGGAGGGTCTCCGCGATAAGGAGGCGGCCACTGTTGAGGACTTGTTGAGCTGACCACACAACAGCCAGTCCATCTGACTGACTGATGAGGTTACTAAGTTTCAATGGGGTTTGACCTCAGAATAGCCAGGCCCTCTGACCGACTGATGAACAGACTGACTGATAGCGGATGTGTCGGTTGCTGCCGTGCTGGAGCACATTGGCAACCCATTGTCATGCCAGAAATGCCGAGCATGTAACACAAATAATTATTTGCTAAGGGACTGGATTTTGGAAAATAAAGGAAAGGGTTACGTAGCTGGATCTTAGGAGCCGCTTTCGCCACAGTCTGAGGGTAGTCGGCATGCATGATGCATCTCAGCGTCATCATTGAGCAAGAAACGTCATGTTTCTGGAGGGATGACCGCCCCCAGGATAACAGTGTAAGTTGGTGATTGCTTGTTTGCCTGTGGTTGCAGAGACACGACCCTTATAATGCAAAAAGGGGTGAGGTTAGATTACAGGTTACAGGAAAAAGAAGGCCTCCAGTCAAAACGGTTGACTGCTAGCTTGCTCATTAAGAAAAAAATAATTCATGTAGGAATGGTAAAAGCGTGTTATTGTTTTGATTCAAGAAAGGACAGATATGATAAGACTGTAACAGGTGAATGCCAGGTACTTAAGGAGCCATCCACTGGAAAAGAGATTAAGAGAGGAGAGAAGAGGACCAGAAAATAAGGAATCATAGAAAAGAAAAACTACTGAAGCAGAGAAACTCTCCCTACATCAATTAAGGAGACGCATATCTAAGCCGAAGAGAACAACAGGTTACAGAAAAAAAAAGGCCTCCAGTCAAAATGGATGACTGCTAGCGTGCTCATAAAAAACAATAATTCATGTAGGAATGGAAAAAGGATAGGATAGGATAGGGCTACATAGCTGTACCTGCCTACAAGGGCAGCTTAGCTGAAGCAAAAGGTGCCTGTAACCAAACCAAACTAAACTTGTGTAAATGTCAACTGAAAGCCTTGAGCTGAGTTCAGAAGTGTCAACTGTAAAAATCACACATACTGTCACTCTAAATGAAACAAGCACGCAAAGCCAAGCACAAATAACTCCATAAGGCTGTAGTGTCAGGAAAATACACTTTTGTGTTTCCACAAGAAGCACAGAAAGTTTGAGAACAGCATCGCTCTGAAAAAGGTCCAAGAGGCCATAGTAAAAGTGTAACGTTCTGCTTAGCACTTCAGTTCTCAGCATCCACTGTTAAAGATGCAATGCAATGCTTCAGGAAGGGTAACTGCTGATACAGCCTGGTGAGTGCACATGTCAAAGAAGGTATCAACTGGGTTGCCTTGCTTGAATCTCTTCAGCAGATAAGTACCCTCTGTAATCTCTCCAAGACATGGCACGGGGTATGGACGGCCCTTGAGGACCCCCATACACCCCCCCATACCTCCTATTAGGGACCCATGTTGCTTCTTTTGCCTGCGCAGCCTTGTGTGCTCGAACTCGGGTCTCTTGGTCTGCAGTTTGTCCTTGCCTCATGGCTCCTCCAAAGGTACCTGCATGCATGCAATGGAAAAAGCTTGTTGTTGTTTTGATTCAAGAGAGAACAGATATGATAAGATTGTACGTGGTGATTGCCAGGTTCGTAGGGAGCCGTGCTATTGGAAGAGTGAGATAAAGAGAGGAGAGGACCAGAAAATAAGGAAGCATATTCAAGCTGAGGAGAATAAAGGATAGGAAAGGGTTACATAGCTGTACCTGCCTACAAGGGCAGCATAGCTGAAGCAAAAGGTGCCTGTAATCAAACCAAACTAAACTTGTGTAAATGTCAACTGAAAGCCTTGAGCTGAGTTCAGAAGTGTCAACTGTGAAAGTCACACACACTGTCACTCTAAATGAAACAATGAGTTACAATGGGTTACAATGGGATTTCACCTTCAGCCAGGTAGTTTGGCTGCTTGGTCTGCTTAACTGTTCCAACAGCACAAAAAATATCCATGAGATCAGAAATAAAACGATAAGTCTCGTTAGTTTGCTTCTGCAAGAAATGAATAGCATCCTCAGAGCTAGCTTGAGAATAGTAGAAAGTGCCTGAATCGTCCAGAAAATTTCTATAAGACGAGGGGAAGTCAGAAAATAAATGTGCATAAGCCCTTCGAAGAGAACACACAGAAGCGCAAGAACAAAGGAACACCGCATGCTTTTCATCTTGGAGTCCTTGTTCACATCTATCACAAGTTGATGTGTGCTCCTGCCAAAGTGATGTCTCAACTCTTAAAGTATGAGCATGTAAGCGAAAACGTGCTATGTTTCTTAGCGTGCGCTTGCCCAAATCAAGATGCAAATACCTGGGGACAGAAAAGGGCGCACCATGAACAGAGAAGGGTCTCAAAGGAAGTGCCATCCAGTGCCACTTCGTCACGTCAGTGATGATATTTGGCTAATTTGTTCGTGTGGTCACCATGTTCTGCCAAGGCATCAGCATTCCACACACCTCGCAGCCTTTTTCTTAGATCAACAGCAAACTCCCTCATGACTATAGGCTGCCCTGACCGAACACAATGAGTAAACACGTTGCACCTGTCCAAGCCTGAACAGGCACTGCCTGGCAGCCAAAAAATCTGAGGTTCAGCATTTATGGGAAAGACTGCTCATTTCAACATCTGCTTGCAGTACCTTACTGAGTGTAGTGCTGTTGCTGCGCAGTAAAGCATTGTAAAAAAAGAGAAAATGAATGAAACAAGCATGCAAAGTCATGCACAAAAAACTCCACAAGGCTGTAGTGTCAGGAAAACGAAGAGACTGAACATGGGGATGAGTGCATTTGAAAAGAACATGTTGTTCATCCTGCACATCATCTTGGGCATCACATAGATCACAGGCAGGGGAAACAGTGTCATCCCATGTGGCCTGCTCGACTTTCAAGGTATGGACATGTGAGGTTAGGTTACATCGCTATATCCACCTGCAAGGGCAGCTGGGGAACACTGAGGCCTAACCAGACCGGGCCCAAAAATGCTCAACTCACAAAATTTTGGACTGGAAAGAAAAGATAACAAATCATGTTTGTTGCGGTCTGGTGTTTAATGGAATAGCATGAGGTAGGAAAGGAAGGCTTCAGAGCCTCTGAGCTGTTGGATCAGGCATGGACTCAGAACATCTGATAACAACATCAAAAAAGGGAATGTCACCTCAATAAGGATAGGATAGGGTAGGATAGGGTTACATAGCTGTACCTGCCTACAAGGGCAGCTTAGCTGAAGCAAAAGGTGCCTGTAACCAAACCAAACTAGTGTAAATGTCAACTGAAAGCCTTGAGCTGAGTTCAGAAGCGTCAACTGTAAAAATCACACACACATACACACACACTGTCACTCTAATGAAACAAGCACGCAAAGCCACCTCAATAAAAAAAATTAGTTGCATGCATGAAGAAAGGAGAATGCTGCTGTATTTACCTTTAAAAGTTGAAAGGCAACTAAGCTGAAGCAATAAAAAGTTCATGTAACTCAACCAGTCCGATTTGGAAGTGCATGAGACGTCTGAGTCAGTTAATTTTAGAAAGGAAAGGGCAGCTTAGCTGGTGCAAAATGGTACCTGTAACCAAACCAGAGCAACCTAGAATTGAGTTAGGATAGGGGAGGATAGTATTGCATAGCTGTACCTGCCTACAAGGGCAGCTAAGATTGAATTGTCAACTGGAGGAAGAAGCCTTGTGCCAAGATTTGGGGTGGTAGTTGCTACAAATAACTTATCATCAGTTATCAGTTAAATGAAATGGGCATATATACAGAGTGTGCACACAAATGAAGAGCACCAGGATAGCAGTGACCCAAAAGGAAAATTAGTTTGCCAGAAAATACGTGATGCTTTGCCAGTCCCGCACAATGTTCAAAGAATGTGAGAACAGCATACTCCTGGAAACGGTTCATGAAAACCATTGTTAGGCACTCAGACATGAACCAGAGGGTCCCAGCTCATGTGCAACTTTGAACAGCTGGAACTTGCGCAGAAACACGGTGTATGGTTCAGTTTGGCTTGAAATCTGAGCAAACCTTGGAAATTCAATCCACTTTTTAAAATAAGGCGTTATTATGATAGAAAAGATGTTTTGAATGAGAAACGTGCAGTACAAGCTCCACCTTTACTTAATGCACGCGGCCTGGGACCTTCATAGACTTTTCTTTTCTCCAGGCGTATTTCTGCTTCCTGAGTAATAGCAGAGGCCAAGGCTTAAAGCTGCCACGTTCCCCGGACGTTCCCGCCCACCCTGACCCATCCCAGCCACCAATTGCCCCCGTTCCTTTTGTAATGGTGTCTCTTATATCACTGCTACACACCCTGAGGGCAACTTTAATCAAATGGAGCAGGTTGGAAATATTCCGTCCTTCACCAGTGGCACTTAAACCCCCGGGCCCTTTCCCCTTTTTGAACACCCTAGCACACATACTGAGCTGAGGATTGGAATGTTCCAAAACTTGTTTATGCAGAGCTCTGCCAGTACAATCATAGAATAAGGCTGGATTCAAAGTGCTGGGACGGGCAAGGCCTTGGAGGCTCATAAAAGTTTCCTGTTACTGTCAGTGTCCTGTGAATGTCACAATGTGACAGAAACCCCAAAATGGCCAAGTCAGAACCCTCTGAACACGAACCTGGATACTAGTATCCGGGAGAACCTGGATACTAGTATCTGGGAGTACTCCCAGGATACTAGCCTGACTCGTGAAGCCTCTTACACGTGTCATGGTTGCACGCTACTACCTCTTTTCAGCCACGCTACAAAATTATACTTTTTTGCAAAACTTCGTTGCAATTGAGGCAAAACCATCCCTACGTCTATGAGCAAGGCATTTGTAATCTACGCCCTTTGTCACGTAAATATGAAAACGTGAGAGGTTTGCTACGCAAGCTTGCTGGCTACGCTATGCTGCAATTGTGACATAGTAGCACAGTAGCGTGCAACCTTGACACGCGCAGCACTACGTGGGGGTGCAGGACTAAATAGATGCTGTAGGCACAGGTTTTTGTCCTGAGAAACCAAAGCATTAGCATCATAGCTATTGTTGTCAAAGCCTATTGTGTGAGATATGAATTGTATTTAATTGGGGTTGTTTTATTAAATGCTTCCTCTTTTTAAATTATGTTCCAGCTTCCATTGAGCTTTGGCTCTGTTCCTGTTGTCCCTGGTGTAATACTAATCTGAAGGAAACTTTTGTGGGAAGAATGGACCCCCTCTGAAAGTTTACTTATAATATTCTATGCAAACCAGGTCCAGCTGTGTGCATTAAGGGAAGGTTCCCTGACTAGCAAGCTAGCTAGGGCCTCACCGAGGATCACCCGAGTAGGTGCAGTGAGTTACCTACAATGGAGATTGGGTGGTAAAAAAGTAGGGTTCACGCTGCGGCTAATTAGACGTGCAGACCGAAACCTTGGCCGGCTCCGAGTGCTAGAGTCTAGCACTGCAGACAACTACATTTTACAACCAAGCTTGACCAGCCAGGGTTACAGCCCATATGCTGGGAGTATTTTAAAAGGACGTTTGGGGGGGAGTTGTCCAGCTCCGGAATATTAGTGGAAAAGCTGTGACGTTACACACCATCCTCCTGGGTGTTGGTAGGGCTTTACACATTTAACACACCTCGGATCAAAGATTCAGACCTCAACCACCAACGAGCTAGCACGCTTGCACATAAACTCCATGCACGTTCCGTAAAGTACGCCCACTGACTTGTTACCACCAGGCGCGCATTTGAAAAAAAGAACACTCCTCACAGCCAGGCTCTGGAGCAGGTGCTTCCAGCAATCCTCCAGATCCCCAATATTTCTTTCTGTAGCTTTGTGGTGGAGGAGACTTGGTCCAATAGTACTTCTCCGGTCTGTGATATCTGTGATTCTGATGACACAAAAGATGAAAAACATGTGCTGTTCAGACATTCCAATCCCCAGGTCTGCTCTCTCCATCAAAAGTAAGCCTCAAATTTTGAGCACGACTCCTTTTTTCTACACACTCACGTCTCCCACAGGATGCCCTGTCTAGGCACCATTCACCATGTGAATTCCCAGGATGTCACGTTAAATCGTGGTTGTTGCTGAATCATTGCACAACAACAGTAAATGTGCAGTAACGGTGATTCAGCATGACAAGGATATCAATATTTTTCTTAACCAGGATAACAACAAACTTCCTTTTTTTCTTCATGACCTCATGTGTATTTATGAACAGGCTAGCAGTCAAACGTCTTGACTGAGGCCATTTTTCGCTTGTAACCCTTGCAGCTTTGTGGTAGAGGAGACTCACGCCTCTTTTGAGCCAGTGTGTCTCCTTTTCTTAATTGGTTTAGGGAGACTTTGCCTACATAGTTTTTCTTTTCTTTCTTTCTTTGTGGTGGAGGGGACTTAACAGACGTTTTGAGCCCATGAGTCCCCTTTTCCTTTATTGATGTAGGAAGAGTATCTTCTGCCTTTGATGTTTTCTTTTTCTTTTTGATCACTGCAGGAGCATAGGAAGCATTTTTTTTGGACGGTACTTAATTCTATGTTAATACGTACCAGAGCCAAGGTTAACATGAACGACTTGGAGGGTGTCCTTCGTGAGCATATTATCCATGATTGGAGGAGTCTGGACAGTCTGACTCCACAAGAGGCCCATGCTTCCAGTAGAACCATGAGGACGTACCACACACACTTTGGCATTCCATTGGGCTCTATACCAGGCTGGTGGGATGAAAAGAAGAGAAACAAAAAGCCATTGCTACCTCTCTACCTACGACAAGATATTCCTCATAGATTATTTCGCAGTATTTCATGCTTACGCCTTTCCGGGCACAACCTTCGAGTAGAAACCTTACGGCATCATGGAAATAGGTGCCCATACGAGCTTAGAATTTGCATCAAATGCGACTGGCACACTGTACAAGACGAAGAGCATGTTATCCTGGATTGCCCATCTCAGGATTTAACAGAACTGCGCACTCAGTTCCAGCATCTGTTTAGCTCTGCACCCCCAAGCAGTGCATCACGCCTTAGAGACTTCATGAATCAGGCTGATGTCCTAGGATTAGCCAAGTTCGTGTCTGCTTGCCTGAAATACTGTGACTGAGCTTCTAGCTCATTTTGCTTTTAGTTTGGACTGGTTTGGTTGCAGGCACGTTTTGCTTCAGCTAAGCTGTACAGCTACGTAACCCTTCCCTTCCCTTCCCTATGTTAACAAATTTGTATATTTTTTGTCTGGACAGGGGCACTAGAAGTGGAATATTAGGGGTGGTGAGTGAATCGGGAGGTCCATCCCAAACTTATTGCGCACCTGAAAGGAAAATATTGCATGCTCCTATTTAGATGTCACGACGAGAGTCTGCTGCGCTGATAGTGTGCTGCAAGTTAGTTGAGTTAGTTGGACAGTGGTATTTATCCTTGTGGCAACACAGCTGAGGCTGTGTTGAGAGAACCTTTACTTCACGTAGGAACTCGCAGTAACACCATCTTGTTCTTATCATCTTTGTAAACCCAGTCAAGCCCCTAATAAAGTAGCCCATGTGTGAGTAAGCTTACCTAGCCTTTGGAGGAGGAAGCCAGCAGTGCCACGCCAGTTAAGTGCATCAGTCCAGCATACGAAGCTCAGCCTAATTACCAATAGCATCATCCAGCAAGCCAGGCAAGCAAGAGTCAAGCCGACTCTCCAGAATCTGCATCATATCTGTCAGTAGCTAGAATCTCCAGCCAAACCCGCTTGTTGCTGTACGCCACAGCATCAACACCCTTTCTTCTCTCAACACTGGTCATGGGATGTCAAGACACTGTTATGGCTGCGTCACTTTCTCAGCCTGACATAGAGCATAAAAATCAAAAAAGCAAGTTTGTCGTAAATCAACAGGTATGACAGACTTTTTTTCACTTCTTCATCTTCTACCAGCCTGTGAGCAAATAACCTAACTTTTTCCTTTTTCTTTCCTTTCCCTTTTTTACGGCAGGCTTTTTCACTTCTTCATCTCCTACAAGCCTGTCACATAGCAGAATGGAATGCTGAAGTTTTTTATACCTCCTCATGGTTCTACTGGAAGCATGAGCCTCTTGAGGGTTTGTATTGTCCAGAATCCTCCAATCATGACAATATGCACATGAGTAACACCCTCCAACTCGTGGCTTGGAGCCGTCGACATTACATGCTTGCACAACTCAGCTCAAAAAGGCCTAGTTTGCGACCAAAAGAGGTTCCAAGAACTTTATGATACCTGATGCAGTAGGAAAATAGGCATTTGCTCTGTATCCATTAGATTGCAGTTTGGGTTCAGTTGCTCTTGTAGCACCCAGAAGTTGAGAATGGGTGAAAGTTGCAAGGAATTATATACGCCACAAGAATAGGCAGTCAGCTAAAACAAGTAGACTTTAAAAAATTAATACTCTTGAATGTGTGTGAGAATGTGTGTGCTTCAGAACAAGAAAACTGGCCTTGTCTGCGTGCTTGCCTTGTAAATCATGTGTATGCATGTCGTTTATTTATTTGTATGTGTATCATGTGAGAGCTTGGTGCATACAACAATTCTTGGAAAGCTACGCCAGCCTGCATGGTCACCCAAACAATCGTCTTCTAGAAGGCCTGTCTGGCTCATAAAAATCCTCCACGCTCCCAAAGTCCACCTCTGCGAATTCTAAGCCATCTTGCATTCCGATATCCTCTTGCAAGTTGCCAGCAACGGCTTCCCATGGCACATACACTTGGGCGTCTGCATGGAGTGCGTGAAGTAGCAGAATGAGCGCATTGTGATGGGGCAACATGGAAGGCCTTGGTACTCAATAATGGCCTCCCATGGCACAAGCACTTGGCGTCTGTGCAAAGTAAAGTAAACAATTATGTGAACATCCCAGTGAGGCACTAGAGATGACCCTGGTCGTTTTGAGAGAAACAAAGATTGTGTGAATCTGGAAAATGGAGGAAAAAAGGCCTTTGTAGAAAGCCTAATTTTGCCTAATTTTGCCCGGCTTGACTAGCAAGTGATGAAGGCCAAGTCACGTCAAATTTACTCAGCAAATTCAAGGAAAATGTTGAAAAGATGAGATACTCCTGCTCAAGGATCCGCTAACACAGCTCATTAGCCATTCTCAAGATTGAATTAAGCAAGCCTCCGCAGAGCAACAAGTACAACAGAGGGAGCCAACTGGCATACACTGCCAAACTTGTTTTTTCCCGCTTTTCTTTCTCATATTCAGCCATGCCAACCTTTATTTAATAAAAGAATCCACCAAAAATAATGGAACTCGGGTGAGCCCAGGTCACTCTCCTAGCCTCAGATCACCCAAGAAGGGCCCAAAGCTCTATCCTGGGACCATTTTTCAATAGAATTCAAAACATTGCGACCCCCCATATGCCATGCTAACAGCCTGCACATTCAAAAAAAGGAAAGAAGGAGGTCAAAATTTAACGTTTTTGGCACCCCTGTCTGGGCTTTTTGGGAAAGGGCTGAATTTGCACATCTCACCAACTACTGGGTCTTCACACTCCGTTCTTCTTGTAGTAATTGTTTTCCTGCTTCAAAAACTCCAAATAGTCATAGATCATATATAGAACTCCAAAAAGTTGATTAATTTGTGCTGTGGGTGATCTAGAATGGAGATTTGGTGAAGAATACAGTCTGCCATGGCTAATTAGGCAAGTGCGCCATAAGTGCTAAATTTTTAAGTCTGTCCAAGGAACCAACTGTCAGTCATGGTGCACCTGTGTGGGGAGCACGCAAAGAAACAGGCTTCTGGAAGCCTCAGTTGACCCCTTCTGCTAGTAAATGCTAGAATATTTATAATAAATCCAAAATCCTGGATGCTTCAATGCAAGTTCAATGCTTCTGAGTTACGCTTCTGTTTACTGGCGACCTGGCTGCATGCTGTAAGATAAAAGAATCTACAGTCTACATTACTGTACCTGTCCTTCTGTGGGCACCCGAGCCAAATCTGCAAATAGATATTGTCTTGATGTGCATGCCTCTAGCTCGCTCCTGCATTAGCAGAAATGCACATGGGTTAATGCAGTATTATTTGAGGGGGGTGGGGGTCAAAAGTATGAATGTGTGTGTAAATGTGTACGCATGTGGGTAAGTGTGTGTACGCAAGGGGTTGATATGGGTTACATACACCCACATAAGGGTGTGCTTGCGCATAACTTGTTAAAAAAACACTCCTCCAGCAAGCAAACACATAAGTCACTTATGTATACATGTATAAAGTCACCAGCAAGCTGCCAGCACCTCTTTTGCCTGATTGCAGTGAAGGACTCAATTTTTTAATGCTTCTGCTTTTTCGAAAACTATGAGAAGGACCGATTGTGCAGCATTCAAAAGCTTTCTGGCATTGCGTCAAGGTTTCTTATTACATTAAGAAAAGAGAAGTCTAGGCTAGCCAAGAGGCTGTATGCATTAACGAAAGGTCCCCTAACTAGCAAGCTAGCTCCTTATTACATTTAAAGTGTGCACAATCTGTGTGTGAAACACTCAAAACTTAACGGCCTGGTTTCGTGCTCATTTGGTGCTCATGATGAACAGGATTGAAGTCCGGAAAATGTTTGGTTAAACTTGTGCAAACAAGAGTAGGAAACAGGCAAAATGATTAACAGAACAGGATGAGGCGAGGGAAGAAACGCGCCATACAGCAACCACAGGATAGAGGATGGCACAAACAGGAGCAATAGGAGGCAGAATGGTGGAATGCATGGTGAAAGTGCCTGTGTGTCTGTGGCAAACATGAAGTGGCATAAGGGGGGCATGCAAGAAACACTGATTGCACGGCAAGAAGCTGGGACCCATGCTGAATTGCTTTGTGTTTGATGACTAGCCTATCAGCTTTCAAGAGGAGGAGGGAATGATGGGTGCGCAAAGACTGAGTCTGGGAAGTAGATTGCATAACAAGGGTCCACAATGAGAATTTTTTGACATCTTGTCTGTCCTGAAAGGTGCACGATGGCTGCGCACTGGAAGTTTTAATTCATTAAAGTCAAGGAGCTTAATGATGGTCTGTGTGGTTTTCATTAAGTATGCACCCCTTCTCATAACACCGAGTGCGCGTCAACATCTCAATAGTGGTGACCACCATTCCTTGATCAAGAACACATGGCAAATTGAAGAGAGCGACCGAAGTCTATGCAAGATGCTCTCCAGAAGATGTAATATAGCCAGAGGCAATCAGATGACAAGCAAATACAGATGCACAAAGTCTCCCCCACCAGCAACCGTCCAAAGCCAGAGTCATTTGAGATGACGCACAGCGCCACTGAGGGTTCAGAGGTTGGCCTGCTGCCGCCGCCGCCGCTGCTGCTGCTGCTGCTGCTGCTGCTGCTGTGACTGCTCCCAGATAAGCCCTGCCTATTTTCATCTTCAGCTTGAGAGCTTCCGTCTAGGCTGCCACCAAGGCTTGTAGGATTGCCTACAATGATTGGAAAGTCAAAATTGCAAGTAAGCCAAATTGGTGGTTGTAGGAAGAGGGGCAATGCATTAGCATGGAAAATGCACTTAGATGCGGGAAACAAGCAAGGGCAAGCAGGGGCAAAACTATTGCAATAGTACCAAAGGGCAAAAAATGTAGGCATAACAAAAAAATCAGGGCAGCGTTATTCCCTGTTGGCCTGGTTTGGATGGCTGGATGTCCTAGCAATATGTATGTTGTAAGGTGATTGCTGGATGTCCTAGCAATACGTACGTTGCATGGTAATGCTTGTTATAAGTGTATGTTGTGTGCATTGAAAGATGAGGCTTCCTACCCAACACCTTGTTCTGACTTCTTCTTCTGGAAATAATGACAATAGAATGCTGCCTTGACTTCTGCTTACAATTTTGTTGAACTTGCACAGTTTCACACACATGATCCATTGCAACTCATGTGAACAGCAGGTTTCAAAGTTTTGCACCTGCAGTGCTGCCCGCCTGCATTTTGCCTCCACCATAAGAAAGTTGTCACATTGTGCTCCTGCAATGCGCACCTGCACTATTACTCTTCCTCCTGGCTTGGCACGTCTCCAACACACATTGCACACCTGCACTATTCCTCCTGTCTTGGCACGCCCCCACCACACATTGCACACCTGCACTATTCCTCCTGTCTTGGCACGCCCCCACCACACATTGCACACCTGCACTATTCCTCCTGTCTTGGCACGCCTGCAACACACACTGCACACCTGCAATATCCTCCTGCCCTGTCTTGGCACGCCCCCACCACACATTGCACACCTTCAATGTCCTCCTGCCCTGTCTTTGCGCACCTCCACCACGAGGATGTTGTAACAGCTTGGACAAGCGCAAGGTCAGCTGCCTGGGGCTTACGTTGCACACGCTTGACCTGTCGACTTGCAGGGGCAAGCATCCACAGCATTTGTGTCACAAGTGAGCATTATGAGAGCGAAAGATCTGCTGTGCCTGGGGCTTCCGTTGCACACGCTTGACCTGTCAACTTGCAGGGGCAAGCATGCAGCGCGTCTGTGTCCAGTGTGCGTTAGCGCTCCAAGACTATGACAGCAAAAGATCTGCTGCACATAGGGGGCTTGCATCGTAAATGCTTGACTGCCTGAAACCAGAAGTGCGTAGAAAGCGACTGGCAGAACAGAAGCCTGCTGCTTGAGGTTTTTGTGGTGCCTATGTTACACCTCCTGTAACCTTGCTGTCATGAGAGGCATGGCTGTCATGATAGGTTTGCATATGGGGCCTGTGCTTGACCTGTGAGCTTGCTGTCATGAGAGACATGACTGAACACAATGGCCTTGGCCCCCAGCACAACTCTTATCGTTGTATGTAGCACCCCAGGTATCCAGCTGGCTTTGGTACAACTTCAGGCTTGTCCGGGGTTGTTGTGCCACGCACTCCAAGGAATTGGTGTCCAACTTTATTACATGGCCACCTCACAAGCAATTTTCAAAGCTGAGATTGGATCGCATGCCTCCCGCGCTCACGCTTTACCTACACCTCTCAAAAGATGTCATCTAGAGCTCACCTGGACACCAAGATTTATCAGGCGTTGCTTCAAAAAGATGCTGTTGTTGGATGCAGCCCCTGCAGACAGCCGCGCTTGCCGATACCTGCAGCCATGTCGGTTGACCATGATCAACGCATTTCAAGGGATTCAATGTCCAGCATTTTTGTTGTGGAGATGGTCAGAAGCTAGATGGTCAGATGGTCAGAAGCTATCCTGTAATGAAGATGGTCAGAAGCTATACTCTTTCAAGAAACTGGGCCAGCAACGTGTCACACAATCCTCCATTGTCAATGTTTTCATCGCACTTCCTAAAGGTGTAAAAGCAAGGGGAACTCTTTACCACTGCTAGCTAGCTTGCATTTGGCCTCCACCCCAGGCAGCCTGCTTGCTATCCTCTTAATCAAGACATGAAGAATAATGAAAGTAAGCCCCCCCCTCTCTCTCTGTGTGTATGTATGCGTATGTGTGTCTGTCTGTCTCTCACCCTACAAACATAGCTGTCACTTGTTGCCCTATACCACCCTCACCCCAGGACATGGCCTTGCTGCTTGTTACCTTTCAACGAAATCCTGCAAATTGTATTGTTGCTAGTTTTCCTATGCCGCTCTCACCGTTGAACATAGTCCTGCCGATTTTTGAACATCCTCTTGGCAAGGGGCCTGCAGCGCAGAGGGCGTTGATCTTTTTCATGGGCCTGTAGCTTAGAGAACATACACATGCCATTTTGAGGTGGAGAGTGTTTTGCAGCAGAAATCATGTGTTGATGCTATTCATGGGCATACAGCGCAGCGAGAGTAGTGAATGTATCATATAAGGGGCTTGCAGCATAAAGGAGGATGAAATAAATGCAGAGTCTGCAGCAGAGTGCATGACTGACAACTAAGACAGCCTGCTTGCATGTGTAAATGAGAAGGCTGAAGAAGATTTTTCAGAGGCATCATATTTCTAGGTTTTGCGCAAGCAGGGACAGGAGTACTTTCCAAGATCCCTCCTCGAGACAAGGACATTCACATTCCTTGTTGAACTAATTTCTTGTCCAGACACCAACCCCTTCATCACTTTGGAAACTGCAACAGCCCGACATGCTCATGCTGTAACCAGACTCAAATCCCGCAGCTCAAAAAATCCAAACAGGAATAACAAACAGGAATAACAAAGTATTTATTTTTCCTGCTGTCCGCAGTCATCCCTCAACCCTCAAACACATTATGTTTGTGGGACGATACACTGTCTGTACGGTATTCTTTTCTGTGCCATTCACTCCTCCGGCATAGCCGCGGGAGACTGCCAACGGATGTCTTTTAGTTGCAGCAGCCTTGTGGTGGAGGGGACTCACAGCTCTCGTGAGCCAATGTTTCCCCTTTTCCTTTGTTGATGCAGGGAGTGATGCCTCTGCCTACGTACTTTTCTTTTCATTCTAGTTCCAGCATGTATGTAAATCTTTAAACCCAAGCGCGCTGCCCATCATGACACCCATCTCAACCCAACATGTGTACATACGTGCGCATCTCGAACGCTACCTGAGCAGCTGGGGTTACATCTCAAGTGCTTCGTGCTCAAAGCATCCAGAAGAGGCGCGTGTGTTGCTGATAGGAGGCGCACAAACGTCTCATTTACCCGCTGAATGTTCCCACACTGACGTGCTGTTACGGTCTATCACTGTCATCTAAATCGTGCAAGAGCATGAACATGCCAGTGAGCAGGCTTAACCCAACAGATCCTTCTTGAGGAGCACTGGTGCATGTGTGTGCGTGGCACTCAGTGCATGTGGGTGCATTGCCATTAGTGCGGGTGCGTGTGCGGAGAGGGCGATTGCTCTCGGTGCGTGTGCTTACCCCAGTGTGTATAGTGCGGACATGGGTCAGGGTTAGTGCGGTTGCTGCTTTCAGGGTTCAGGGTTAGTGCGGTTGCTGCTTTCAGTGCGTGTTCGTGAAGCGAGAGGGTAGGAGGGGGGGGGGGGGTGCGTGTGTGTGTATGTGTGTGTGTGTGCGTGCATGCGTGGGGCATGGCTCCTGGTGTGTGTGCGTTCTTCAGTGCTTGCCCCTGTGTGCCTCGTGCGTGCAGCATGGTCAGTGCGTGGGGCATGGCTCTATTGGTGCGAGTAGGACACCCCGTGCGTGATACAGTGCGTGTGCGTAGCATGGCCTGCACAGTGTGTGTGCGTGCAGCATGGTGGCCCTAGTGCTTGCCCCTGTGCGTGTGCGTGCAGGCTACCTGGCGCGGTTCCGTGCAGCAAGGGTGGCCCTAGTGCGGGTGGGGGTGCGTGGAGTAGCATTGTCCTTAGTGTGTGTGTGCGTGGAAAGCCTCCAGTGCGTGTGCGCGGAGCATGGTCCAGAAGGTCTTCAGCGAGTGGATGACATTTAGCGTGTGCGCCAGTGCATGTGTGTGCAAATATCCTGCCTGTGCGTGCTTCAGTGCGTGTGCGTGCAGCGTGGTCAGTGCGTGCAGGGGCCACGGTGCGTACCTCATTGTCCCCGGTGCGTGCAAGATGCCCCGTGCGTGCAGCATGGTTCCAGGTGTGTGCCCTAATGCGTGTGTTCCCAGTGCGTGCATCTGTGTGTGTGTGTGTGTGTGTGTGCGCGTGCAGCATGGGCTGCAGTGCGTGCAAGACCAGCAGTGCGGGCAACACGCCTGGTGTGTGCATTGGCCCCTGTGTGTGGAGCATGGTCTTCAGTGCGCCAAGTGCGTATGCGTGGAGTAGCATGGCCCGCAGTGCGAGTGCGTGCAAAACCGGCAGTGTGTGCAGGACCAGCAGTGCGTGCAAGGCATCCAGTACGTGTGCGTGTGTGTACAAGTTGCTCAGTGCGTGTGCGGGGGGCAGCAGTGCCTCAGTGCGGGTAGCACGGCCAGTGTGCATGTGCGTGCTTCAGTGCCTTCAATGCCCCCCATGCGTGTGCGTGCAGGGTTGACGCCAGTGCGTGTGCGTGTGCAGGGAGCAGCAGTGCCTCCAGTAGGTGTGCAGGTAGCATGGGCCCCGGCGCGTGTGCGCGTGCGTGCATGGGCCCTGGTGCGTGTGCGTGTGCGTGCATGGGCCTTTGAGCTTGTGCTTGCAAGGCGCCCAGTGCGTGTGCGGGTGCAGGTGCATGCAGCATGGGCCCCAGTGCGTGTGCGTGTGCGTGCAGCATGGGCCCCAGTGCATGTGCGTGTGCATGCAGCATGGGCCCCAGTGCATGTGCGTGTGCATGCAGCATGGGCCCCAGTGCATGTGCGTGTGCATGCAGCATGGGCCCCAGTGCGTGTGCAGGTGCATGCAAGACACCCAGTGCGTATGCGTGTGCGTGCAGCATGGGCCCCAGTGCGGGTACGTGCAGCATGTAGATTGGAAAAAGGAAAACAGGTGCGCATCATAAAATTCACCTGCGTCCATATTTGTGTGGTAAGAGAAGAAATCAAAGAAAGAAAGTAAAAACATTGCTTGACAAAAAAAAAACTCCCGATTTGAAAGCAATTCAGCAAGGATCGCGTGCACAGTTCCATAAATTGATATGAAACTGGAGTTGCATTGTTTTTATGCCTAGACTCTGCATGTAAGGATTGTTGGTGCTTGACCTGGCCAAAACCCTAGATAATGCTTGGACATTTTAAGCCATGCGCTGCTGAATGTGCAGGATGTTGCAGCGCCCTTCCTCCCAACTCACAAATTTCCATGTTGCGCACAAATGTTTGACAAATACCCACTTTGACTGTGCTGCATATTTTCAAACAGCAGGCTGTTTGCTTTGGTATTGCGAGCAGCTCCATTGCATTTAGCACATTTCCCTTCAGACCTTTCTTTTGCATCCAAATATTTTGAGGCGTTCTTGCTCATGGACGTCGTAACTGCTGCGCTTGTGGTGCACACTTACTTGTGGCTCAGCAACTCTTTGTCAGCCCCTGCTTGAGGAATTGACCATGCTTGCGATGCACACTCACTTGTGGTTCAGCTTTTTTTTGAAGTCCCGCTCATGCAGCTGCTTGAAGTGCTTGGACAAATCTTCAGCGGACTTGCACTTCCTGCCGCACATCTCGCAGCGGAAGGGGTTGTCCTGCGGCACGTCCTCCTCTGGCAGCCCTAAGTGCATAAGCAGCAACACAAAGCTCGCACCATCATAGCCTATTGGGAATTCTAGTTGGAGTGCTGCTGCTGCTTGTCCATCTCTAGCAGCCCTGGCTGCATGAGCAACAACACAAAGCTCACACCATCATAGCCTACTGAGGCTTCTATTTGGATTGCTGCGGTTTGTCCATCTGCTGCAATTTGTCCATATCCGTCTGCCCAAAGTGCAAGAGCAGCATCACAAAGCACACTACATCATCACATATTAGACTTCTCCTCTCATTTGGGGCAATCCTGCGGCTTGTCCACCTGCGGCTGCCTTACATGTGTAAGCAGCAAGACCCTGGTTTGCCCACCTGCAGCCAGCCTCTGGTTTTCCAGCCTGACAAGAGAGTACGCCTCAGGGCCCAACTTCTTAATATCCAGGACGCTCGGGGGAATGTACCTGCAGCATACCAAGCAGGCAATTGCCACTCTTCCTGGAATTGCTGCCATGCAGTTTTGCTCTGGGTCCCCTGCCAGCCAAATGGACTAAATTAGACCTCTAATCGTAACTGTGGTGTAGGATGCTTTGGAGATGCACAAACCAGGCTTAGGCACCAAGCTCGGTGATGATGGGGGACTCTGCGCTGGTGCTGCACGCATATATCCTCTTGTTTCAACGGATGGCCAGGGAATGCAACTGCATCTTCAAACCAGATTCTAGACTCAAAGTGGACTCACAGACCTACTGTAGTCCTGTAAATGTTCCATTAAACAACCCACTGTGGACTCACTGTGACCCACTGTGTGGAATGGCCTCTTGTGTGAACTCACCGTGAAGTTACTCTGTCTGCTCTATGAATATCTTATGATTTTCATGAGTAAACAAGTTCACTGTAGACTCCTACTTTCCTGCTGCTCTCCTGGAAACTTTGGGAACACTCCTCCAGCAAGCCTTTGAGCAAAGTACTTGCAAGCAAGAAAAGAAGCGCAGGTTGGACCCAGAAACGAAATCTGTGGAGTGTTCCACGGCTTCAGAAAGGCAAGACGCAACACTCATAAAAAAAGGGTGGGCCAGGAAACTCATGCCTGCTCTTGTGGCTGCTTTGATTGATCAGGGCTTGGCATATTTGTTTCAATCCCACAAGCACAGAAGACTCCTTGAAGCAGTCGAAGCATGAAGAAGAGAGCGCAACATCCATTCAATAGAGGATTGTCATTCTCGTCGGATGTGTAGAAAAGTTGACGGGAGCTGGGCCACGTTTGAGGGTAGAAGCACAAGTGATGATGAGGACGCAATGGCATTCCAGTGCATCACTTGCAGTTAGAAATTGATGGCCAGACCTGAAGGTTTCATCATTGTTGAAGAAAAAAGAAGCAACTGCGCGCTAGTTCACTCCTTGCAAGGGCCTCACCTGAAGGTGTCATCATTGCCAAAAGCAGAGATTGACTTGACCCTTCCGTAAGGCTCCAGCTGCTCCCTGTACGAAAAACAAAGAAGTGCTCTGCTCCAGTTGCATCATGCGATGAAGATGAAATAAAATGAAAGACTATGCCGGCCAAAAAGGCTGCGTGCACCAAAAGGAAAGATTCCCTAATTGGCATCATGAGAAGCAAGAATGGTGCAGGAACCACACAGAGATGCACCAGTCCGTAAGCCAGATAGAAACCTGGCACTGCATAACCCAAGCTTCTCTCTGTACAAAACTCAATCACATCGGAGCAAATGCACTTTGGAACAAATGCACATACGGAAACATATCACACTGGAACAAAGGACATTGGAACGAATGCACATATGGAAGCATGGCACAGGTTGCTCATTTTGCACAAAACTCAATCACATCGGCACAAAGGAGATTGGAACGAATGCGCATATGGAAGCATGGCACAGGTTGCTCATCCTGCACAAAACACCAAGAAGGCTATCTGTTAGCAGTTGTTTGCTCCATATGATCCACAGTGTGGCTGCAAACAATGGGGGCATGAGCAACAAAAAAGATGCCCTGACACTGAAAATATGTTTTTGCGCAACGTTAATGGCACTGCAGGTCAGCATTGAACACTGACTCTGTGATGAACCTCATCTTTGCCACAGCTTCCAAGACAATAAAAAAAGTGTAGGGATGCACACTGCAGAGCATGAGCCTGCAGCTCCCCCCCCCCCCCCCACACACACACACACGCACACCTTTTTCGGGCAGGTCTGGATTTCGGATTAGCTACAGCTTCAGAACAATGTGCTTGCAACCATAAAGATATTTGCAAGCATGTGCATTCGCCAACACACACACGCCCACACATACATACACACAAACGCACACGCTCACACGTTCACATGCAGATACTTGGCTTACCTGATGCTGGGGACAACTTCCTCGGGTGGGCAGTCA
>OU611763.1:632014-759514 GCA_914767535.2 Dunaliella primolecta | reverse complement strand
TGAATGCGCCTGTATCTACAATGCCAATGGCAAGTGTATGGGCATGCTCGCTATAGACAGGCTCAAGACCCTGCTTGAAGCCTACAAAGCTTCCAAAAGGGCAGGCATCCATGACACCATCCAGCCCCCTGTCCAGGATTCAGCAACTGAAATTATGGGTTTGCTCTCTCGCCAAAAGGCTCAACAAAAAAATATTTTTGCACAGAGCAAAAAGGTTTTTAATTCAAACAAGTTTATTACTCCTTCCAGCATACGATCATCCCTGCAGAAATGGTGCATGGTCTCAGTGGAGAGGTACTCCAGCCCTCTTGACTTTGAAAATACCTACAATACCTTCAGTACAAATTGCCGGGACCAAGTTTTTGGGGCACACACAGACGCCCTCTCAGTGCGCTACACGGGCTTCTCCTTCTGCCATCCACCCCATGATGATGAAATAATGTTTAAACTCATGCGCCAAGCAGTACATTCCTCCCTCCAAAGCACAAATCCAGTTGCCACTTTCATGCTCCTGCCCCACTGGAGAGGCTTCAGCTGCAACGCTTATATGAGCTGGCTCAAACAATACCCAGACGCTGCAAAAGTGCTTGCCAAATTCCCTGCAAGAAAAATCCAATTCCAAGCACCACAACACTGGTTTGATACCATACCCAATCCTACCCCACCTTCCTATCCTATGCAACTCATCGTTGTGTGGAACTCTAATGCCAGAGCATTACTAGATAGCGCTAACAAAGACTAGTTCCAGTCCCTCCAGCAAGATGTAAAGCAAGACACACCAGAGGCTACTTGGCTACCCTTGGATACTCCAAATCCAGTCACGCCACTGCGAACACACCAACACCTTGCATCAAACACTTGGAAGCAGAAATTCCAATCACTCCCTCCTGACACTCATAGCTGCTCACACAAATGCCCTCGAGAAAGGGCAACATTCACCCCTGCCAACTTTAGAAAGATGTTCACACCCAAAATCAAGGATTGGAGGGAAATGACCTACACCGATGGCAGTGTAATCAAACACAAAGATGACGATTCCCCACCGCTATCAGGTTCAGGTGTTTACAAACCAGGAAGAGACGCTACTCAACCATCCCAACACTTGCAACTGCACATAAAACCCAATGGCCATGGGCCTACCAATACCATCATAAGAGCAGAACTCGTGGGTATCCTTGTGGCGCTCCAACATGAACAAACCACAATTGCCACTGATAGTGCATCCTGCCTCTTTCAGATTTCAAATCAAACCCTTCATCCCATGCGCATGAGGTATCACCTACATGCAGAGCTCATCCATGCCATATCAACCATATTAGAGCACTCCCCTCACCCTATCCATTTTTATAAAGTCAAAGCCCACTCTGGCATCATAGGAAATGAGGGGGCTGACGCTTGCGCTCGCACCACAGCCCTCTCTGACACAATAGACATTACGCTTCCGGATGCCAGGGACCCTTTCCACAATTTTTATTGGCTCTCATTAAAGACCACTTCCACACAAAATGACGGCAGGCACCGCTCCCACACTTTCCCGATACACTATCTCACCAACCTGAGCGACAAACACACATGCACAAGAAACACAGACTTGGCTCTGCTGACACCTCTGGCTACCACTACCAGAGATGGCAGAAGCTTAACGATGCCACACCATCCACCACCAACGCAAACACTGAAGCTCACAACCCAATCTCTCAGCTTGCAAACAAGGAAATCAGCAACTCCTTCTGGAAAAATCCAAAGATTACCCTTAAACAACAAATAAATCTCTCATGAAATCTCTCATGAAATGTCTCATGAAATCTCCATGAAATGTCTCATGAAATCTCTCATGAAATGTCTCATGAAATATCGAACGGATACCCTGTACACACAGAGCCATGCCTTCAACTTTAACTTTTCCAGTTCTGATAGGTGCCCACTCTGTGCAAATACAGACATCATTTATCATGTTCTGCTTAGGTGTACCAACCCAACAATGAGTGGGATGCACACCAACAGACACCACGCGGCCCTTAGTCTCTGTATAGAAGCCCTCAGCAAAGGCCGTTTTGGCTCATCCCTCATTAGCATGGATGGCTGCAATCATGACAGACTTCTGGATCAAGGCGTACAAGTCCCTGAAAACACCCCTCGAGCTATTCCAGACTGGGGTTTCCCAATTGGCGCTGCCTCACCTGCACGGCACCAAAGCCGCCCTGACGCTCTATTTGTGCGCCATATCCCAGGCAGACAAGCCCACCTTGATCCTACCAGGATGCCACCACAAGATAGGAATTTTCACCTTGTTGAACTCAAATTCTGCCCTGACACAAATCCCTTCATCACCTTAGAACGTGCACAAACTCAACACTCCCACATCATAAGCAGACTTAAAACACGCAGCTTAAGAAACCCAAACAGGAATAACAAAGTGACTTTGCACATCATCTGAGTTGGTGTTGGTGGCACGATTTACAACAACTATACAATCACACCTCTCATATATCTGGGCCTGACCAAACAAAAAGCTGAATCAGTAGCCTCTCAGCTCAGGGACCATGTCATCCAAAGATTATCCACCATCATTAACACTAGACATGTATTTTGTTTTCAGGGAGCATCTGGGAGGGGCTTTGCTGGGCGCGCGGCGGCGGCAGAGGATGGGAGAAGGAGAGTCCGAGCGCTCAGGGGCATGGCAAGCAATCCCCCGGATCCCCATTAGTTCTGTCTCTTGCTCTCTCCTAGGCTAGTTTTGTCTAGTTCAGGTGGAGGGCCTCCTGGTGAGGCCTCTAACTTCTGTTAGGGGTTCTTCCCTTAATGCACGGGGCCTTTGGCTTGCGTAGACTTTTCTTTTCTTTTTTCCTTTTTTCAGGTGTGACAGTCTTTTTTTTCACTTGTTCATCTTCTACCAGCCCGTGAGCACATAGCCATAGGTCGAGAGGTATGGCAGGCTTTTTCACTTCTTCATCTCCTACCAGGCTGCCAAATAGCTGACTGGAATGCCGGAGTGTTTTTGTACATCCTCATGGTTCTACTGGAAGCATGAGCCTCTTGAGGGGTCATGTTGTCCAGACGCCTCCAATCATGATGATATGCACATGAAGAACACCCTCCAACTCGTGGCTTGGAGCCGTCAATATTTCATGCTTGCACAACTTAGCTCAAACAGGCCCAGTTTGCGCTCAAAAGAGGTTCCCAGAACCCCATGATACCTGATGCAGTAGGAAAAATAGGCATTTGCCCTGTATCCATTAGATTGCAATTTGGGTTCCGTTGCTCTTGTAGCACCCAAAAGTTGAAAATGGGTGAATGTTGCAAAGAATTACACATGCCACAAAAATAGGCAGTCAGCTACAACAAGTAGACTTGAAAAAAATAATACTCTTGAATGTGTGTGAAAATGCTTCAGAATAAGAAAACTGGCCTTATCTGCGTGCTTGCCTTGTAAATCATGTGTATGCATGTCGTTTATTTATTTGTATGTGTATCATGTGAGAGCTTGGTGCATACGACAATTTTTGGGAAGCCGGCGGGCTCTTTAGAGAATATTGGGGGGTTCGCGTGCCAGAAGTTTCTTAAACATGTATGGTCATTACATTTGTTATAAGGGCCCTCTGCAACCTCATCAGCACCACAAACGTGACACTTGACCCTATGCGCACCTTGTGCACTTTAGAAAATAAGAATGCAGCCTGGCTGTGACCCCGGATGCAAAGAGAGAGGGTAGGATCAGCGAGGCCAAAACTACAATGCTCAAACTATCTTTCAAACATCCACTTGCCCAATGGTCCTGGGGCACCCTTTCCCCCTTATGGCTGACTTGCCATTGCTTTACACTGCACATGTGCCTGGCCCACGCAGCTTCCTGCTTTGGCAGATATATCTGCCACCTCAGCAGTGGCAAACCCAAGGAGAAAACCTATGCTGAAACACTTGAGCAAGTTCAGCCTAAATGGGGCACCTCTCGAGGGTAAGCACCCCATGCACATGTGATCATACTGTATAGCCCAAAGAAAAAGCAGAAATGATGCAGCCAAGCAGTGGTTGGAATGGAGAGGATGCCTTTTTTATGGTGCTGTTTTCGTTTGGTGAGACCCTTGCTAGCTTGCTATGTAGGGAACCTTTCCTTAACGCATGCGGCCTTTTGGCTGGCATAGACTTTTCTTATTCTTTCCTATTTTCAATTGCTGCCGCTGACAAGGACAAGCACAGACATGCCGGGGCTGGGCTGGAGGGGACACATGAGCCAAAGGATGGGCTTATGGGGATGCCAAAGCCAAGCAGTGGTTGGGCTGTTGCCATGCAGCAAGCCCTGCAGTCATGCTTGGGGGCAGTAACTAGCCCACATAAGGGAACATTAGGGTTCAAGAAAACCCCCAAGGCTATGTGACGATGCTTGGGAGCAGCTTGGAATGCTGATCGGCGAATAGGAGTATGTAAATGCTGCAGCATTTTTGGGAGTTTGCAAGGTACAATGGGCATCGTGTTTTAAACTTGAGAGGAGGTAGGAAGAGAGTCACAACGGAACTAAATCAATTTCTTTTACCATTAGGGGGCCCATTGCAGTTACAGGCCATGCTTCTTCCTAAGGTACAACTTGAACGGTAGCCAGCCTCTGTGCCTCTATGCCAAGCGCTTTAACAGCCAAACTGGCCCTTGCCCCTTGCCCCTTATATGGCACACCATGTGACACTTGCCACACTCTGCTCAGAGGCATTTGCCTAAAAAATAAACAAGAATGCTTGCCCATTGCCATCAAGGAATCATCATATGCAGCAAAGCAATCGGCAAAGGAGCCTTAGGATCCTCTCTTCATGCAGTAGGAGCATTCAACAAAGACAAATTTTGGTAGTTGGAAAGGAAAATAAAAAGGATAACGCCAGCCAGAAGGCCGCGTGCATGAAGGAAAGGAAAGGTTGCATAGCTGTACCTGCCTATGTGGGCACATGTGGGTAACTCCGTTCTCACTTCTCAATCTCAGCTGGCTCTCATAGGGAAGAGGAGGGCCCTTGCTGGGATGTTGGGTGGCATGCTTACATGCTTACAAGGGATGGGTCTTGAGCTTGCCAGTCAGGGCCTGCCTGGCAGTCAGACAGTATCAAAGGTCCCATGGTGGGGGCCAACTTGCTGAGGTAGACTTCTGCGCCTGCTCTTCCTCTTGTTCTGTGTGGCGGGGCCCTGCCTTTCAGGTTACAGGTTACAGGAAAAAAGAAGACCTCCAGTCAAAACGGTTGACTGCTAGCCTGCTCATAAAAAACAACAATTCATGTAGAAAAGGAAAAAGTAGGTCACCCAAACAATCGTCTTCTAGAATGCCTGTCTGGCTCATACAAATCGTCCATGCTCCCAAAATCCGCCTCTGCGAATTCCAAGTCATCTTGCATTCCGATATCCTCTTGCAAGTTTCCAGCAACGGCTTCCCATGGCACATACACTTGGGCGTCTGCATAGAGTGTAAAGTAGCAGAATGAGCGCATTGCGGTGTGGCAATATGGAAGGCCTTGGTACTCAACAATGGCCTCCCATGGCACAAGCACTTGGGGTCTGTGCAAAGCGTGTAAAGAATGATGTGAACACCCCAGTGAGGCACTAGAGAAGACCCTGGTTGTTTTGTAAGACCAAAGATTGTGTGAACCTGGAAAATGGAGGAAAAAAGGCCTTTGTAGAAAGCCAAATTTTGCCCAGCCTGACTAGCAAGTCAGGCTAGTGATAAAGGCCAAGTCACGTCAAAGTTACTCGGCAAATTTAAGTTAAGATGTTTAGAAGATGAGGAGCTATTTCTGCTTAAGGATGCTAACACAGGTCATTCGCCATCTTCAAAATTGAATTAAGTAAGCCTCTGCAGAGCATCAAGACAAGCACGACAGAGGGGGTCAATTGGCATACACTGCCAAACTTGATCTTTCCAGTTTTTCTTTCTCGTATTCAGCCATGCCAACCTTTATTTCATAAAATATTCACCAAAAAATAATGGAACTCGGGTGAGCCCAGGTCACTCTCCTAGCCTCAGATCACCCAAGAAGGACCCACAGCTCCATCCTGGGAACATTTCTCAAAAGAATTCAAAACAATTGCAACCCCCCATATGCCATGCTAACATCCTGCACATTCAAAAGAAGGAAAGAAAAAGGTCAAAATTTAACGTTTTTGGCACCCCCGTCCGGGCATTTGGGGAAATGGCTGAATTTGCGCACCTCACCAACTACTGGGTCTTCACTCCAATTTTCTTGTAGTAATTGTTTTCCTGCTTCAAACTCTCCAAATAGTTATAGATTATATATAGAACTCTAAATAGTTGACCAATTGGTGCTGCGGGTGATCTGGAATGGAGATTTGGTGGTGAAGAATACAGTTCATGCCATGGCTAAATAGACAAGTGCGCTGTAAGTGGCAAAATTTTAAAGTCTCAGTCATGGCGCACCTGTGTGGGGAGCACGCAAAGAAACAGGCTTTTGGGGGCCTCAGTTGACCCCTTCTGCAAGTACATGCTACAATATTGATAAAAAGAAAACCTTAAAGCTTCAATGCATGTTCAATGCTTCCGAGTTACGCATCTGTTTAATGGCGACCTGGCTGCATGCTGTAAGATAAAAGAACCTACAATCTACATTACTGTACCTGTCCTTCTATGGGCACTTGAGCTGAATTCGCAAATAGATATTGTCTTGATGTGCATGCCGCTGGCTCGCTCCTGCATTAGCAGATATGCATATGGGTTAATGCAGTATTATGTGAGGGGGGTGGGGGTAAAAAGTCTGAATGTATGTATATGTGTACGCATGTGGGTTAATGTGTACGTAAGGGGTTGATATGGGTTGCATAAACCCACATAAGGGTGTGCTTGCGCATAACTTGTTTGAAGAATACTCCTAGAGACCACCAGCAAGCAAAGACACAAGTCATGTATACATGTGTAAAGTCACCAGCAAGCTGCCAGCACCTCTTTTGCCTGATCGAAGTGAAGGACTCAAAATTTTAAACACTGCTTCTTTTTCGAAAACTGTAAGGAACGCTGATCGCACAGCATTTTGAAAACTTTCTGGCATTGCGTCAAGGTTTCTTATTACATCAAGAAAAGAAAAGAGAAGTCTACGCTAGCCAAAGGCCTTGTGCACTAACGAAAGGCCCCCTAACTAGCAAGCTAGCTCCTTATTATGTTCAGAGTGTGCACAATCTGTGTGTGAAACGCAACATAAATAGCCTGGCTTGATGCTCATTAGGTGCTCATGATGAACGGGATTAAAGTCCAGGAAATGATTGGTCAAACTTGTACAAGCAAATACAGATGCACAAAGTCTCCCCCACCAGCAACCGTCCAAAGCCAGAGTCATTTGAGATGACGCACAGCGCCACTGAGGGTTCAGAGGTTGGCCTGCTGACGCTGCTGCTGTGGCTGCTCCCAGATAAGCCCTGCCTATTTTCATCTTCAGTTCGAGAGCTTCCGTCTAGGCTGCCACCAAGGCTTGTAGGATTGCCTACAATGATTGGAAAGTCAGAATTGCAAGTAAGCTAAATTAGTGGTTGTAGGAGGGGCAATGCATTAGCATGAGAATTGCACTTAGAAGTGGAAAACAAGCAAGGGCAAGCAGGGGCAAAACTATTACAACAGTATCAAAGGGCACAAATTAAGGCATAAAATTTTAGGGCATAAAATAACCAAAAAATCAGGGCAGCATTATTCCCTGTTGGCCTGATTTGGATGGCTGGATGTCCTAGCAATATGTATGTTGCATGGTGATGGCTGGATGTCCTAGCAATATGTATGTTGCATGGTAATGCTGGTAATGAGTGTGTTGTGTGCATTGAAGGGTGAGGCTTCCTACCCAATACATTATTCTGACATAATGATGAAGAATGATGCCTTGACTTCTGCTAACAATTTGTTGAGCTCGCGCAGTTTCACTCTCACACACATGATCCATTGCAACTCATGTGAACAGCAGGCTTCAAAGTTTTGCACCTGCAGTGCCGCCCTCCTGCCTGTTGCCTCCACCACAAGAAAGTTGTCACATTGCGCTCCTGCACTGCGCACCTGCACTATTCCTCCTGTCTTGGCACGTCTCCAACACACATTGCACACCTTCAATGCCCTCCTGCCCTGTCTTTGCGCGCCTCCACCACGAGGATGTTGTAACAGCTTGGACAAGTGCAAGATCTGCTGCCTGGGGCTTCCGTTGCACACATTTGACCTGTCGACTTGCAGGGGCAAGCATCCACAGCATTTGTGTCACAAGTGAGCATTATGAGAGCGAAAGATCTGCTGTGCCTGGGGCTTACGTTGCCCACGCTTGACCTGTCGACTTGCAGGGGCAAGCATCCACAGCACTTGTGTCACAAGTGAGCATTAAGAGAGCGAAAGACCTGCTGCCTGGGATTGCGTAGTACGCGCTTGACTGCCTGATGCCCATGAGTTTGCACTGAAAGTGACTGACAGATGTTTCAAGGATCTGCTGCTGGAGGTTTGCACGGTGCCTGTGCTTGACCTGTGCATGGAGCTTGTTGTGCATTGAACTTGCATGGTGCCTGTGCTTGACCTGTGCACTTGCTGTGCATTGCGCTGGTTGTGCATTGAACCTGTGCACTTGTCCATTAAGCTTGCATGGTGCCTGTGCTTGACCTGTGCACTTGCTGTGCATTGCGCTGGTTGTGCATTGAACCTGTGCTTGACCTGTGCACTTGCTGTGCATTGAGCTGGTTGTGCATTGAACCTGTGCACTTGTCCATTAAGCTTGCATGGTGCCTGTGCTTGACCTGTGCACTTGCTGTGCATTGCGCTGGTTGTGCACTGAACCTGTGCACTTGTCCATTAAGCTTGCATGGTGCCTGTGCTTGACCTGTGCACTTGCTGTGCATTGCGCTGGTTGTGCATTGAACCTGTGCACTTGTCCATTAAGCTTGCATGGTGCCTGTGCTTGACCTGTGCACTTGCTGTGCATTGAGCTGGTTGTGCATTGAACCTGTGCACTTGTCCATTAAGCTTGCATGGTGCCTGTGCTTGACCTGTCACTTGCCGTCTTGAGAACCATGACTGACTTGCTTTCATGAGAGCCATGACTGAAAACAATGGCCTTGGCACCCAGCACAACTCTTCTCAGTATCATTAGCACCCCAAGTATCCAGCTAGCTTGGATACAATATCATGAATCTTTTCCAGGGCTGTTATTTGCCATGCACTGCAATGGAGGCGGTAACCAACTTCATTAAATGTTCACCTCACAAGCGCTTTTTCAAGCTGGGATTGCAAGCCTCCCGCTTTCACTCCCTAGCTGCCTCTCTTAGAAGACATCATGTAGACCTCACCTGAACACCGAGATTTTTCAGGCGTTGCATCAAAAAGATGCTACTGTTGGGTGCGGCTCCAGCAGAAAGCCGCGCTTGTTGATACCTGCAGCCATGTTGGTTGACAATAACAAATGCATTTGAAGGGGTTCAGCGTCAAGCATTGTTTATTGTAGTTATGGATATGGTAAGAAGCTTTCCTCTTTTCAGAAAGTGGGTCAGCAATGTCTCATACCATCCTCACCTCTAAATGTTTCCCTCTCGCTTATTGATGATGTAGGAACAAAGGAAAACACACACACACACATTTAGTCCTATAAAAGTAGCCTTGCCACATGTGGCCCTATGCTACCCTCAACCCAAATCATGGTCCTGCTGTTTGATAATTTCTAAACAAAACAAAACAAACCTGTCCTGCAAAATAGTCTTGCTGCTTATTTTCCTATGCTGCTCACCTTTTTACATAGTCTTGCCGCTTACTGAACATGTATTTGGCCAGGGGCCTACAGCGCAGAAGGCGCACATATGTTATGAGTGAAAATGAAGAGGGTTTAGGGTCTTGCAGCATAGACAGTGTTGCTGATCTTATTTAGGGGCCTGCAGCATAGCGGGCGACGAAGAGTTGTTTGCAACAGGCATCATTTCTTGATTTCTTATTTAGCAACAAAGAGTGTTTTGCAGCAGGAACCATGTGTTGATGACATTTACTGGCCTGCAGCGCATGAGTAGTGAGTGCATCATATTAAGGGGCTTGCAGCATGAATGAGGATGAAATAATTATTGTGCAGAGGGTCTACAGCAGAGTGCATATGATTTAAGGAAGATGGCCAGCTTGCAAGTGTAAACGAGAAGGCAGTATAGACTTTCGGAGGCAGAGCAACAAATTAGTAGCAGTTGCAGGGGTACTAGAGGTGCATGCAACCAATGCAACATTGTACAACAAAAACCAAGAAACAACATGTTACAACAAAAAAGCAAGAAACTGTGCAAGGCGCATGCAGCAAATGTAGGAGCAGCAGGAACAAAAGGATAGAAAGCCAACTCCTGAAGGCTACAAAGCTGCAGACTGTTTTGTATTTCTTTGAGAGAGATGCACACACACACACATGCCCATGCACGCACAAATGCATGTAAACTTTCTCTCATACGAACCCCACCCCCGCCTTCTCTTTGCATGCAGGTACAACCAAATGCATAGAAGCTTACAGCTCACTGCATGCTAAAAAAGCAGGAACATAAAGAGCACTTTGACCCAACACGGTTACAGTTTGCAATCTGCCATGTAGATTGGAAAGAGGATCTAAACAGTTGCGCAACTTAAAAACCACCTGCGTCCAGATTGGTGAGGAAACATAAGAAACCAAAAAAGGAAAGTAACATTGCTACAAAAAACTTCTGGTTTAAAGCATTTCAACATATGGAGTGTGCAGTTCCATAAATTGTTAGGATGAAATTTAAGTTGAATTGTTTGAATGCTAGATTCTGCATGTGAGGGTCGTTGATGCCTGACCTACCCGACATGATGCTTGGGTATTTCAAGCCTTGCGCGGCTGAATGTTAGGAAAGTGCAGCGCCCTTCGTTCCAACTTACAAAATCTTACATTGCGCACAAATGTTTACCAACTACCCACTTTGACTGTGATGCATATTTGCTGTATGCTTGGGCATTGCAAGCAGCTCCATTCCACTTAGCACGGTTCCCTTCAGATCTCTCTTTTGCATCCAAATACTTAGAGGCATTCTTGCTCGTGAGGTATCATATCTGTGGACATTTGCTTGTGGCTCAGCAACTTTCTTTAAGCCCCTGCTTGAGCACTCGACTTTGCTTGTGGCGTAAACTCGCTTGTGGCTCAGCAACGCTTTCTCGGCTTTGTGCACCCACAGCCTTGCTTGTGATGCACACTCACTTGTGGCTCAGCAACTCTTCCTTGGCTTTGTGAACCCACAGCCTTGCTTGCGATGCACACTCACTTGTGGCTCAGCAGCTCTTTCTCAGCTTTGTGAACCCACAGCCTTGCTTGCAATGCACACTCACTTGTGGCTCAGCTTCTTCTTGAACTCCCGCTCATGCAGCTGCTTGAAGTGCTTGGACAAATCCTCAGCGGACTTGCACTTCCTGCCGCACATCTCGCAGCGGAAGGGGTTGTCCTGCGGTATGTCCTCCTCTGGCAGCCCTGAGTGCATAAGCAGCAACACAAAGCTCACACCATCATGGCCTATTGAGGCTTCTATTTGGATTGCTGCGGTTTGTCCATCTGCTGCAATTTGTCCATATCCGTCTGCCCAAAGTGCAAGAGCAGCATCACAAAGCACACTACATCATCACTTATTAGACTTCTTTCATTTGGGGCAATCCTGCGGCTTGTCCACCTGCGGCTGCCTTACATGTGTAAGCAGCAAGACCCTGGTTTGCCCACCTGCAGCCAGCCTCTGGTTTTCCAGCCTGACAAGAGAGTACGCCTCAGGGCCCAACTTCTTAATATCCAGGACGCTCGGGGGAATGTACCTGCAGCATACCAAGCAGGCAATTGCCACTCTTCCTGGAATTGCTGCCATGTAGTTTTGCTCTGGGTCCCCTGCCAGCCAAATGGACTAAATTAGACCTCTAATCGTAACTGTGGTGTAGGATGCTTTGGAGATGCACAAACCAGGCTTAGGCACCAAGCTCGGTGATGATGGGGGACTCTGCGCTGGTGCTGCACGCATATATTCTCTTGTTTCAACGGATGGCCAGGGAATGCAACTGCATCTTCAAACCAGATTCTAGACTCAAAGTGGACTCACAGACCTACTGTAGTCCTGTAAATCTTCCATTAAACAACCCACTGTGGACTCACTGTGACCCACTGTGTGGAATGGCCTCTTGTGTGAACTCACCATGGACTTACTCTGTCTGCTCTATGAATATCTTGTGATTTTCATGAGTAAACAAGTTCACTGTAGATTCCTATTTTCCTGCTGCTCTCCTGGAAACTTTGGGGACACTCCTCCAGCGAGTCTTTGAGCAAAGTACTTGCAAGCAAGAAAGGATGCGCAGGTTGCACCCAGAAACGAAATCTGTGGAGTGTTCCACGGCTTCAGAAAGGCAAGACACAACATTCATAAAAACAAAGGTGGGCCAGGAAACTCATGCCTGCTCTTGTGGCTGCTTTGATTGATCAGGGCTTGGCATATATATTACAATCCCACAAGCACAGAAGACTCCTTGAAGCAGTCTAAGCATGAAGAAGAGAGCGCAACATCCATTTAATAGAGGATTGTCATTCTCGTTAGATGTGTAGAAAAGTTGACAGGAGCTGGGCCACGTTTGAGGGTAGAAGCACAAGTGATGATGAGGACGCAATGGCATTCCAGTGCATCACTTGCAGTTAGAAATTGATGGCCAGACCTGAAGATTTCATCATTGTTGAAGAAAAAAGAAGCAACTGCGCGCTAGTTCACTCCTTGCAAGGGCCTCACCTGAAGGTGTCATCATTGCCAAAAGCAGAGATTGACTTGACCCTTCCGTAAGGCTCCAGCTGCTCCCTGTACGAAAAACAAAGAAGTGCTCTGCTCCAGTTGCATCATGCGATGAAGATGAAATAAAATGAAAGACTATGCCGGCCAAAAAGGCTGCGTGCACCAAAAGGAAAGATTCCCTAATTGGCATCATGAGAAGCAAGAATGGTGCAGGAACCACGCAGAGATGCACCAGTCCGTAAGCCATATAGAAACCTGGCACTGCATAACCCAAGCTTCTCTCTGCACACAACTCAATCACATCGGAGCAAATGCACTTTGGAACAAATGCACATACGGAAACATATCACACTGGAACAAAGGACATTGGAACGAATGCACATATGGAAGCATGGCACAGGTTGCTCATTCTGCACAAAACTCAATCACATCGGAACAAAGGAGATTGGAACGAATGCGCATATGGAAGCATGGCACAGGTTGCTCATCCTGCACAAAACACCAGAGGTGGGCGACGGGCCCAAATCGCTGAAAGTGTTCTTTCCCACCAATGTTTTCCAAATCTGACCATGCCAACCATTATAACACTAATAAAAACTATGTTCACCAAAAAATGAAGGAAATCGGAGGACCCCAGATCACTCTCCTAGTTTCAGATCACCCTAAAATGGCCCACAGCTCCACCCTGGGACCATTTTTCACTCCCAAAATTTTGTAGTTATAACACCTGTATGAATTGCTAACATCCTGCATAATCAAAAATAGGAAAGGAGGAGGTCAAAAATTGACCTTTTTGGCACCCCTCATGCTGGATGTTCTCTAAGGGAAATGGCTAAAATTCTGTATCTCCCCAACCACTGGGTCTTTTCACTCCATTTTTTTTGCAATGATATTCATTTATTACAAGGACTCCAAATCACTTACAATCACCCAATTTGATGAAGTAGGTGGTCAGATATGGAGTTTTGGTGGTGAAAAGTAGGGTTCACGTTCCGGTAAATAGCAGAAGTGGCCCCAATTTGCAGTTTTCAAACTCAGAAGCTATGGAAACTGACTAACGAGCAGTACATTTTGGTCCTAGGCACAAAAACTGCAAAGTGGGGCCACCATGCAAAGGGAACATTTCAAAAGGACCCCTTTTGGGGGCCTTCGTCGCCCACCTCTGACAAAACACCAAGAAGGCTGTCTGTTAGCAGTTGTTTGCTCCATATGATCCACAGTGTGGCTGCAGACGATGGGGGCATGGGCAACAAAAAAGATGCCCTGACACTGAAAATATGGTTTTGCGCAACGTTAATGGCACTGCAGATCAGCATTGAACACTGACTCTGTGATGAACCTCATCTTTGCCACAGCTTCCAAGACAATAAAAAAAGTGTAGGGATGCACACTGCAGAGCATGAGCCTGCAGCTCCCCCCCCCCCCCACACACACACACACGCACACCTTTTTTGGGCAGGTCTGGATTTCGGATTAGCTACAGCTTCAGAACAATGTGCTTGCAACCATAAAGATATTTGCAAGCATGTGCATTCGCCAACACACACACGCCCACACATACATACACACACAAACGCACACGCTCACACGTTCACATGCAGATACTTGGCTTACCTGATGCTGGGGACAACTTCCTCGGGTGGGCAGTCATAGGGCGGCAGGTTATCTGTCATAGGCAGGTCAATCATAAGGCAGCAGGTTATCTGTCATAGGCAGGTTTGTCATAGGCAGGCAGCAGGTTACCTGTCAAAGGCAGGTTAAGTGTCATAGGGCGGCAGGTTATCTGACGCATTGGTATCCCGAACGGCGAAGAATAAAGTTGTATTGTGGGGGTGCTCACATTACAGACTACACAGGGTGTGCCGAAGCCCATTCATGCAACTTGTACAATGTTCATTGGAAAAAAGATTGATTTGCAGCCTGCCCCTTAGTATAAGGAAAGCAGCCTAATTCAGCATACTTGAGTCAATTCCGAAACTTGAGCCTACTTCAGCCTATTCAGCCGATCAGCCAGAGTCTCGGGCCGTAGGCCGACCCCTTGAAACCCTTGTGACCCTACTTCAGCCTATTTTACCCTTGAGCCTACTTGGGGCAGTAACAAAGCTTGCACTGCAATTCAAGCAACTAGAGTTGAAAACGCAAACTCTCAGCATGCAAATCAAGCAAATAATCTGGCATGTCAAACTTGTTAACGCATTAAAGCAGCAATTGCGCCTCTTTTTTCAGTTTTCCTGCCATCCGAGATGAACATCCTTTACTGAGCTGCAATGCTGGCTCACCTAGGTCCCAGTATACATGAATCTGCAAGCAGTTTTGAAGGCAAAAACAAACGTTTTTACAGCAAGGATTAAGTACCATCAGCAGGGCAATGAAACATTGCATATGATTCTGAAATTGCGCAAACAAGGGCTCACGCGCGCGCTCATGCATGCATGCATGTGTTGTGTGTGTATGTGCGTGTGCGTGTGTGTATGTGTGTGTGCGTTGTAGGGTGTCAAGTTCACACTGAGAAATAAGACCCTCTGCACACATTGTAAAGGCAAGTTCAGAACTATGACATGTGCGAACCAATGTCCATCAGGTCCACCTCCTTAATGATTCTCCAACAGCGCAAGCAGGAAAGTTCCTGACCTCAGTCCTGCTGCTCGCCTGTCCTTGATCCATCTCATCATCCCTGGACTGAGCCAGCTCGGAATCTACAGGGGCCTCTGGAGGGAAGGAGGGGGAGGACTGAGAGGAAGGGCCCTTGCGTTCTCTTTCGATGCGCTCTTTTTTCCTGCGCTTCCATCCCTGTGTGATGCATTTGTTTTAAGGTTGGCATAATAAAAAAGCCAGGCTGGAAAGCAATAAGTACTTCCATCATGTGTCTGGAGCTGGCACAGTTTGCAACTCTGACGCACGCACACACGCACGCACACACACACATGCACACACACACACACACACACACACACACACACACACACACACACACACACACACACACACACACACACACACACGCATGCACGCACCCACGCACGCACGCACACACACATACACACACATACATACACACACACACACATGCACATGCACAGACACAGACACAGACACAGACACAGACACACACACACACACACACACACACACACACACACACACACACACACACACACACACACACACACACACACACACACACACACACACACACACACACACACACACACACACACACACACACACACACTTATGCACCCAGGAAAACTTACGGCCTCACCTGGCCTTTCCTGCTTCTTTCGGGATCCTTGTATGTTGGAAGCCTGCTAGAGAAGCATGCTAGGGAAGGTCTCAGTGAAACAAGTGCAGAGCTTGGGAATCTCTGCAGGGTGCTGCACAACATTCAATGTGGAGTGCTTAACAGCACAGTCCCTAGACTTCCCAAGACCCCTGCCAAAATAGGTACCCGGAACCCTTCGAATATGATTGCAACCCCGATTCTGCACAAAATCACTTCATTATTTTTTTTCTAGAAACACCGCATTACAAACTACAAGTTTGCGGCACGGGAAAGGCTGTGACGAAAAAGGAGGGTTTTGGCCTCATGTCTGCCCCGTTTACGGAGTTGTTTGGCATGGTGGGTAGCTCTAATGATTAGAAATGGTATAAACTGCTCATTGTTGTGCAAGGTGCTACCTGGGACGCAATACAGGGGACATGCATATGCGAAAGCACAACATTGGCACTTCACTTTGAGAGCATGTGACTCCTCTTTGAAGTCTCACGCACAAAAAGGGGTTTGTTGGAAAGCTGAGAGTCCAGGAAGTTTGATCATGTTCTTTTGTCTGGAAAGTCCTAGTTCTTCAAAGTTTAGGTGAAGCTGGGGCTAGCAGTTCAAGTAGTTCCCACACATGCTTCTGAATTCGGCGTAGTCAGGCCTCGCGCCCCCGTCCCTGCAGGGTAACGCCTAAACAGCACGTTGCCTGAAATCTGAGACTCTCAGGAGTCCGGTAATATGCTTTTCACAGGAAATGGAGTAGTACTTTGCGGGGAATCTGGGGCTGGCAGCTCAAGGGATTCCTAGGCCCCCATCCTTTATAAACCCATTTATAAACAGCCATTTTGCCAGAGGTGGGCGACGAAGGACCCCTTAAATTGGCGTCCTTTTTAAATGCTCACTTAGCAAGGTGGCCCCACTTGGTACTTTTTGTGCTTAGCATCGAATGGTAGCCCTGGTCATGGGCTTTCCATAGCTGCTGAATTTGTAAAGTAACACTCGGGGCCACTTCTGCTATTTGCCGAAATGTAAACCCTACTTTTCACCACCAAAACTTCATATCTGACCACCTACTGCACCAAATTGGGTAATTTTTGGTGATTTAAAGTTCTTGTACAAAAAAATATCATTGCAAAAAATTGGAGTGAAAAGACCCAGTGGTTGGTCAGATATAGATTTTCGACCATTTCCCTTAGAGAAAATCTGGCAAAGAGGGTGCCAAAAAGGTCAATTTGTGACCCTCTTTGTCCCAACTTTTGAATATGCAGGATGTTAGCATTGTATACAAGATTTACTAATACACAGTTGTTGGAGTGAACAATGGTCCCAGGGTGGACCTGTGGGCCATTTTAGGGTGATCTGAGGCGAGGAGAGTGATCTGGGGTCAACTATTTCCGTCACTTCTTGGTGAACATGATAATTTTTGGTATTATAATGGTTGGCATGGGCAGATTTGGAAAACATTGGCGTGAAAGAACATTTACAGCAATTTGGGCCCGTCGCCCACCTCTGCCATTTTGCCTGAAAGCTGAGACTCTCAGGAGTCCAGTGATGTGGTTTTTATAAGTGTTTATGGGAAAATGCGCACTTCTTTGAAGTGTCACAGAGTTTCAGTGCTTCAAACGCACGGGAGCTCGCAAAGTGGCCCTGGCTGCTGTCTTTCCCACGCTCTTTCGGCTTTCGGCAGTCTTAGAATCTCAGCTTTCCAGCGGTGCTTCCACCTCCCTGAACCGGCCCTATATGCCATGAGCAAACCACATTCAAATACTTTGGGCTCGACAGTTGGGTCAGTCTCGGGACTGTGTGGTATTGTATTTCACATAGCTTCAGCAGCTACACTTGCAGAGTTATTTAGAGTTATATAGAGTAATAAAGAGCGCTGAAGTGCACAACCTTTTCTGGATGTTGGAGAGCAAAATAGCTGCATTCTAAGGACACAGGAGGCCTCGAGCTGATTCTTGTGGCAGAGGTATGGGCAGTATAGATAGTCAGTCACACACTGATGTGAGGAGTGTTTTCACTGCCTGTGTAGTTTTTCTTTTCTTTTCAATCCAGAGCCTTTGATTGTAAAGAAAAGCCACACCGCAGGGTCCCAACTCATGCAAGCAACTTGAATTGCTGTGACTTGCACAGAACCATTGTGCCAAGAAGGATAGTGTGTTTTCATTAGCACTCCTCTTTGTCCCAGCACCATAAGTCTGCAGTGATCTATGCCAGATCAAAGTTTGGCAAGAGGTCTGAGAGAACCTCGGAATTGACCCCAAATTTGAGTTTCGGCCTGTGAACGAAGAGGTGTTATAATGTAAAATTGTTAAAAACCTCCCGCGAAGTACTCCCCTAGTTGAAACAGAGGAAAGGGCTTAGGGGTCTACTTGCCCCACCCAGACGTTCTTGTCCAACCTGACCTAGCCAAACCATCAATCGACCCCATTTCTTTTGAAATAGTTTCTGCTGTATTGCTACGCGCCTAAGGAAAAGGGTTTGACAAGATTAGAGGTTAGAATTTCCCTTTTTTCACAACATTGCCTCCAAGCTTGTAGAAAAGAAAAGAAAAGAAAAGAAAAGTCTACGCAAGCCAGGTCCAGCTGCGTGCATTAAGGAAAGGTCCCCTAACTTGCAAGCTAGCTAGGGCCTCACCGAGCTTGTTACCACTAGGCGTGCTCTTGAAAACAACTTCTTGCAGCCAGATTTTGGAACCGGGTGCTTCCGCTAACCCTCCAGATCCCCATTACCACTATTTATTCTACAGCTTCGTGGTGGAGGGAACTCACAGCTTTTGAGACAATGTGTCTCCTTTTCCATGATTGAGACATAATTAAGGAGAGTTTCCTCTGCCGACGTATTTTTCCTTTTCTTTTCTTGCCCCTTTTCCCCCTTATTAAGTACTCTACAACTACTGAGCCATTTCTTTTATACATTTTATGCAGGATAGTGCCCCTTAGTCATGAAAGGGACTGCATGAAGAAAAGAAAGAAAAGAAAAGAAAAGAAAAGAAAAGAAAAGAAAAGAAGAGAAGAGAAAAGAAAAGAAGAGAAGAGAAAAGAAAAGAAAAGAAAAGACTACGCAAGCCAGGTCCAGCTGCGTGCATTAAGGAAAAGTCCCCAAACTAGCAAGCTAGCTAAGGCCTCACCAAGGATGTTCACAGGCCCAGCCTAAACCAAGCTATGAACCGATAGGGAACAACTAATGAGGGTCAGGTGGGTTGCTGCCAGCCATGCGCCTGCGGGCGTAGACTCTCCTCCTCCTGCTCTGAACTGCCTCGCCCCCAGTGGTGCCCCTGCCAGAAGAACCCTGCAAGTATAATGAGTGCCTCGTGTTTATATTTTTTGTTAATGATTGGAGTGCATGGCAACTTAATTGAGAGGCTCATTTTTCTGCGTTATGTCTGGTAAGACCCAGCTCAACCAGGGGAGTGATGGTGTAGTCATTATAGATAGTACCTGCTACACCAAGTGAAATGGTGTGCAAGGTCAACTTATTGTTTCTGTTCGGGTTTCTGAGACTACGGGTGCGAAGTCTGGATATGGTACCAGCATGCTGGTCAGCAGCTGTTTGTAGGCTGGGTAAGGGGTTTGTATCAAAGCAGAATGTAAGTTCCACAAGGTGAATATCTCTGTCGTGGGCAGGTATCATCCTAGGGTTGCTCTCCCTGGGGTAGGACGCACAAAGACAGCATCAAAACGGCTTTGGTGTCGGGCAGAGGGCCCATAACAATTGGGAAAAGCCCAGTCAGGAATATCCCTGGAGATGCTTTCGGGGACTTCAATGCCCTGTTCTTGGAGCTTTTCTCTACAGCAAGCGTCCACGGCAACAAGTAATGAGCCATGTGCACCATTGCTCAGGGTTTCGTAACAGAGACTGAGGGCAGTGTTGTGTCTTTTATGAACATCCCTTGGCATGTTGGGTGTGAACATCCGAGGACACTGTGATTGATGCTATCCATATTGCTGCATGCAAAGGGACTGCATAAAATATCCACTTTGCTATCCATGTTATCCATTCCATCCATTGTGGTATCCATTTAGCTATCTGTACGCAGACATAACGCAGAAAAATTTAGCCTCTCATGTAAGTTGCCATGCACTCCAATCATTAACAAAATAATAAACACCAGGCACTCATTATACTTGCAGGGTTCTTCTGGCAGGGGCATCACTGGGGGCGAGGCAGTTCAGAGCAGGAGGAGGAGAGTCTACGCCCGCAGGCGCATGGCTGACAGCAACCCGCCTGACCCTCATTAGAAAAAGAAAGAAAAAGAAAAAGAAAAACTACGTAGGCAGAGGAAACTCTCCCTACATCAATTAAGAAAAAGGGGACACATTGGCTCAGAAGAGTTTTGAATCCCCTCCACCACGGAGCTACAAAAAGAAGATTCTAATGGGGATCTGGAGGGTTTTTGGAAGTACCCGGCTCCATAACCTGGCTGCAAAAAAGTTTCGTGTTTTAATAGCACGCCTAGTGGTAACAAGCTTGTTGGCATATATTAGTTATTCCCATCGGTTCATAGCTTGGTTTAGGTTGGGCCTGTGAACCTCCTCGGTGCAACCCTAGCTAGCTTGCTAGTTAGGGGACCTTTCCTTAATGCACGCAGCTGGACCTGGCTTGCGTAGTCTTTTCTTTTCTTTTCTTTGCTATCCATTTTGCTATCCGTTTTGCTATCCATTGCTATTTGCTATCCATTTTATCAATTTCCATTCTGTCCATTTTATCCATTTTGCTATCCATTTTGCTATCCATGCTATCCATTCTTTTTTTCTTTTTTTTTCTTTTCTTTTCTTTTCCATTTTGCTATCCATTTTGCCGCATGCAAAGCGACTGCATAAAATGTAGTGCCCTTCAATCATAAAACGGACTGCATAAAATATAGTGCCTCTTAATCATAATCGTGGGGCCAGGGAAACTCAGAAACATTTCCAATGACAAATCCCCCCAAAATGGCTAAATCATGTCCTTTGGTGAGATACCTTCGAAAGGATTTGGAGCCATACCAACTTTATCCCCTTTAATTGTAAATCAAGAGGCCTTTTCTCTCATTTCGCGCAGGGAGAATCTTTCTGCCTACATAGACTTTTTTCTTTCAAGAGGCCAAATTTCCAGACTAGAACTTATCCTATTTTCTTTTTCCTTTCCGGTTGATGCACTATGGGTGCACCTAGCTTGGCATTCGTGCCTTGAGTCCTCAAAGATATCAAAATTTTGTTAAAAACTAGTTCAGAGGATTTATGTTGGGTTCCTGATGTTGAAAATTTCAGTCTCTTCCTTTATGCAGACAAGCCTGTATGCACACGACTGAACAACAAGCGCACTTTTTATAAATCCACGTGTGCTTGTGACGTATTAGGGGCCTTTTGAACATGTTAAAGGCCCCCTTTTTTGGAAATTCTGTGCTTTAGAAAATGTTTGCCAACAGGTTTGCACAGAATCAAAATGCTCCGTTATAAAGTCAATTTCGACAATACAAAAAGCAAGTCATGTGAAAAAGCACAAAAGCACATCATGAGGATAGAGGGAGCATGCAAGGATTCGTGATCCAGGATCATGGACCAACAAGAAGGCAACCATGAAGCCGAAGCAATCCAAGTTTTATTTAACATGTACATGCAAAGGAAATCAAAACATTAATTTACTAAGCTTCATTGGAATAGGTGTTTCATTAGGCCCCTGATTCACATGCGTGTTTGCTTGCTTGCTTGTGTGGGTGTGGGTTGGGGGGGTGCAATATGGTAGTTTAAAAAAGAGAAAATAAGAAAGTCTAACCACTTTTCTTGGAATAACATCAGGATGAGATCACAACTGCATTTATTGTAATAATTGGAAACACGTTTGCCAGTAGCAAGCGTGAACAACTGCAGGTACCAATGGACAACATGCTTTTATGTGTGGTATTACATGCATTGTTTTAAGACAGTGAAGAACAAACCTTCCCCAATCTGGGCTCATGCTCCTTGTGTGAAGAAAGAACTACCTTTTGTCAGGCGGAGAAAGTATCGCAGCCAGAACAGAGCCTTAACTCTTGTCATGACACTTTATGGCCACGCAGCATGCTCTTTATCTGGAATGAATAAGTCTTGTGGCTGAGGGTGATTGTGGATAAAGCGTTGCTGGCACGTGTAAGATTCCGTCTTCTGGGATTGTTTTTGGTAGCTCTGCAAAGAAAAATCAAAAACATAATGGATTGGATCAGAAAGTTTGCAGGCGTGTATCAGGGATCTCAGGGTTCGGGTATGGAACAGGGATATCAGGGCTCCTCTTGGTCTGTGTGGTGGGGCCCTGTCTTTCAGGACAGGTGACCTTTCCTTAATACATGCGGCCAGACTTGGACTGCGTAGTCCGTCATGCAAGATCAGCGTCAGTCACGCCCTATTGTTTCCAAGAGGCATATCACCAATAACCATGATTCAGCAAAGAAAAGAAAAATAATAAAATAGAAAAAAGTGACAAGTCTTTCTTTTCTTGTATCAGGGATTATAGTAGGTTACATCAGGTAGCAGGTAAGCAGTAGCAGCATCACAATCTCCAATCAGTTGACGTTTTCAGGTTATAGGTTACGGGTCACAGAGATATTAAAGGTCTCCAATCAGATGACAAATTGCTAGTCCGTTCATTAAAAAGGAGGATGCCGTGTAGAAAAGGGCACAGCTTGTTGTTGAATTGGTTCATGAACGCAATCATATCAAGGGACTGTACGTGGTGAGTTGAAGATAGGTATGGTACCAAGGAGGATCTGGAGACTGGAAGAAGAGGACAGAGAACAAGGAAGCATACTTAAGCGGCAGAGAGCAGACCTGAGGATGTGAACACTTTAAAGTAGCATGCTGCTCATGCCGCATATCATCTCTTGCATCACAAAGATCACAGGTAGGACAAATGTCATCCTTCCATGTAGCTTGCTAAATTTTGATATTATGGGCACGACCTCACTTCATTCACAATTTCAACATTATTGCTGTGCCTACATACATTGCAAATTACTTGAAACTGGGCTTCTGTGCCATGCAGTCTAATCAGGAAGGCCTGAAATGGTGAAGCTATGTCCGCTTGCATCACATCAACAACAACAACAACAACAACAACAACAACAACAACAACAGCAGCAGCAGCAGCAGCAGCAGCAAAACAAGTGCTGCAATAGCAGCTAATCCTGCCACACCATGTGCACTTTCATCCTGGTGTTTAACTTAATGCCCAACTTCCACGTTAGCACTCCATTTCCCATTCATTTATCGCCAAGAGTCCCAACGCTTGGCCAATTGCACGCACAACAGGTAAAACAGGCATGCTGGCAAATCAATAGTCACCTTAGATTTCCAAGATCCCAAATATTGGTGGCATGCCAAGGGGCGACTTGCTGGGTCTTGTTGCTGCATCCACCTTTCCATCACCTGCAAGTGCTTGTCAACTTTTCATATTATGAATGTGCTGCAGCAAACAGTCAATTCATTTTGTAATACATTTAACACAGCATTCTAGATCAGCCTTCTTTCCGAAATATTTGCTCATGCCTGCTGCTAACAAAAATAAGTAGGTGTGTGTGCCTCTTTGCGAGCGAACAAGCCTGTCTTAAAGCCTATGTGTCTACATGGCAACCATTCAGTCGCCACTAAACATGCAGTTCCTCAACCTTCCTGCTGGCATGTCTCCGACCATCCCATTGACAAGCGCGATATGGGCAAAATTCGGACGTCCCCCAGCAAGTGGCCATCATTGTTGAAGGGCATGGCCAATGGCTCTCCCCGCCCATGAGCAACATGCCGGACGACCTGCACATTGCACAATTCGTGATGGTGTCTGATTGATTGAATCCTCCCCCAGGGTACATCATGTTTTGCAGATGAAATAGGACATGCCAGGCAGATATTAAGGACATCACTGAAAGGACCTTCGTCCAGGTACGGGGAATCTTTAGCATAGCAGGGTACAGCACATTTCCAGGGATGCCACCCACTTTCCCTGTTACTTTTATGAAGATCAACAGCAGACACTCAAAATGGGCAGCAAGTCATTTCACAATTTGGATGGCCAAGTGTGAAAAGAAACAAAAGGAAAACTACAGGCAATCTCTCCCTACATCAATTAAGGAGGAGGAGACACATTGGCTCAGAAGATCCATGATTCCTCTCCACCACAAAGCTACAAATTAGAAAGTGCTAATGGGGATCTGGAGGGTTTCTGGAAGAACCTGGCCCCATAACCTGGCTGTAACAAGTATTATTGTTTCCAATAGCACGCCTAGCGGTAACAAGCTTGTTGGCGTATATAACAGAATGAGCATGAAGTTTACGAGCAAGTTTAATGGAACATTGGTGGTCAAGTCCCAGTTGTTTAGACTGGTTAAGGGTATGCTCAATGTAACAGGTGCAACCAACACCCAGAAGGATGGTATGTAACGTGACAGCTTTTCCACTTATGTTTTTCAAGTGTGATATTGATAGCATGCAAGCACAAAGACATCAGCTTCTAACAGCAAACATCCAAGGTATGCCATGGAGAGCACAAAAACTACAATTCATCTCAATACTGTGACCATGACCTCTGTTCCTGTTTCCAGAACCAGAACCTTTGTCCCATAAAGTACGCTGGCCCTTTCAAACTCACATATAATTGGGACATTATTGGATCCTATTCTTAAGGAGACACCTCTCAGTATTAAGGCGTTGCACAAAAACCACCGCACGAGTCCAGGCCTGGGGTCCCGTGCGTGCAAGGATGCCTCCCTTGTATTGGTCCATGGATATGGTCTTATGCCTGCAAGCAAGTGAGAGGGTTGATACATCTCCTTTACCTCAAATGATGGGATGCCACCCCATAAGGAAGGTTTAAATACTGATCAAACTGCCTGAATGCTTATTCTTTGAAGGGTGATACACAGTGAATGATGAACAGGTTTGATCGCAAAGGGGGAGGAGCAAAGCCTTGAGCCACCTTAAGCCCACAACAAGCAGGGCGTCATATGCGTCCGTCATAGTAAAGAGCTTGATGGTTTGATGGGATATGGTGAAATGTATGTGTGCCTCCCTCTTTGTGTGATCAATCCATGCACCACGCTGCACTTGCAGCATTGTCATTTCTGTACAAATAACCTGCAGTAGATACAGAAAGATAGGCATGAGGCTACGCCGTGCGGCAAAGCACACTGTACTTACTTGCTTATCATATCAAAGTACTGATTGTTGATGAAGTGCTGCACCCCGTTCAGGCTTTCCCTGAGAGCTGGGTGTCCAGGCATGGATGCAATCACCCAATTTTTCAGCTGGTAGCCAGACTTCTGCGCAATAGGCATTGTAACAAATGAACGTGGGCTATAGCCACACACACACGCTGTTATTTCCTGATTTGTTCTTTTTATGAAAAACTGATACCCAGCTTAAATTGAAATGCTGCCAGGCGGCGGCTCTTACTTAGCACAGACCTGGATGCTCACCAATGCTGAACCATTCTGTTCAGAGGTTTGAGGCAGATGCAGTGCATTAGCTAGCAAAAAAGCTTGGCATTCAAGGAACATCCCACCTCATCATTAAACTCGAGGCCAGTTAGCAGAGCAGCATCCTCGGAAAAACCTTTGTTCCACTCATCTATGGGCGCCATACACTGGACATCAGAGTCCTGTGCTCATCACACCAGGCATGCACGTACGATACGAGTGAGGTATGGGCGCCGTACATTAAACATCAGAGTCCTGTGCTAATCACACCAGGCATGCAAATATGACACGAGTGAGGTATGGGCGCCGTACACTGGGCATCAGAGTCCTGTGCTAATCACACCAGGCATGCATATCGTCGTATGGTACGAGTGAGGGCAACTTCTGCGTGTGTGAAAAAGAAAAAGAAAAAAACTGCGTAGGCAGAGGAAAATCTCCCTACCTCAATTAAGGAAAAGGGTCAATTTAAAGCCTTGCTAGCTTGCTACTTAGGAAGCCTTTCCTTAATGCACGCAGCCCTTTGGCTGGCATAAACTTTCCTTTTCTTTTCTACATCTGAGTCTTGTGCTCATCACACCAGACATATGCTTTGTCTCATGGCAGGCAATGACAGGTATATGTCTTTATATTGAAATCAAATGGCAGAAATCAATTCCCCAAAAACACGCAAAGTGACATCTGCCGTCACCTTGAAAGGGCTGCAGATCAAATTACCCACTGTGCCATACCCTAGGTGTGGTTGGGGGTCATCTACGCTCCTTAAAATTTGGAGCCGCTCAAAGAGCTTGATTTTAACATAAAAAATCAAATTGATTTCAAGCTGCATGCTCATTCTTTCCAGTATGCTTATAAACTTGCTGGCAACAGACACACTCTTGCAAAGGCTTCTTCCAACCATCATCACCAACATCAGGCACGGGGGCAATGCTAGCAACCCTCCTGATTTTCATTGAACTCTTCTTTTCCTCCCTTCTTTTTTTGGGGAGGATACATGGTGCCTCGGCCCTAGGTACCCTATCTTCCTTTGATGATGCAGGGAGTGGTCTTGCTGCCCACATATCTATTTCCCCAAATCATCTGAAGGACGTCTTTGTTGAGAACCCTGCAGAAAAGCTGGCATGCTTGTGCAGCTGTGGCGTGTATTGTAGAAGATGCTCAAATCGTGAGCAGAAGTGCAACTAGCTCGTGACACACTCACCGCATAGACACCCCCTAGATGGAAAAGAACCAAGTACCTGCAGTACAGTAAGAAGCAGCTCGCTTGGTTTGATGGTGGTCAATTGCATTGTTTCTAGGAACCTGTGGGAAGTGTGCTTATCTGAATACCGCAGGCACCCTAGGCCTGGACACTTGAGAGCGCCATCGCCGTGCCGGGCGGCCTCATTGCTGCTCCCATCGTTTTCTACAAAACAAAAATACGTAGGCAGTGAAAACACTCCCCACATCAATTAAGGAAAGGGGGCCACATTGGTGCAAAGACAGTATGATCACCCCACTGCAAAGGTCAGACTGAGAGAAGAAGGCTTCCTAGAAAAGAAAAGAAAAACTACGGAGGCAGTGAAACACTCCCTACATCTATTAAGGAAAGGGGGCCACATTGGTGCACAGACCGCATGACCCACCCACCACGAAGTTCAGACTGAGAGAAGCACGGCAGACAGAGAAAGAAGACAGGTCCAGCAACGAGAAAAGAAAGCAGGATGATAGCTGAAAGACTGGAGTTCCAGACCTTCAACAGCAAGCAGAGTCAGCACTGACAGCCTTCCTACCTCATTAAATCTGCTTCTACCTGAATATGTCTGCTCTTTCTACTGGAAGCAAGAGACCGTCAAACAGTGGGAGCAACTCAGGAAAGGCTTTCGCCACAAACTGTTGCATGTCTTGATCATCCCAAACAATGTGCCTGCAGGGGAAAATGCAGCAGCAATGCACCTCTTGGAAATGCTTCCTTTTGCAAGCTAGGCAAGAAAGAAGTAAGCATATTGAACAGTATGCCTGGCTAGGGCTGAAAAGCATGCACCTGGTCTCAACACACAATAATGCAAAAAGGAGGTGTGGGGATTGCGGCCATGAAATTGTTACTTCTGAATGATGGCCCTGAATATTGGCCACTTTTTAAGCGTGGTAAGATGTTGGAGACCTCCAAAGTACCTTTCACTGGCAATAAGGATCGCCAAGCAGATGGAATATCAACTCAACCTTCTTGGTGTTATCTTCCGAAATTATATCAACAAAATGTGAAATGCAGAATATTTCACGAGGTACCTAACACAATAATTTGGCCCCCCAAAGGCATCGGGTGAGGCCCAGCTGTTGATCAGCCATTGAATTGCAGTTTTTCTCAAGGAAGTCGGATGAAGTGGTGCAGAAAAAGGTTTTTAGCTCCAGTATTGCAAATTAAAGGGTATGAGCATCAGTTGGAGGCACAGCAGCAGCATACAGACCTCTGCAAGAGAGATAGGGGAGAAACTGAACCCTTACACACCATTCTACCCGGTGTTGGTGGGACTTACCAACAGAACACACCCTTGTCCAGTTTCTTAACCAGTTCTACAATCACCCTTGACCACCAGCGGGCTATTAAGCTTGCATTTAAACTCCATGGCCATTCTGTTCAGTATGCCCACAAGCTTTTTACCACTAAGTGCGCTATTGAAAACAAGAACACTTCTCGCAGACAGGTTCCAGAGGCGGGTGCTTCCAATAATCCTCCAGATCCCCTCTAGCCCTGTTTGTTTTCCAGGTCTGTGATTGAGGGGACTTACGGCTCTTTTAAGACAAATTTTAAAAATCTTATTTTCCTTGATTGATGCAGGGAGAGTTTCTCCTGCCTACATCGTTTCCCTCTTTTTAATTTCTCCTAACCTTATTGCACAAATGCAGGCAAAGTGTGATCCGGTAAATGGGAGCCGTTAACACTCATTTCCGAGAAATTGAATAAAGGATAGAAGTCAGAGTTGTGAATGAATGGTTTTTTAGTTGATCTGCCAAACCCTTTCCTTTTGAAATTTCAAAAAAAGGGAAAGATGAGGAACTATGTAGGAGCATCCTTAACTTCAAATCGTGCCTAGTGGTAATGAGTTTGCGGGCATACCGTACAGAATGGGCAAGGAGTTTACTAGCAAGCTTAGCAGCCCGTTGGAGGTCAAGGCCTAGCTGTCTGAATTGATTTCTTACTCAACTTTCTATTAATTACTATTTAGCATGTTGTGCATTAACTTAACAAGTTGTCAGAGTCCACATTCAGCTGAGTCGAAACCTGGAATCATTTTCATGCAGAAGAATTCTTGCCATTGCAGGTCTCAACACACCTGTAACCACGGTTGAGCAGCTGCCACGAGTTCATCCAAAACATTTCCTCACAAGATATTCTGGTGCGGTTCTTGACGATCTGGTGCACAAGCTTTGGAAATGTAAGCTGTGAGCTATCCCGAGGCAGCCGCACAGCCTCACAGCGTAGACTGTAGAATCGAATTGCTGTAATGAGGAATGTCGAGGCAAGAAACAACATGCAGCAAGGGAGCTGCAGGAAAAAAACAAGGTGAGCCAGAGCACTTCAGGTACAAAAGAGCAGCATAACTGCATGGCCATTCGAGGCGCAAAAATTTGACCCCTCTGAATGCATGCATGCTTACCATACATATCCTCACAGGTCCCAGCCTATTTCCACCTCTTAAAACTGTCATTTGCGAAGAAGCACCAGTGGCCACATGGGAATGGAACTCACGGGTTCATGGTGCCTCGCAGGTCTGTTCCTCGATTAATGTAGAAAATGAAGTAGGTATTTCAAACCTAAAATATTTCTAAAAACTAGCTTTTGAGTTCAACTTTCGATCGAGCAACATTTTCCTCCTTCAAATTGTGGGCTGTAGAGGGATTTACAGGAATACTATTAGATAGTTAACTTCGTCCATCAGATCCTTCATCCATGGAAGTGGACCGCAAAAAACTGCTTGTGGCCGTCAATAAAGTGAAGGAACTCCTTGCTTGAGCGTTACGCTCCGCAGTTTCCTCTTCTGATCATCTAAGATACACGCTCCAACAGATCCATTCGAAATGAAGTGCCAATTCCGGTTTGGCCATGGCTTGCAAGCCCTGCAGTTCTACAGCTAGAGGGAGCATAAGCAATGTGCAGAGCTTCTAAAGAGTCATCCCTGCTGCACTACGCATTAGTGATTTCATCGATGCTTGATGTCATTGCGATTCTTCTCTCCCTTCATTCTTTCCTAATAACTGATGTCCTTGACAAGATGAATGTGAGCTCTACAGATCTGTATATATAGGATCTAGATCTAATACGTATACGTGCCTACGTAGGCACTGCCTGACACTCCCTGTCTTTTTCAGGAGTAGAAAAGAAAGAAAGTCTAAGCCAGCCAAAAGGCTGCGTGCATGAAGGAAAGGGTACCTTACTAGCAAGCAAAGGGTCTCACCAAAGGGGTAGAGTGCCTATAGCCAAGGCACCTTGTATACCCTTCAGTGAGAGAAAAAGCAAAGAAAGAGCTGGATAAGGAGAGTTACAACCAAGATAGTTATTTCATGTGCCTGAACTTCGAGTAATGGGAGTTTATAGATGCCTTCTTGACAGCACATCTTGTGCTGGCAATTTTTCAAGCATACTTGACAGAATTACTGGAGTGAGCAGCCTTCCCACCCCCACACATTGTAATTGTTGCACATGCCCCTTGGACATGTTCCCCGTAATCTTGGAATTCAAGCTCACTTTTCATTGAAATGCACCTTTAAACAGCACTGATCAACACTCCACTAGACGTTCACATCTAAAATCAAGAACTGGAGGGAAATCACACACAGATGGCAGTGTCATTCAACACAAAGATGACTCTCCACCACTTGTTGGCTCAGGTGTCTACAAGCCGAGCAGAGACGCTACGCAACCAACAGCAACTGCACATAAAACCCAATGGACATGAACCCACAGGCACTATCAACAGAGCACAACTGGCAGGCATTCTTGTAGCTCTCCAACAATGGAACACTGATATAGCCTCTGATAGTGCATCCTGCCTCTCTCAAACTTCTAAACAGACCCTTAACCCTATGCGCATGAGAACCTACCTTCATGCAGGCCTCATCCAGGCCACCTCATAAGTGTTGGAGCATTTCCCGCACACATTTTCAACTAACGCACAGGTACCCTCTTCAATCAAAAGCATGCAGTGCGCTTCAAAGTGTCCACCAGCCTACAATGTCCCCTCTGTGGGGAGCCAGGCAGTGCCCTCCACATTCTTTTAGGACGTGAACGTTCCACCATGTCAAATATGGTAATTTATTCGCCACAATATTGCTAGCAGAATCCTCCTTAAAGGTGTCAGCAAAGGCCTTCTTGGGGCAGGCCAACTAAAACCTAAACCCAGAAAGCGCCGTAAAAGTGCTGTAAAAGCGCAGTCTCATGGGGACAGTGTATGTCTGGTCCTGATTTTGCAGCCAAACAGGGATGTGAGTGTATTTCCGTCAATAATATGGGTGAGGTCGTCATTTAGAAGAGAGGAGAGCCTGTATATGCCTATTTCCATGAGGGCATAATTGAAGTGACAGGCTAAGGTCTTAAGGGAGAGTCATTTAGTACGAGAGTCGTGGCTAAGGTCTTAAGGGAGTGACAGGCTAAGGTCTTAAGGGAGAGTCATTTAGTACGGGAGTGATGCTGGAGATAAGGTAGGGTGCACCTTGATAGGAGATGTCAAGAGCGCTGTTTTTGATTCAGAGGTATTGCCTAACATGGGGCTTATAGGGTAATTGCTTGAGGAGGAAGTTAGGATGGTGGTGTGAAAGAAAGAGCCTCTCAATAACTCTCACCGATAGAGGGCATCTTTTCTCCACCCCGGCCACAAGGATTTGGTCCAGAGACATCCTCCTTCAAGCGACAGCAAGCTGCTGTTGCCCTCTTCGCGCTTGACCAGGGCTCCGTAACATGACGGTGGCTGAGTTTGATTATCTCACCCATTGCATTTTCTCACCCATTCTCTCACCCATTCTCTCACCCATTGCAACAGCGCTCTACTTCACAAGTTTTTTCATGCGGACATCTCCCTCAGACCCAGAAAGTCCTCCTGCAGGACATTCCATCTATTGCCTGCCATGAATGGCTTACATCATGCTCATCAATTCCAGCAAAAGATACGCTCTGCTGATCCTTTGGACTTGAGTCAGCTTGTTGTGGATCTCAGGTCTCGCCATCTCGCATATTGGAGACAATTTTCTGGTTACGACTCACGAGACACAAACAGCAAAAAATTTACTTACCATCACTGGTGTGCTCTCCCAACCAAGCCTACACACGTCACGTATTCTCCTCATGTCTGCCCAAATATTTCTACTTGGATTTACCCAAACACATTGTCTGCAGTGTGGCTCGATTTTGCCTTTGTGTCCATTCCTTGAAAGTTGAGCAGGCCACGTGGGATGATGCTGTTTCCCCTGCCTGTGATCTATGTGATGCCCAAGATGATGTGCAGGATGAACAACACGTTCTTTTCAGATGCACTCATCCCCATGTTTGTTCTCTTCAGATTAAATATGCTTCCTTATTTCTGGTCCTCTCCTCTCTTTATCTCACCGGGTGAGACTCACCCTTCCAATAGCGTGGCTCCTTAGGGGGCCTACGTACCTGGCAATCACCATGTACGGTCTTATCATATATCTTCTTTCATAATCAAAATTCTTATTCAAAGAAATATCAAGCTTCTTCCTTTTCTACATGAATTAATGCTTTTTTATGAGCAGGCTAATAGTCAAACGTTTTGACTGCAGTCAAAGCTGGAGGCCTTCCTTTTCCTGTAACCCCCTAGCATGTCACATACAACGGTTGTACGAGGGATGCAAACTGATTCGTTGTTAAGTGGATGATGGTCCCAGAGTGGAGCTGTGGGCCCTTTATAGTGAGCTGAGGCCAGGAGAGTGATGGGGTCATCCAATGTTCACCATTACTTAAAAATGAGGTAAATGAGCTATTCCGTAAATTGCTAGCGTGTAAATCACCATTATTTAACACCAGTAACGTAACACCATAACTTAAATGAGGTGTAGAATGAGGTATACGAGGCGTTCCTCAAATTGCTAGCTTGTGGACTATGTTGGAATTGCACGTACTAACCTTTACTACAACAATCCCCAATCCTGCCCTAACCAGGAAATAGCTCTGTTTTAGTACACCAGTGATTTACAAAATGTTGCATGGAACAGCTGCAAGGATTCATTTAAATAGTCATAACCCAGCTTGGCTACAGGGTCTGGCTACAGCTGTACCAGAAGCCAACTGGAAGCTGCTCAGTGTTGGCAACCACTCTACTCTTCATACAATACATGCTGACATGCCTGAATTCATTAAGTACGAACACCTTGGCGTCTCTGACAAGCAAGAGAATTCTAGAAATTTAACCAATCCACACATAGATAACCAGAAAGGAGGCTTAGCACCTGACCAATATAATACAGCCCTCGCGCTTAAAGTCCCTGACTGGAGGACCTGATCTTTTCCTCTTCCCATTAGATTCCATTTTCATTCCCATTAGATTCCTTCCTCCTTTCCCCATTAGATTCCATTCCCAATATATTCCATGATGCTTTCCTTTTTTGCTTCTTACTCTTGCTGTTGCCTCTGCAAGCTGTTTCAATGCCTTTTCAGGCAGGACCTCCAGGGATTTCAGGGACAAAAATAAACACTTAAGGCACCCACAATTTTCTCTCTTTTTTAAGGTCTCAGATTCCCGTGAACCTGGTGGAAAATTGCTTGATTACAAAAAGACAGCAAAACAGATGTTCCCACAAATGGCATGCCATATTTCCTACAAAAGGGAATACATCAAAGGCGTTGAGCGTATTTGGACCTCTTCTCGCTTTCTTTTGCTACATGAGAATAGCAGGCAACATGACCCGATGAAACATATTTGTTTGATGCCAAAGTGTCAGAAACAATAACCACTTCAAAAATTTGGATAGAAAAGTCAATGCCATGGCAACCACAGATGCTTCGTGCTCTGTACCTGTGCATGCTAAGTGCAGTGCGTTGTTGCTGATTGCCATGCGTAATTGATCATGCTTGCATTTGCTTATGTATGCTCAGTACCATGTGCTTATGTACTGCTTCTTCCCTGCATGCTTGCCTACAACTATTTTCTTTCCGGAGAGATGAAGCGAACTCTTATATATGCATGCATACCTGTCTGAATTGCTCCTAACAAGCAAAGCGCGTGCACCAAAGCAGCCTGCTACAATGGAGCTGGCTCCTCTAGCTCTGTCCTTATGTAAGGTGTATAAAAAACCTTCAATTGGTGGACGCAACTGTTTCCTGTAATGCTTCACTACATCTAGTATGACTTGTGTCACATCTTCACAGAATGTACATACTCTCATTACCTTTTCTCCCTGACACACACAAAAAACACTGCCAAATTTGAGCAATAAGCCATAAGAGGCTTTTAATTTACAGGCGCACACACACAGTGCTGGCAAGCCGCATAGGCAAGGGTTAGGGACCAACGAGGATAGTCACTAATCCTTCCAATTAAAATGACAGGGGACGGTTCTTCCAATGCAACAACAGTGCTAGTGAGCGAATTGGCACCTAAGGCAACTAGGCAAAGTGAGGATCTGTAAAATGATGAACAGGGCATCAGCTTTGTGGCGGGAGCATCTGGATTGTGTCACATCCAATATGCATATGCAATACACAAATCTCACAAAAGCGGCCTGCTAAGTGCAGTCAATCAGCACAATCCGTCACAGCCTGGGCCCAGTCCTCATGCACAGCTTAACGAACAAAGTGCTTGGAAGGAATGCACCACAGTGAAGCCAACCAATTCATTTAGAGCACATCAAGAGAGCATTATTTCATGGACCCATGCAATAGTCATCAACTACAGCAAACCTTGAAGGCACCCTTCAGGGAGGGTTCAGGGAATGAGTGCACACTGAGACCCACACTTCACTGTCAGTCATCACTTGCTGGAAACCTCGAGGGCATCCGCTGGGGTGGGTAGAGGAAAAAGGTGTTCATGGTTCCCTTGCCTTTGATGGGCTTAGGCCCCTGCACATGTCAGTGATTTGGAGTGCATTTGTGAGTGGTACAGAGTGACAGCTTAGCTTCAGGTCAAGGAGATTAGTCCAGCCAGTGCATCTAAGGTCGCGCTCCCGTATCTTCAGGGGACTCTGAACTGCATCTGGCATGCACGCATGGAGTACGTGTACTGTCCACTGGGTCTTCGCATATGCCACCCACCCAATGAAATTGAGCCACAGACGCAAGGCGTGCTGCACCGGCACACACACACACACACCTGCGGAGCCACCAGCCTTGCAATTCCTGGCCACTGCTGCAGCAGGTCCATAACAGTCTTGCCACATTGGATATTTCATTGCAAGGCACCCCTCCCCATCACCACCTGCCCGATGGCCTTGATTTGGTGAAGGTCCATGGAGTGGACGCTGCACTGGCACACACACTTGAGAAGCCACCAACCTCGCAGTCTCTGGCATGTGTACTGCTGCAGAGGGTCCGTAACAGTCATAACACGTATGAAATTATGCTTTGCAAGCGACCCCTCACCATCATAATCAGCTCAATGGCATTGATCTGGAGAAGGTCAATACAATGGACGCACCGGCACGCATACCTGAGGAGCTGCGAACCGTGCGGCCTCTGGCCACTGCTGTTGTAAGAGATCCATGGAAGGAACAGATGTGAGATTCTTTCCAGAGGCGCACACACACACACACCTGAGGTGCTGCCAACCTTGCAGCCTCTGGCCACTGCTGCTGTAAAAGATCCATGAAATATTCGCTGCACTGTATCATGTCTGTCGTACTGGTGCTTTCCATCCTGCTGGCCACATTCACTGCAAGGGCATCGGTCACAAGAAAGTTGAGGTGCTGGTGGCAAGATAGCATGGAAGGTGCACGGCACTGGGCTGCGTCTTGTACAGTTGCACAACAGTCGCACTGCTCTGAGCTGTGTCTCAAAACAGTCTCCACCCATCCAGGCAATCTGATGCAACAAGGAGAGGTATCGAGCACTTCAACACACAGGTTGTGCAATGGCAGCCCAGATCACATAGTCTAAAGCACTTGGCACAAGGATGGAGCGGCATTTAATGCAATGATACACACATATATATATATATATATATATATGAGTGCACATTGATGGAGTCCAGCTCAAGCACCTCAGGCTTGTGTGCTGCATCTGCTTACATATAGCTCCCGCAACACTATGTAACCCTACCCTTCCTTTCCTTCCGCAATGCGGTTAGCACACCTGTCACTTAGGCCTTACTGTAATTAATTAGCATTACAGCAAGCTACGGCAGGCGTCAGTTACATCTGTCCGAGTTGCAAACTCCAGATCTCTTCCTGTCTTTGATGCATTCCAGAGTCCAGTTCCCATCCATGCACTCCCTGTCACGTTAAATCGTGGTTTTTGCTGAATCATGGTCAACTAGTCAGTTGGTTAGTCTGTTACCCTTGTGAAACTGGCTCAACAACTGGTAAACCGTGTTGCCTACATTGGACTTGTCTTTACTTAGTTAGCAATATCCGATGGTTTGGATTTGACTTCACTCTTCTCAACCATGAAAATCAAGCAGATGACAGAGCAATCTTCCCTGGGGGTGGGCATAGGGGAGCAGGCCTGGAAACCAAGTACTGAAGCTGAGTTTGTTGAATAAGTGCTGTTCTGCATCATGCGGGAGTGCAGCAGTGGACAGCAATCCCAGAATCCCGGCAACCCTTGTCCTTTGCTGCATGCATATTGGCAACCCTGGACGTAAGCATCCATTGCTGTAAGGTGATACAGGGTCGGCTAGGAACTGCTTGAGCTTGCACAATTCTGCACGCAATTCAGCCACTTCCTGCTGTACTGACGGGGCATAGGGATTTAATGCAGTTGCATGCACCTGCTTGCTCGGCATTCAAGATGCAGAATCTTCACCTGCAGTGGCACGCTGCCACAGGGTATTGCACTCATGCATGTAGTGGTCATGATGGCTAGGCAAGGTCTTCCACGTAGATTGTGGCAGGGGCATCATGATGCTTGGTGTGCGTGCCACGTAGATTGTGGCAGGGGCATCATGATGCTTGGTGTGCGTGCCACGTAGATCGTGGCAGGGGCATCATGATGCTTGGTGTGCGTGCCACGTAGATCGTGGCAGGGGCATCATGATGCTTGGTGTGCGTGCCACAGGATGGTTGGCGTGAGTCATGGGATTGCAGGATTTGCAGCTTGTTGTAGCCCGTGGCCAGCTTTACAAGTTCAGCAAGCGTGGCAATTCTCGCTAATCACATCCTCAATCACTCTGGCCAGATCATGGGCACTCTTACTGACAGCCAACATCAGTTTTCTTCCTGCTGTGATATGTGCTCCTAGGTTGGTGATGTGTGTGTGTGTGACGCTGATTCCGCATGATATCCCCCCTCTGCACACACCTGTGTCCCCAAACAAGGAAAACCTGCAAACATGCAGGCAGGCACATTGTGCAGAGTTAGGTAAGAAATAAAAAAAACTCAAGAATTCCAACAGTGTTGCCGATCTTCCTCAGTGCAGAGTTAGGGCAAGAGTTCAAAAATACATTAAAGTGTTCCAGCAGCGCTGCCAATCTTCCTCTCCAAAACATGTCCTGGATCTAGAATGCATGAGCAAACATGTGAAGGTGCTCTCACATGCATTTCTCCCAATTCCACTCATCCCCGAGGAGATCCCCCACTTCCCCTACACAACATCCCAGCAAATGCCTTTTGCTCATTGTTGTTGTCACTGGGATGCACAAAACAACAAAACCAGCAATCAGTCCACCAGCTTTCGAGCCAGCAGGCGTTCCGCCCAACATCGTTCATTTCTCTGATCGTTGGGATGCACAGCAATCAAGCCAGCAGTCAGTCAGCTACCTTGAGACCTGTCTTGCCAAAGGTCAAGCTAGCAAGCCACCCATCAAGCCAGCGACCAGTCAACTACCAGACCACCTATCAAGCCCACCAGATCAAAGTAGCAAGCCAAATGGGCACAGCCTCTTTCCTCTCTCCTTGGCACTCTTTATTTTGGCCCAGTAAAGGATGGAAAGAAAACAAGAACATCAGCAGGAAGATACAAGAAAAGCCTGTGCTTGCCAAGTCCGCTACAAGCATGAATCATTCAATAAATGTGCCAGCAGAATTACCTCCCTCGTCATCTTAAAAGGTAGCGAGGACACACCAAGCAAAGGTACTGAAACACCTTCCAACGGCCAGCGGTCCTGGCTGTAGGCCACACCTCCTTGTGCCCCTGCACCCAGAGAACCTCTCTACAGCCACACACCTGAGGCGCATGATGCCCACAGCTGCATCGTTATGACTTAGCGATCTGGGACTCAACCTGGTAGTACATACTAGGTAGCCTGGTTTGGCTAACAAACCTACCCTTCCTTTCCTCTCCTGTCCTGCCCTTTCCCTTTCTCTCTTTCCTTACTTCCAAAATCACCCACCTGCGATTCAGGAAGCCCACAACTGCGCCCATGACAGGGCCTGCATGAATGCCGACCCGGATGTGAATATTGCCCAGCTCCGGGCATGATTCACACACTGGGACCTGTTCAAGGCAAGTGCAGCGCACGCATAGGCTGAGGCTCAAGCACGCAGTGCGCATGGCCTTGCATTTGCACACTGGTTGAGGAAAGCACAAATTGGCTGAGACGGAAGCACACTGGGACCTGTTGATTGGCAAGCACAGACGCACACAATCCGAGGCTCAAGCACACAGGGTGCAGAGGCTTGCATTGGAATGCAGTTTGAGGCGAAGCACAAGTACATACTGGCGTTGCAGGCTTGAAGGCATGTACAAACACGCAGACAGAGAAGAGCACACATGACGACAGATAAAGAGGAGCACACAGAGACACAGGGAAACATCAAAGACACAGGGAAACATAAGAGACACATGGTAACATTAGGGACACAGGCAACCATTAGGGACACAGGGAAACATTAGAGACACAGGGAAACATTAGAGACACAGGGAAACATCAGAGACACATGGTAACATTAGGGACACAGGCAACCATTAGGGACACAGGGAAACATTAGAGACACAGGGAAACATCAGAGACACAGGGAAACATTAGAGACACAGGGAAACATTAGGGGCACAGGGAAACATTTGAGACACAAGGGAAACATCAGAGACACAGGGAAACATCAGAGACACAGGGAAACATTAGAGACACAGGAAAACATTAGAGACACAGGGAAACATCAGAAACACAGGGAAACATTAGAGACAAGGGGAAACATCAGAGACGCAGGAAACTTTTGGGACACAGTGAAACATCAGAGACACAGGGATACATTTGAGACACAGGGTAACACTAGAGACACAGGGAAACATTTGAGACACAGGGTAACACTAGGGACACAGGGGAACATTAGAGACGCAGGGAAACATTAGAGGTATAGGGAAACATTATGCCCTGCCAGATAGGCAAATTGGCTGAAACAAGCAGACAGGCTTACAAGAAAACAGGCACATGAGCGCACCCATAGACATTAACACACAGGAATACAGGAACTTTTAGACGCAGGGATATAACAACATAGGAGCACAGGATCACAGGGACGCGCTAAAAGGCGTGCAAGATTGCCAGCAAACGGGCACAAGCACATAGGCGGACGAGCACGCAGGTGCACAGGCACACTGGGACAAAGGATCGAAGGGACACAAGCATGCTACTGTGCGTGTACCTGAGCATGCAGGTACACAGGGGCAAAAGGAAACAATTGTACAGGAGTACAAGAGCACAAGCGCAGACACGGGCAAGCACGCAGGTGCACAGGCACGCTGGGACAAAGGAAGGAAGGGACGCAAGCACGCATCTGCACGTGTTCGTGATAGTGCAAGGACACAAGCAGGTATAAAGCCACACAGGACTCATTGGCATAGGAGTACAAGGACACAAGCACACGAACCACAGCATGCAGGGATGCAGGCAGGCCTGCAAGCTCAAGGGAACACAAGTGAACATGCGACTTATAATGCAGGGACACGGACTGCATCATACAAGCGTTCCAGCCATCAGCAACGCATTGCAAAACTTGACAATTTTTAAGGCACACAGAGGCAGCTGGCTGCCCGCTGCTGAAACAGGCACACAGGTTGGGGCAAAAGGACACACAGGCAAACAGGCAGGGAGGCACAGATAGACACCCAAGCACCTGGTTGGCTGCCGCACAGATGCTGAATGCGAACGCGGCCATCTGGGCGGCATGGGCCTCAGGCTCAGGGTGCAGTAGGTTGGATGCGCACATATACTGCAGATGTGGAGTGCAGGTGTAGATGTAGAAATTAGGGTGTACATGCTGCTGCACATGCTGCAGCACATGTACTGCTCTGGTGTAGGAGGACAGCATAAGCCTCAGGTTCAGGGTGCAGCAGGTTGGCTGCGCAAATGTACTGCAGGTGTAAGGGGACAGGTGCGGATGCAAGAAAGCAGGTGTGGATGGGCATCGCTGTCCACATCCTTGCTATCATTCACGGCTACCATTCATGAAAAAGAGTGACGGCAAGATTTTGGGACCAAGCTGCCTATTAATTACCTCATCGATTGCACAGAAGCTTAGCAGTAGAGCATGCCACATGTACACGTACAACACACACATGCACCATTTCACACAGCCAGCAAACCAAGCACAGGCAGAGATGCACAGGCAGGCAAACAAAGTGAAGGAAGCCCCAAGGGTACAAAAGAGAAGAGCACTCACCGCATCCCCGATCGTCTCCACTGCAAGCAAGCGCGAGTGTATTAGTTTATTAGTTTTGGTGTAAGAAACTAAGCTGGTGCGTCATTGCTTTCTTGCAACGGCGTCTCCGTAAATCAGTGCAGAGACAAATGCTGCCATGCTCACGTATACACGTTTACGAGTAGCAAACAATGAGGTGTGATTTCAAATCAGGAGTTTGCATGCATGCTGTTGTTCTTATCTCTCAAATGTGAAGGGCACTTGCGCATTCTTTGTGCACGTGTCCAAAGAATATGCACGCAGAGATCATTAAGCTCCTCTTTGAAATATTAGAATGTGGGAAAGGGGTCCAGGACAAGAGCAAATGGTTTGGCTTGCCAACGGCTCCTCTATGAAGTGTTCAGCTTTGAGAAAGAGCGTCAGGGCAAGAAGAGTGCAATGGTGCAACATGTCCATGGTTTATGCAACTTCAGAGACCCAAGCAAGCATGTGCAAGTACATACATATTGGTGTCAGGCCCGTGTGTCATTGTATTGTTGCAATGGCGTCTCAGTAAGCTGTGCACAGACGATTGCTGCCAGGCTCATGCGTGCGTGGGTGCACGTGCAGGAAAGTGCATAAGTAGGGTTGGACAAGTCCCTCTTTTTATACATATGTAAATATATCATACGGCAAATTTATGGATTTTGTAGCACTACATATACGGGCATACAGTATTGGCAGACGGAACTGGCCAACCCTATGCATAAGTAGCAGGTTGTGTGGGCATAATATCAGATCACAAGTCTGCGTGCGTTATTCTTCTTACTTTCCAAGTACATTGGCACATGCTTGTGCATGTGTCAAAGGATTGTGCGTGCACAGATCACGAAATCTCGTTTCAAATGGCAAGCTTTGGGAAAGGGCATCAGTGCCAGGAAGAGTGCAAATGGCGCAGCATGACTATTTTTTCCCGCACCTTTATAGATCCAATTGTGCATGTGTACTTGGCAATGTATGCGCACAAATTTATTTATGCGCACCTTTGAAAAGCCTTAAGCTCTGGGCAAGGGTGTCAAAACGTGAGTACAAACGGTGCAGCATGTCAAAGACTTCTTCAGGCGCCAATTTGCAGCAAAGGTCTGTATAGCCAACAATGCTGCAAGAACAGGGGGCCACGCGCAACGCAAGTGTTTGGTTGACAAAAGCTGCATACCCTCAGCATAATTACATTGCGCTGCTTCAACAGCTTCAAGTATTCGAAGCTACGTATATGCTGCGTGCGCTTGACCTACATCTAAACCACATGCATACAACAAGGGAATGGTAAGTCAAATGATGGAGCAATACAGCAGCTACAACGAAAGGTAAACCAGGTAAAGTAAGGGACCGTGGCTTTTTGCAAGTGTTGCACCCTTTTCAACAAGGGTGCTGAAACCTGCAAGGTCTCTTTTTAACCTGGGAAGAAGCCGCATGAAACAGTGGCCTCTTCTTGGACTATGGCAAGCATTGGTTTCCACACTTGGGTGAACGTTACCCGCCATGCAGCATAGTGAAGCTGTCCAGAAGGAGCAGCGGATCAATTGTTTTTGTAAGCTATTGCGATGCCATGAAGTCACGACTCAAGTCTTAGTGAACTCACTGTGTTACATCTGCCGTGTACACAACGCTGGTGTATCTGCCCAAGTACACAACACTTACGCAGCAATGCATTTTCCCACCAAAACATCAGATGGACCAATTTGAACAACCTGTGAGCGGGATACAGTTTCACCGCCAGTGCAATGCAACGCGTTTCAAACACATTGAAATGAGTTCCTGTGCCATGCACGTACTCGCTAAATAAAAGGGACACCAAGGGGTATGGTTCCGGTTCAGGGAGGCAGCCGCATTTCAAAGACTCGGCTACCTGCAGCATGTGCAAAGAACAATAATCAGGTTTAAGGAAATGGCAGCATTTGGCTGAAAGCAGGGAGATACAGACTGATAACGTGTGCTTGCAGTTCTGCAGTTCTGTATCCCATACAGCACTTACATATTATTGCTCATCCATCAGCAGTGACTGCCCCTGAGGCAAGCAGTGCTTGCATGCATATATGTGTGTTTGTGTGTGTGTGTTTGTTTGTTTCTTTGTGTGTGTGTTTGTTTGTTTCTGTGTGTGTGTGTGTGTGTGTGTGTGTGTGTGTGTGTGTGTGTGCGCGCGCGCGCGCGCGCGTGCTGTGCGTGTGCACACACGTGCGCCTGTGCGGGTGCATATGATTTTGCCGTAGACGTATAATGCGTAACTCATGCAGGGAAACCCAGAGCAGGCTCAGCAGGTAGTGCTAAGGCACTCTGTCAGAGAGCATACAAATCACAAGACATGACATTCCCAGCTGAAAGTTGAAAGAGCTGACACACGTGGACCTCACCTTGGCTGGGAACAGCTCGTACAACAAGAATCCGCACCGTGCTCACCCTTATTCTGAGCAGCATGCATGCATGCATGCAAGCTGTACTCCCGAAAGAGCCAACGCGCAAAAGGACCTTACCTTGGGTGGGAGCAGCTCGTACAGCAAAGAGTCCGCCCTTCGTCTGCTCTTATTCTGAGTCACATGCGTGCGCGGGCGGGAGCGCGCAGAGCTGGAAGTATCTGGAGACTCAGGCACAGTCACAGGGAAGAACTCATAGCTGGCGTGCTGAGCCGCTTGCATGACCTCATACTCAAGGGCTTCCAACCGCTGGGCGATCTGCGCGGCGTTCAAAATCATAAGCAGTATACTTAGACAAGCACGGTAGGCGACTTGCATGACTTTTGCGTCAAGGGCGACCAAGCGCGCTATAATGTACATGGCATTTGGGTTCTCAGGCATTTGTCAATGCTACATAATTCATAAAAGCATGCTCAAATTCACTGTGCTGCTCAGTGGGTTGTGCGTGCGCATGTGCTCAAGTAAATGTTTGATATCAAACAGAGGATGTTTGGATACGAGCAGCGCAAACATCCATTTACCGTAGATTCCCGACAACTCTGCACCCGGGTGTTATTTTTTCCACTTCGTACTGCTTCGTACTTCTTCATATTTTAGCAATGAGCTATCAAGTGGGTGCAAAAAGCAGTTCGTCCATTAGGAAGCAAAAAGCCATTGGAAGGCCAGGAGGCCCCCTGCATGGTTCTGCATGCTGCTCCTGCTGCTGTTGCCGAGACATCAGGAGCACCAAGAGAATGGTGGCGGGTCCCTTGGGAGGGCGAAGGGGCATGCGCCTAGGCCCGCTCTGCATCTGCTAGCGCCATGCACCTTACGTTAACCGTTCCAAATTTAAGCATGGAGCAGAGCGGTTGTAACGATACCAGGCTTTCCCAGATCACCATCAACTACCCTCCAGGCTTCGGGCTAGCTGGGTTGGCCAGTATCAAGAAGGATCATTTCCTTCCTTGTCCATCCTCTTTTTTGCTGATTGGTACAGTGGTACCAAGGACCTCTTTCTCCATTGTTAGCAAGCCACAGGCGGAGATGAACTGGTTCTTAACTCTGCATTACTATGAGCAGCAGGCTTGGCCAGAGGCTTGCAGCAGTCCATGACTGCTGCTGCTGCTGCTGCTGCTGCTGCACCGCTCTTCCAAAGCTACATCTTTCAAAGAAACCCTATTGATTCACACTTTGTTTTCACCTCATAACGCTTTGTACTGCAGACCAGGAAATATTTTCCCCATCCCATAAGGTTATGTTCTGGGAGATGATCATTTAATTCACAAAGTAATCCACAGGGTTCCAACTCGTGTGCGCGCAATTTTGAACTGTTACAACTTTGTTTCGGGCACTGATGCCAGAATTGATGAGAATTAAAGCTTTATTATTAGCTTTTTATCAACACTAATTTTTGTCGTGGCACCAGTGACCGGTGGTGACCTATGCCTGGTCCAAGTTTGGCTACAAATCTGAGCAAACCTTGGAATTTCGGCCCCAAATTTAGTCCCTAAGATAGAAAAGATGGTTTATTGCTGAAATGTGAAGAAGCTCACAGGAAGCACTCCCCGAGTGAAAACAGAGATGAGGGCTCAGAAATCCACCTATCCCCCAAGACGTTTTCGCCCCCCCTGACCCAGCCAGACCACCAATTGAGCCCAATTTTTTGCAATAGTGTCTGCTATATCACTGCTACACACCTAGGGGCATATTTGACAAAATAAGGTTTGGTGGTAAATAATATAGTATATAAACTATACTCGGTTATAATAAGTAAGTTATAATTACTGAATGTGGCTTGCAGCGCCTGTACCACTCCTCTCAACAGAAAGATTTCCTAATGTCAATTTACCAGCATCGAGGTTAACCATGTGGCTTCTGTCTCCTGAGATCGAGCCTGCCGCAAGATTGGAGGTGACCCGCATGTTGGATGACACACTCATGTCCCATATGACACCCAACGTGACTGTTGGAAACCCAACATTATTTCCCAACCTGCTTTAATTGAATCCAAGTGCAGCTGAGCTGAAAACTGCATTTGATCCAACACTGACCAGAAACTTGTCCTGAGCATGACTCACTGCACCTGTTTCACCATGCTTGACAGAAAGCATTCCAAGGGCAACTCTATCTGCATCAAGGTTAGCCAGTTTGCTTCCATCACCAGCATAAGATGGCGCAGTGAGATTGGATGTCCCATGAACATTGTCAGCTACATCCAGTGGTGCTTTTGGAGGAGCAGTAAGAACGCCCAGCCGTTCTCTCTTTATGGCTTATCTTTATTCCTACCATATCTTTATGACTATGGTAGTACTTTACGAGATATGGTACTATATGTTTATAACTATGGTTATGGTGTAGTAAATAGATTTTGAATTTTAAGTAAAACTATACAATGAGTTACAATTTAAAATGACTATCTTAATCGTGTAATTGCAAGCAAAGTCTAAAGGAATCAGCTCTATGGATATTTTATAATTTATACAGCATAACGCATTCAAGGCATTCAATTTGATTTGCCGATATTTTGCACAGCTGAAACTTTTACAAAACTTCTACAAAAAGTCTATCAGTTGGATTTTGGAGCCCAATAGTCCCTCCTTGACTCCCAGCAGGGCAGCCCGTGTCATCAAACTTTGTGCTGATAACCTAAGTCCTCAAGCAGGACAACAAAGCGGGCGCTGAGGCGGCCTATCAAGGCCTGGCCGGATCACCCTGCTTTTGCGTGCCTCTCCGTACGATGACATTCCGACCGGCTTCAGCGGCCCTCGCAACAGCCTAGAACTATTAAAAATATTATTCACAAGCTTCCTACAGACTTGCAGTTGCAGTTTGGGTCTGAGCAGGGCCACCCTGGCATTCACCAGGGGCGACTGAAAAACAAAGTATCGGGCACTTTTTGTGCACAGGGCTGGACATATATGCCTGACGGAGTGGAGTCCTTCAATGCGTTTGAAGCACGGGGTGCCCATCTGGTTGTCAACCAAGGACGGCTGAAGCCAGGTGGGGGGGAGTGTTGCGTGGTAGCACTCTCTGTAATAGTGGTGTATACTAAGGGATGAGATCACAGGACCGGGTATGCCGGGTTCGACTCCCGGAGACACTTCCAATAATCAGGATAGGAATATATATATATATATATATATATATATATATATATATATATATATATATATATTCACCACCCTAGTGTCGTACTGTGGTCTCATCAATAGGCAGGTCTCATCAATAGGCTTGCCAAGGAACACTGCACTAAGACTTTGTAACATCAGGCGTAGTCCACGTGACTTGATTTATGGTTTCACCATCAATAATAAGTGGTATGCCCTGCAAGCAGGGAAAAACACCTGAACGCCACAAGTCAATTGTCTTGTGAATGCTCAGCCCTATCAGCAGGCATCGCAACCTTGGCCTCCACCATAAAGTATGAGATGCTGCGCTAGCATGGAACCAAAATTGGCAGCCGGATGCCCCATTTACCTGGACCTCGCAGGAATGGGCTCTTTTGGCCCGTTCTTCCATGGTCATGCTCTGCTGCGCTTGGATAACTTGAATGTGAGGGCAGAAGCAAGTGCTCAAGCTCATTGGCGTGTGCTTGAGCTCGCCATCAAGCAGCTTGAGTTTGCTTTCGGGCACCTGGAGTTCTGGACGGCCAATTTTCACACTGTTAATGACGTTCTCTCACCGTCAGGAAATGTTGCACCGTAAATGGCGGTGAGGTGACGGGAACGCCAATTGTTTCAGTGTTCGTAATGTTGCCAAAAACAAATGACGCTGCGTTTGCACAACACTGATTGAGCATCATAACCATGCGCATGTCAATGAAAAAGCGCCAAAACATAGGTCGGTGTGCCCATAAGGAAGGAATGCCACATTTTTGTGCACAGAGCTCCAACGGGCCACACCTGGTTGTCCACAACATGCCAAAGGAACTTCTTCCTTCAAACCAGCACCCCCTTGTAATGAATGATTTTGAAAGTACTCGGCAGGATCCATCCAAACTCGGCTAAGGTTGTGGCACCTGACCAATGTCTACATTTAAAACCACCTTGCATGCAGTCGTGCTCAATTGAATGCCAGCCAATGACTTTTTACGAAACACCATCCTGGTTGTCCATGCTCAGCTGGTAGGGCCCACATTTTATAGCAAGCTTTTGAACTTGACAAGTGACAGTCATGCAACTTGAAACGCCACAGGCCTCATATACAAGGTTTCTGAGTCCAATTTTGACAGAATGCAGAGTTCTGCACACCAGCCTCTGCATCGGTTTGGCCACAGCCTAGGCAATGCCCTTCATTGCCTATCATTCATTTGCATCCTCTCTTCAAGCCTCCCTCCCTTCAAGCCTCCCTACCTTCAAGCCCATGGCACGGCTCACAGTGTCTCATCTTTTGTTCATGCTGTCTTACCTTTTGTCTCAGCCTAGTTGTTGCTCTACATTGCCTTTCATTCAGCCACTCACTTTCAAATGCGAACAACCCATGACATGGCTCACACAAATCTCATCTGACACATCATGTATACTTTGCAAGATCATCTCTCTACCTGGGTGAAGGTTGGGCGCATGTGGGGATCGATTGCACAGCACTCGCGCAGCAGCACAGCAAAGCCATGCCCTCGGGTGCGCTCCAGCTGGAAGTAAGCGGTAGCTGTCATGGCGCACCCTTCTAGCATTTGCTCAGGGAAGGCGCCGGAGGCGCTGACACCAGGGTCGACTGCATGCAGGCCCAGGCAAACCAAAAAATCAAAGTTCCGTCTCATTCTGCTCCAGATACCTGAAAAAGTAAACCCAGGGCCACCAACAGGCAGAAAATGGTGAAAATTTTGCAAAATGAAAGTAGCTCAGGAATTTTGGAAGAAACCTGAGGAGCTTATATCAGGACCAAGGTAGTTTGACAGCAAAATAGGGAGCATACAAAGAAACCGAGCAAAGCATTTGAGGAGAGTAACCCTGGGCCAAAGCAGTGCAAGCACAGACACGAGAAGGAAAATCAAAGACTCAAAAGGATGTAGCTCAACCCATAGCGGAGTATCAGGGCCCTTGCAGGCACATCCGATGTGTATTGCTCATGACACAATACAAATGACGCACGACGCTTATACCTCATGACATGTAATACAACATGGTGGCTAAAATCAGACACATTCAGATTCATTACTCGTAATGTAGCATGCGGACCAAAACCAGACCTGGAGCATGCACACCTGAAAAAACATGAAGCTGCGTGATCCCTCGTCCAAATTGAAAGACATCTTGGAGCTCAGGGCAATCCTGCGGCCCTGATCTGCTTGAAAAGAGCAGGTTGTAGGGGTGAAAAGTATGTGTGGGCATGTGTGTGTGTGTGAGTGTGAGAGGGGGGTTGCGTATGCGTTCATGCCAGAGGTTGGTGCGTGCTGTTTGGGGAGTGGCGTTGTGTGTGTGCCCACAGGGTTGCCTCTGAGTGCTAGGGGGCGATGTCAAACCTTGGAATTGCTGCCTCAATTCACATATCACAAAAAACAAACTAGGTGCACATGTTTGTACAGGCTTACCTTAGACAGCCAGAGGGAAGGGGGGAGGCATCAGAGTTGTCTTGTATGTTTAAAAAAGCAGTCAAAGGCACCCGCAGCTTTGCCCTGCATGGCCAACAGTACCATGAACATGACCAAACCAAGGGGTCAGCACAAGCTAATGAGCAAGCCAGGAACTCCCATGATGAAGGGCTGCAGCAAACATGGCAATCAAGTGCACAAAAGCACTGTACCTGTGTGCTCCTTGCATGCTTGCAACCAGTCGTGCACTCAAACTGCAAACATGGACTTCAGATCCAGGCGCATGGATTTATATTGCTGTTCACAACTCTTTTTCCCTGACCATGTGCGTAGGGTTGCACCCGTGTGCTTGAACACCACACCGCTTGCCTGACAAGTTTATTGAGATGAACTCCAGACAGCTTGGAAGTGAGAGTTGGGCGTAGTTGTGGCTTGTCCTGCAGTGTGGCAAGCAGGGTGAAAGTGCAATAGCTGTCATGTACGAATCAGTGCAGCAATGTAGAGCATGTGAGGCACTTTCAAATGCAGGTTCATGGCAAATGCCAAAGCTCTTGCAGTCTCTCCTGCATGCCACAGGCAATCACCACATGTGCTGTATCCTTGTACAGCATAACAATATCCTTGTACAGCAAAACAAAGTGCGCCAGGCCTTGTGCACATGCGCTGACATTCCATGGCCAGTACGCTTGAGCATGTCACCACAAAAAAAACATCTGCCTGCATGTGCAGACATGCCGATTTCTGCAAGTGCCATCTGGGCCTGCCTGGACGCGCCGGCCCTCACCACAGCAGCCAGAAAAAAGGCACCTGCTTGCGCATGTAAAATGGGCAAGCGCTTCTATCCATCTGCCCCTCAATTATCGAGGGCGGGACCTCACTTTTGATACAATTGCCAGAGCCAGTTCATCAAGCCTCAGCAAGCCTTGTCACTTCTTCGGTCGACCTTGCAAACTAAAAAGGTTGTGCCAAAGTGCAGGATCAAAGTTCTTTAAGAAGGTCAGCCAGGCATGTTATGAATTTTCGCCCCACTGAAACCAGCCAATTGTGGGTATACAGGACCGTTTAACTGGACCTATCTGAGCAAACTTGCATATTAATCAGTTTGTGCCGGAGTTGCCCATGGTTAAGGGCTAGAAAGTAGCCAAAGCGCTTGCAAAGTGGGAGCTGAACCCCTCCTCAGGAAGCTGAATTCATCTCGAAACCCGGCTTGCCCAACCGGCAACAATGGTTGAGATTCATCAGGGGCATAGTCTGGGGGTCCTAGGGGTCTGGGGCGGAGGTCCACCTGATTGCCCAGTTTTGGCAGGGACAAGTGGGGGCAGCGCCGCTTGCCATGCTAGAATATTGCAGAACACATTCCTTGTAAAACAGGTGAAATTGCTACGCAGTCTTGGGGCAGCAACAAACCTTCCTGCCAGCAAACCATTCCTTGTTCATCAGTGTTTCTCGTAAGGTTTTGGGGTGTGTAGCAAATTGGCTACACAAGGTGCTTCTGCTCAACAACAGTGTAGCAAGGTCGAAATTTGTTTTGCCAAAATTTTGGCTGCGCCAAGATTTTGGCAGATATGCTAATGTATCATAGTTACAAACAATACCCTGCAAGTAAACAAAAATTCCACACACTTGGCGCCCACAATGTGGACGCTCCCTTAAGAGAGTGGTCAGTAGCTCTGTCCCCTGATTAGTTAGGCAGGCCAAGTGGCCATCTAAGATAAGAAAGACCACTGCCTACTTTCCATGCCCACAAACTTAAACTTAGTTGTCATCATCATTATCATCATCAGTATTAAAGGTGGTGATAGGCTGCTGCTGCTGTTGCTGATAATGATAATGATTGCCCAACTGGGTGCCGCTGCTTTGCAGCCGACCACTTTGCCATTGCCCTCTGAAATGGGAAGTGCTCAAACTCCCACATGCGCTGGGTAGCAAGGGTGAGGCAAGCATTGAGATGCTGCTCTTTTAAGCAGTTAAGTTCGTCATTCTCAATGAAGTTTAGCTTGCTGAGGAACCACTCCTTCTCCACTAAGCCGGGCACCTGCACAGTGGCTATGCCTGACAGAACCATGACTGAGCTTGATGCGGAGGTTTACATTGCTGGCAATGCTGGTCCAGAGCTCTGATATGGAATTGCTCGTGCTTGCTGCTTCTGTGGTCAAGATGTGACATCGTCTGCTTCCTCACGCAACTTTGTTGCCGTCTAGTGGGGTAGAAAAGACAGGACTGGAGATATAGCTGGCTCCATAGCGCTCCGCCAATGCTGCAGTTGCTTGCATGAATTTTTCATGATGTCTGCTGCTGCTGTCTCCTGCTGCTGCCCCCCCTCTGCGCTTGCATGGACAGCAGTGGGCACATGTTGCTGCTGCTGCTGCTCCTGCTCCTGCACCTGGTGCTGCTGCTGCTGCTGCTGCTGCTGGAGTAGGGCAGGGGGACGTTGGGCATTTGCCCAAAACAATCTAAGGCTCATGAACTCACAACAAACACATAGTAATTTTTGGCTACACGGGGTACTCCCCAGAAATTTCCCCGTCGCACCTTGGCGACGCAGGGTGCTCCGGGACACCCTGCCGGGCATCCCTGTGTCAAACCCTAAAATGCACATTTGTCGCCAAATCACGACGCATCGCAGCTATGAGAAACACTGTTGTTCATGCATGCATGCAGAGTGCGCATTATGCAAGCTGCTCTGCCAATTATTGCTTACTTGCTTTACCTAGGCAATCAGCATCGGGCCATGCATCAAAGGCTCCTTTATTCACACAATAGGGCAGGACCTCCTCCACAACGCACCTGCAAATGTTTTGCTCTTACTTCTCAACTTGCGATGCACATCACGCAATTGTTAGAACAAAAGTAAAAAAAAACATCACAACTGTATGCCTATCCTTTGGCTCAGCAGCGAGCTGGAATGCTCTGCAGATGGACTACAAATCCTCGGGATCAGGCCACCTCCAGGCCTAGACTGAGCAAGGGCACCCACATAGGTATATGCTGATTAATGCTGCGTTAAGTGGAGCTGCCCCAGGAGCCTGGCTTGAAGCGATCAGTCAGCTTCTCACAACCGCTAAACATGATAAAAATCTTGACGCTGCACTGGGAGCTACCAAAACGTGACAGCCCCAGATCAGATGGTGAGCTGCCTAACTCCTTCCAAGGACTGCCTTGCAAATTTCTCCACCAAAAAGGTTTTTACTGCGCTAGCCACTGCCTCCCTTGCCCTTCTATTGAAAGATCTGCCTGGAATTTTTGTTGGGGAGGGGGGGGTAGCCGAAGTTTCAGGGCGGAAGGTGCGCTGGGTGGGCCTGGAGGGCTGGTGTGAACTCTACCGGGAAACAGGCTAATGACCCCACAACTGGGGCCTTGCCAAAAAGCTCAAAGCTATGCCAGAAGCAACCGATACACAGTTTGGAGAGACAACCTTAGCGGCCATATTTGTTGTCAAAATCAATCAAGTTTTGTCTCTTTGAGTGGAGCAGCAAGCTTTAAACGGCCTGAAAGCAGAGCGAAACGTCCTGGTCTCCCCTCATCTCCGTAGCCTTGACAGCTCCCAGGTATGCGTACCTGCGCACTTGGGCCCTTAAATTTGACAGGACACACCAGGGGGTATGCTAAACAAGTCCTCATACTCAAAACGCGGCCAAGCATTGCTATTGCAGGCGCTCACCCTAGCTTAGCTCCCCACCATCGCCTAGGTGAAAATTTGAAAGGGGGGAAAGGCTGCCCTTGGAGGCGGTGCGGGTTTGAGAAGGGCCTTGATATCAATGTCATTATCAGCATTATCATTGTTACCATTACAACTACAGGCATCATCATCATCATCATCATCATTATTATAGTTCTTCAATTTTCTTCTGTTTTTCTTAGAGGGAGGTCCTCATTGTGTGGGCTTCTTCAAGCATAATTCAAAAGCGCATGGATGATCTCAGACCAAAACTTTGTCTTTGTAAAGAAGACATTATAGTAGTAACTTTCATCCGAAATCATTCATAGCTTATGAGACCCTAGAGAGATGTGATTAAATTACACCTTTTTCAAAATCAAATAGTTTTACACATACGCATCACTTATGCACCCATGATATAAGTTAATATTTTCAAATATGCACATGTGTGCAGTGCCAGAAGGGCCTCAGCCCACAGAAACCAACCTCACTCCCACTCCCTTCCTCATCACTGCTGCCACCCCTATCCTTGCTCTCACTGCCATCCTCATTGCTGCTGCTGTTGCTGCTGCTGCTGCCATCCCCTCGCTCTCCTTACTGCCCTCCTCATCCTCTGACGCATGCTCACCCCTCCTGGGGCGCGCACCCTTGCTTGTGCTTGCACGCTTGATTGCACCCCTGCCCCTGGTGCTGGCACCCTCCTTTGCTGCCTTTGTTGCTGAACCGGTTGTGTGGGATTGCTGCACAAGGGCCTCCAGCTGCTCTTGTGTCAGGTTGCCCATGCCTGCCAGTGTAACTCGAGCGTGCTGGAGTAGGCCTGTTTGGCTACGCTCTTGTGGCACCCCCTCATTCCACCAACACCCTGTGCGGGTGTTCGCCAAGCTGGAACTCGCCGAGGAGGAGGAGGAGGAGGAGGGGGTTGCTGCTGGTGCTGCTGCTCACCGCTCATTGCTACAATTAATTGTTTTTCCCACTTACGCACACATACCCACCGCTTCAGATAATTACTTTTTTACCGGCTGCAACTTTTATGCACAGCCCCAAAAAGCTATTTTTACGAAATAATGCGTAATGATATAATATTTCTACGCTTTGGCCTGATCAAGATTAGGTGAAAATGTTTAGATATTTTTATTTCAGACGATTTTAATGACACAATTTGTTCTTTTGGACAGCCTCGATGTTCAAAATTGGCCAGGAAGCTTCCAGGAAGGTGCCCTTGGAGAGGGAGCATTCCATTCTTGAGTACAAGCCTGTGCAGATATTGGCCTTTATTGAATCTAAATCTTGTAAATATTGCATCTATAATATAAAGTGTGCAAAAAAGTCATTAGAGGCCATTAGAGCGAATTTCCAGCCATTTGTGGCATGCCCCGTTGCAGCCTGACCTCTGATTGACCTCATTCCTTCACCGATGTTGTTCAACAATTTTTTCTTACAAGTAGTGAGGTCCAAATGGTCGGAGGGGGGAAGATGATTGACCCAATTTTGGCCTGAGATGGAAGGGAGGAGGGAAGATGATTGACCCAACTTTGGCCTGGGATGGGAGGGAGGAGGGAAGATGATTGACCCAATTTTTGCTTGGGATGGAAGAACCGAGCTCCCTCTCCCAGCCATCTGATGGACACACTCTTTGATGCCTTTAGTTATCGTGCATGCTCAGGGCTCATGATGTAAGCCAGTTGACCCCGTCCCTACACTCAGCATACAGTGCTCTCTTTTCCTTTCACCGCCACACGCACGTAGGGGCACCTCCCTGTGCTTATGGTGTAAAATTTCCCAGACGTCCACGAATTTAAAACCTGTATCAAAAGATTGTGCCCTAAAAGCTCCAGCAGGCCAGACAAGTTGGCAGACACTTTATCAATGGTGACTTCACTCTGACTTTTATTTATTATCATTTTTTCCAATTGTTTTTGAATTTTTCTAGGCCTCCTCTTCCAAGCCTCCAATTCATTACTAATCAATTGTGGTCCAATAGCACCAATAGCACGCCGGTATTCAAAGTATAACAGTTGCAAAAGTCAGTGGGCAAGGCATGCGAGTTTCAGATTGCTTTGCATCAGCAGGGCCTTCTCTGGAGAGGGTGAACCAAGCAGGACTTTGTGGAAAGTTTTTTTGAGACCCTGAAACATTTTCTTTACCAATATCACAAAATGGGAAAGTACCCACTTGTGCATGCAAGTAGGCGAGCGCGTCTGCAAGGTCTTTGGTGATGTCTAGCATCTTCAAGAAGTCCAGCTCCATTGTTTGGTTGTCAAGTACCTGGTAGATCGAGGGCAGACATAGCTCTAATGCTTTCAACAAACAAAAGTGTACGGATGGTTTGCAAGGAGGGAAATGGACATTGCAACTTACTGGGCAATTGTCAAATACAATGTGACACATGATTCTGATTCCTGAAGACACAAATGTGTCAGCTTGGGTTGCAAGGACTGAGGTGGACCCTGCAATTAAACATAATTTGGCAAGTACATGGCCTAGTCATGCACAAGAAAGGTGCGTGCTGTGTGTGTGATACCTAATACGTGCATGTATGTATGCATGACTGAAGGCCTTATCCTCGTAAACCTTGTATGTGTGCATGCATGTATGTGTGGTACCTCAGGAAGGGTGCATGCTGTATGTGTGATACCTCAGGAAGGGTGCATGCTGTATGTGTGATACCTCAGGAAGGGTGCATGCTGTATGTGTGATACCTCAGGAAGGGTGCATGCTGTATGTGTGATACCTCAGGAAGGGTGCATGCTGTATGTGTGATACCCAAGGAAGGGTGTGTGCTGTATGTGTGATATCTAAGATGTGCATCAGGCCTTGATTTGGCCGGCGTGGATAGAAACCTTGATTTTTACAATTTTGGAATTCACACACACATGCGCCTGCCTTTTTTTGCAGCAGGTTATGGGATGAGGGCACTGCCGAACGACAATCAGGGCTTCATATAGGTATGCTGTGGTAATCCATAACATGCGCACCCATGCCAATTTCAAGCAAGCAGGCGCGCAGAGACACAACTCACACTCGTGAGCGACCCAAGCTCGCAGCACTCCGTCACTAAAACAGGAATGTTGGCGGACATGCCAGGGAGCGCCCACATCACACCCACAACAGGGACGACACTTGGGTGTTGCAGGTTCTTGCTGCGCCACACCAAGTCGAGCACCTGTTGGAGCGACATTGGACGTGCAAGTCAAACAGAACTCTGAGCTTTTAATAATGGTGGTTCCAGCCGTTCTGGAGGTTGGAGCTGTTACTTAATGACCAGAAGGGCCAGAGAGTGGGGTGCTCAGGAAGACACTTGTAACTGCACAACACCAAGGTGGGAAGCCAAGGGGAGACGAGAAGGAAAAAGCAGGAGGCTGAGAAGCAAGGCGGAGCAAGAGCATTTTGGATAGTAAATAAAATTTCCCTCTGAGCACGGGCAGCGCCTAAGAAGAGGACGTGAGGGTTCAAAAAGGATGAAGGTCATGGTGTAAAGAACAGGGAAATGATGGCCTTTGAGTGACAGCAAGTTTGCTTGCCACTCATTTATGGTTTTAATCAGATTTTATGATGCGCAGAGTGGTACCCCTTGCCGGGTGCAACAAACTGATTCAATGGCAGCTCCATACAGTGCAGTTTATCAACAAGTAGGGGCAGTGACTCGGCTCTTAGCATCTTATTTGTTCCATGCAATCAGCATCCTCAGATCTTCCATTTGCTGCCACTATCACTCAAGCCATAACTGCCAGCCACTTACACCCTCAATCCCATGCCATCAGAACCTGCTACACCCAGACGCAAGGCAAAGAAGGACATGCACAGCAAACCCAAAGCCTTGTACCTGATGCTGACTCAGAGGATTGCTGTGAGACCTGTCTTTATTTGGCGCCAGTGGAATGGTAGGCAGTGATGGTAAAGGTGTGGCCAATGGGTTGTTTGGCAGGGATGGGGTGGTTGTGATTGACCTGGATTGGATGGCGGGCATGGCGGGCATGGTGGTGGCCCTCCCATTAGAGAAGGACCCGCCATTAACAAATGCGCTCCAGAGAAACCCGCCATTAATGAACCTGCCGTTCATGTAAGTATCCTGTGTGCATGCGTGCGTGCGTGCGTGTGTGTGTGTGTGTGTGTGTGTGTGTGTGTGTGTGTGTGTGTGTGTGTGTGTGTGTGTGTGTGTGTGTGTGTGTGTGTGCGTGCGTGCGTGTGTGTGTGTGTGTGTGTGTGTGTGTGTGTGTGTGTGTGTGTGTGTGTGTGTGTGTGTGTGTGTGCGCGCGTGTGTGCGCGCGCGCAGCAGAACTTTCTGGCAAAGAATGGAGAAAAGGACAGAATAACACCCCCCCCCCCCGAAAAAACAAGCCCACAAGCTTGACCAAGGCTGAGCGCATGAAAGGCACTCCGCTGAGGATTACGCAGGATGAATTCCATCTGCTCCAGCCTGCCCCTCAAGGTCTAGCTCCTTTTCCCTTCTCGCCTCCTGATTGATTTACAAGCCCATTCGTGCTTTTGCTCACCTGCCACTAGAGGCAGATATAGCATTGTAACCTTCCTTTCAGCCTTCCTCTCTGCCCCCGACTTTCCTCCTCTGATTTGCTTGTACAAGTAAAAAATTAGCCCAAAGCTGGCACAGCAGCCAGTGGTTCTGACAAAATTATCATGAGCACTAGACCAGAGCGCCAATAGTTGCGTTCGCTGACCCCCTCAAAAAAGATGCGACCCTCCCTCCTTCTGAAGTTGCCCAAAATAGAGTCGAGTAGACAACTCGCATAAGCCGTAGATTTGTTCCAAGGCCGAGACCCAAGCCACAAGCAGCTTGTCCTCATTTTTGGGAGTGATCATCATGGTCACAGAATGTGCAACATGCTGTGGTTATACAATGGCCCGGCAGCACTGTGGCGCTTCTCATATTATATGATGAATAAATGCACCAGCCGAAAAGTCTGCGTAACAAACGGTGTAGACGACATGGTCTTGCTGTAATTATCACCCAGCGTGCGTTCACGCACAATGTCACAACCTGCTTCTGTGGTGCATTAAACCTCGTAGAGGAAAGGGAAAGGGTGGCAATTTTGAAAGAAAAGTTGGATGGTGCAAGAAGCGGCTCAAAGATAGGCCTTCAAGCAATGGCAAGCCTTATGCATGCCATTGCGTACAATGTAAGGCATGTAACTCACGTGCCTGTCAAGTTTGAAATGTCCTTCCTTCTTTTCCCATAAAAAACCTCACCTCCTAGAATCTCCTAGAACCACTCACCTCATGCTGCAATGACTCCAGGTCAATGTCAGAGAGCTGAGGCTTAGTCACCTGTTGACAAGAAGATGCTGCCTGTATGCGCATCAACACAATGATTATCCAGGATGTGTCCAGCATCAATCGGCCAGAATTTGCAACTAGAGGCATCATTAAACAACCACCAACTAATTGTCCAGGACAAACAGACTGCAACAGCATCAAACATCAACATCCACACCACTTCACGGTCACACGGAGCGTGTAGCTAAGGCTTGATTTGTTTGACAGGAGAATCCAGGCCATCAGAAGCAACGCATTCCCTATCTTCATATGTCTTGCATTTTTGTGTGGACACATAGGACAAAAGACTTTCCATTGGTCAGAGTGGCGGAGAGCGCCTTCTGGACAAACATGGCAATTTTGGTGAAAATTCAAAACAACCCATTACACCTTAGGCTTCCTAAATATAGTATAGAAAATGCTTCTTCCTTCTAAAACACGGCTAAAAACGTGTCGAGACACTGCTCAATTATGGATTTCACCAAATCACATACAGTGAAAATAGGCATTGGTCATCATTTCTGTACCATGATTAAGAATGTGCGTGCGGAGGCACCTCATACCTCAAAGTCCATGCCACAGGAATTCTGTTTCTTGGAGTCAGTGTTGGATGAGCTGGAGCCAAGGAGCGACTTCCTCTTCATCAAGAAGCTGCAGTGCAAAATAGGTGTGGTACACCTATTTTGGAGCAACTTAAGAGACAGACTAGATGGCACTTGCGAACGACTTTGCAGAGTGAATGGTGCTCCTGTGGTGCTCAATGAGTTGCAAGGCAAAGGCAGCACATGCGAATTGGCATTGCAAAAGATGCAGACTCAGTTGTGAATGCGACAAATTACAAGAGCAAGTTTGCACCAGATGAAAGGCGCAAACACTATCCCAGGCAACTGTGACACGCAAAAGTAAACATGGAGCATAGCTGGTGCACTGATCCAGACTGTCGCTTCCGCAAAAAAAGGAACACATATTTGACCCCTCCTTTGTTGATAACCTGAAGCTGTGTCTCCTTTTTGGCATAATAGTATCCCCAAATGTGCTCGCCAGCTTGATCTCTGTCAGTGGCTCCAAAGCCACAAGGGTGTTGCGCAGCCTGGCCTTGCCGCTCTCCCAAGTGGTCCCCAATTGCTGTGAGACAAGCGCAAGTTAAATGGAATGTGAGGGAATGTTGAACAAAGAAAACACAACGCCGAAAGTGTTTGCTGTCAAAACAACACCTTCCAAGGTCATCACAATATCTTCATATTCTATCTTTAAACCAAAAGCACCTACTTAACTATAAAACAATTGGCACTTGTTGAATGTCCACAAAAATTGTTGCCGTGTTTTTTTACGTCGCACCAACACTGACATGCTCATGCTCACTGCGCTTCATTCCAAAATGAATGGTGCATGTTCAAGCGCATGAAGTCTGTCCTTCCTCACATCGCGCCGAAAAAGCACATGCTCATTGTGTATTCACACTCATGCTGGCTCTCCTTGTATCCATCGTCACAATCACCCTGATTGACTACTTATCACCTCTGACAGTGTTAAAACTCATGCTCCAAAACAACATGCTCCAAACTCAGTCAGCATCAAAACCAACATGTCTTGTTGTTGACGTGCACCATCATATAGGCAACATTTCCAGCCTCACTTTTGCGCTGGAACGTGTTACCGCACACTCAAAGACATTCAACCAGGAAAAGCATCAAATAACAACACGCATTGTAATCAGGGCTGTGAAACTACGCCGTCTTTAAGAAATCAGACCGTCTAGACGGTACGATTGACGGTACGGTACGGTTTAAATCGTAAATGACGGTTTGGTGAGTGTTACGGTAGAAAATCGACCAGTCGGTTGCACCGTCTGGCTGTGCTGAGCCACACGTTGCTGGCATGCAAATGCAGCCGCGATTGTGGATGAAACTCCACATCGAAATACACATTCTATAGCACTATAGTGCACCATACAAATGCAAAATAGTGCCAAGCGTGCAAGGAATGCCCTGGGGGGCTCCAGCCTGCCATTCCCAAGGAGCCTGATGGCCCCCCCCACAACAGGCCTCAACACAGGGGGCTTGCCCAGAAAAAAGGGTACAAGGGTAGGGGCAAGAATAATTTCTGGGTGATGGAGCAGTATGTGAAGCAGGTGAGCGTAGCCAGCAACAGCTGCGCATGCGCTGAGGGCCTGCAGATTGCGAGGAGGAGGAGGAGGAAGAGCAAGAGCAGCAGGAGCAGGACAGTGAGGAGAGCGAGGGTAGCTGAGCAGTGGGGGGAGGGTACTGGGAAAAAGGACTTGCCCATGACTTGAAGGAAACTTGTGCGGGGTCCGGGGGGGTCCATCCAGGAATTCTGAGGCCGCCAGGGGTTGGCAATTGCAGTCCAGCAGTCATCTAGCTTTGTTTGTATGTGGTTTTGATGGAATTGAACACTTCAAGTGTCATTTTTATTTCAGCAGCAGATTGTTGAACCGTACCGTCCACCGTAACGTCCTTCCACCGTCTAGACGGTCAGAAAATTATAAAACTACGGAAATTATAGTAATTATGGTACTGTAACGTAAAATCGTACACCGAACCGTCAACCGCACTTTCACGGCCCTGATTGTAATGAAGGAAGCAGCATACCACAACACGCGCCGAAATGGAGGGCGCATCACATCACAGCACCTGTTACTGAAGAGCAGACCACATCACAGCACATGTTACTATGACGAGCGCATCACATCACAGCAAAATCACAGCCGTAATGGAGAGCGCATCACATCACAGCAAATGTCACTATGAAGAGCGCATCACACCGCAACACATGTAACAATGGAGAGAGCCTCACACGTGTGGAATGGAAACGCTAGAGCACCACCCACCACAGGTAAGTTGATGATTTGCAACTGCTCTGGCTCGATTGTGAGCAACGACTCAATCTTTTCTGCATGCCGCTGGCGGTAGAAGGACACCAGCAGCAAAGCCGCTAATATGATCAAGGTACCGGCTGTGACGACCACCACGACCACGATGAAGATACCCTTCTCCAAAACTCCGATTTGAGGTTCTTCCACTGGGTGAGGAATGGGCATGATGAGCTTCTTGCTGGCCTGCTCCAGGGGCAGCACAATCTGTGCACCAAAATTGTGTGTGTGTGTGTGTGTGTGTGTGTGTGTGTGTGTGTGTGTGTGTGTGTGTGTGTGTGTGTGTGTGTGTGCCGCACAAAAAGTAGGAACCCAAGCATGCACGCGTATTCACATGCTCAGACAACATGATCTGTGCATGCACAGGCGTATGATGGAAACAATCAAGAAAGAATGGTTTGCCTAATCCAGGAGCAGCAAGACCTGTGTATGCGCACACAGTCATTCATGTGTGTGAGCATGAGTGTATCATGTGTTCGGGGTGGGGCCTAGGCGTGACCAGCTCCTTGCTGGCCTGCTTTGGGGGCAACACTAAAACGGTGACAACATTTGCTAAAACAGGAATACAAGTTGTGAGTGCATGTGAGCATGCTTGTTCCAGGGTTTGTGTTGTTTGTTTTTGTGTTTGACCGTCAAGCTGAAATTCCCTTCCTTGCTCACCTCTTGATTTCATTATAGGCCTTTTTGTGCTTCCACCGAGCTGCCATTTCAGGCCAATATGGCAAACTACCCTCCCTCCCTTTCTCCCATCCTCCCATCCAGCTTTGCCATGGTGCAACAAAAGACAATCAAAGGCTATGTGTGGTTGTTACATTCTTCCCTACCCTCCTTGGCTCATCCTTGTGAGTTAAACACAACACACTTCACCATAGGTTTTATGTGTTAGTCACTGCGCAGCCGCTGGTCAGAGACCTTTAGGGAAGGCATTGTTTTGTCAAAGTGCTGTCACTAGGAATTAAAGTAGGGACCTCATGTGAGCGAAGCGCAAAGCATAAGGAGTCCTGGACCTGCTTGGCTACAATTGTAACGCTTATGAAACGACTTTGCCCAAGGTGAAACGGAAGGCAAGTGAAGGCCTTGTATCACTGCTTCTAAATGTGACTCACACACACACACACTTGTGTCTGTGAGTCACACTGACTGACAGGTAGACAACCAGATAGACAGACAGACAAATTAACAAACACGCACGCACGCACGCACGTGTGTGCACGCACACACACACACAGAGAGAGAGAGAGAGAGAGAGACACAGAGAGAATGTCATCTACTTGCATCAGCTGCGCGTTGGTGTCTGTGTGTGCATGTGTGTGTAAGCATGCTGCATGCATATGAGTGAGAGAGAGCTTTTCCATGCATGCAAGGGCAGTGCATGCCGAGTGAAGAAAACACATTAATTCAACAAGGACAGAAGAGGGAGGAGAGGACTCGTTGAACTGACGCAAGTCAGCCTCTACACAAATCCACCATGCAACTGGATGTTAGGCAGCTGCATTTGAGTAGGTATTACATGGCAGCAACTGCTTTGCACCTTCGTAGGCTTCGGTCCTCCCAATAATTTACACGCGTGTGAGGGGGAAAAGTTGAGCATTGCATGTTCTGCCCTTGTATGGTAGGTTGATTTTGTTCAACCAACTTGCACAGTCGTACTACACACTGTGTGCATTTGGGCAGCACATGCATTATCTTTTCATTGTGCCCCGGGAACATTGTACTAATACCGTATCCTTATGTTGAAAGGGTTATTCAAGGCGATGAAATCGCACATTGCAACTTACTCACCTCTGGAACCCCATTTTGCACCTGCGGGGCAAAAGAGGGAAGAAAACGAAGCTCGGCATACAATTATGACTTTTGCAAGTAGGTGGCATTCAATGAGTCTGGCGCGCCCCTCCCTTGGGGCTCAAGAGCTTTTGAGCTTTGCAACGCAATGGACAGTGACACAAATTTGGGTGAGGACACCATTCGAAATGCATTGTTTGTGCACAGGAATAAATTTTACATCAATTTTTATGAAACTACAAATTTCTGTATCATCTATGGGTGAGCTATGCAGAGACTCCCTTGGTGAGGCCCTAATTGACAACCTCAGGGGCCCTTCCCTATATGCATGCAGCCTTCTTTGGCTTACACAACGTTCGTATAATTGTTTTTGACGTCGCTTACTTGAAGGACTACCGGCTCATGAGCAATGTTGCGCCGGAAATGGTTGAACTCCACTTTGCCCAGGAAGGTGGACATGGATTGCGCCGACAGACTTTTCAGCAACATGCTGTAACCAGTGATAGGCAACCCTGCGTGGTGCATTCACATGCTACAGTTGGGAATCAGGCAATCATAGTGCAATTTGAAGGTGTCCTTGGAGACCGCCTAGCAAATGGATGATACACACACTTTGTGTTGGATGCCTACGTCCATCATGAACTTGAAAAAAAGTATTAATGATTTTGAGTTTTAGGGGGGGTCAACTGGCATTTTGTGTAGAAATGCTTGTTGTGTCTTTCTCATATCTAACCTTGTCAACCAGTATAACTCCATGAAATATCATGTCCACCAAAAAAGGATGAAAGTCGAAAGACCTTAGATGACTAATCTGGCCACAAATCACCCAAAAAGGGCCCACAACTCCACCCTAGGATCACTTTCTTTCCCAGAATTATGTTTTGGTAACCTCAATATACTATGCTAACACTTTGCACATTTAAAACTAAGGAAAGAAGGAGGTCAATTTTTAACCTTTTTGGCACCCCCTCTGCTGGATTTAATAAAGTGGATGGCAGAAATTTTGAACCTCATGAACCACCAATCCTTTCACTCTTTAATAATAATGTTCTTTTGATTTTAGGAATCCAAACTACTTAAATTGCCCTTTTTGGAGAAGTAGGCAGTCCGGAGATTTGGTGGTGAGCTAGGGTTCATGTTGCGACTAGCAAGGCATGTGCGTCCATCTGCCACCTCTCAAACCCTAGTTTTGCAGATTTTACAAGCGCACAAGCTTGAAAGGTGCCAACTTAGGCGCACCTATGCAGGAGCATGTAGAAAATACCTGTTTTGGGGGCCTCAGATACCCCCCTTTGGTTAAAGCTCAACGTGCTTCATGCAGTGTAAAAGTCCCAAATAAACCTAACTTGCTGCAAAAGACATGCAAAGGGGTAGCAAAAGCCAATAGTCCCCAGAGATACAAACAAGCACGGACACGGTCATGACACACATAAAAAAACACAGGCGCACACACACAACACAAACACGCACACACACACGCACACTCATACACGCACACACATACACGCACACATACACATAAATGTGAACGTACGCATGCTTAGACAAATGTTCAATTTCAGGTGGAGCGTGAAAATGCTTGTTGGACAACGATCTGTTTGAGTTTCCTAGTCCGGACACTAGAAATTTGGTGATCTTTTCAGCTTGCTCTCACCCCTCCCACGACCCTTATTCTAGTAAACCTATGCGACCCCTTTCTTCCTTCCCCACGAATCACTCACCTGCCCCAGGGACAATAACCGTGCTGTTCGTGCACTCAATTGCATTGGGATCAAAAAGTAAGCTGTCCACGTCCAGGTTCACAGCGTCCAAAAATGCGCAGTCCTTGAATGCGCTTTGGATGGCAAAAATTAGGCTGACAACAGTCTCTGAAGCCAAGGCAGGAACGAAGTACGGTGGCGATCCAATGGCCCTTTCATACGCTTTGGCATACTGCTTGGACGTCCCAAAAAAAGAGTCCCCTTGCCCAAGCAACATGGGATGCCATGAGGATGACGTTAAGATGTATTCGGCGGTCTCTGGTCCCACACTTGCCGCAAAACCAGGGTGGCCGGGAGACAGTGTCAGAAAAATAGCCTTCAAGCGATCTTTGATCTTCCCCAACGCTTTGGCGATGGCAAATCCATTAATCTAAAACAGGGACAAGGGGGAGTAGGAGTAATGCTTTAGGAAGACTGTATGAGCATGGATAGCAAGAGGGGACACCAACATGGGTTGTAGGAGGGAGTTTAGACTTGCAAACTAACTTCTTGGCCTAGTGAGAAAGATGGTTACGATCAGTTGGCAAGGCAGGAATGGCCACTAGCTAGAACCTTGTAAGCCATTTAAATACGACATTTTGACGAGGTGATGATGGCAATCTTGATGATATGATGGTGAAGAAACTCTCACTACTGCTGTTGATGTTGTTGTTGCAGGTGCTACTGTTTCTACTGCCGCTGCGCAAGAGTGGCCTTTCATTCTAACATCACTCACGGTGTTATCACAACCAAGGACTGCCGTTGCTCCAGATTGGACTGCCTGTTCCACAATGACGCTATCAAAAAAGGAAGGGTTTGAGCTGATGTTGGCGCTGGAATAATACAGGACCTTCACGATCTCGAACTTTGTGCTGATCCGTCTCAGCTGAGAGCTTGCATAGTTCACTGCATTCTCACAGGCTTGTGTAGCATACCGGAAGTCCTTTGTGTAAAAGACAAACAGTTTGGCAATGGTGTCCTGCGATTGTTGCAAAGCATCATATATGGGTGAGGGTCATGTCCTTGGATGAGGTTGTTGGGCAATACCAAGATTCATAGTTTGAGGATGTTGTTAAGGTTTGTGATGCAAATATGTAGAAGGAATCCCTTTTAGACAAGTGGGGAAAGAGTCGCAAGCAATGCTGAAAGATTGACAAAGCCAGCCTTTCACCAAAGCCTTTAGTCATGGCTAAAGAGAAACTATGCCCAAGGCAATACTAAAATTTGCCACAATACGTGAATGCATCATTCTGCATTGCAACTACAGCTGCACGTACTCTAGGTGACAAGGGTAGGGTGAACAGTTCAACTGTCAGCCAGTGCCTACCATGCTTTTGTGCTTAGACTAAGCAATCCATGCACTAGAGACCCGAAAATCCTCAAAGCATGAGGGTAAGGGGGGTCCTACTCCTCATCGGACCAGCAAGGTGCTTAAATATTCACGTCCACTTGCAGTGCACAGTACACCATGTTGAAGCAAACTTTAATAAACTCAATGCAATGGAAATACGGAAATCTATCAAATCATTGGTGAGCTAGAATTATCTGTAAAGTTGGACTAGACTTCATCAGCCGGGCCACCCTCAGGGCTGGACGTAATAATTGCACAAGTAGGAGGATGCTGAGAGAGCCCGTACTAATAGATGCCGTTCCATTGGCACCTAATGGGCAGGTTTGTTCCAAGACACATCAGCTGCTTCTTGGTACTCCACATAAAACTCATTTCGGATAATGTACACACTGAAGCGCAAATCCAAACTTGGAATTCCCAAAAACAGTTTTTGCCCTTCCTGTTTGCTGAGTTTTGAGACAAGGGGTGTGCATGGCAGGCCCTGCTAGCCATCTTTTGCTTAGCTACCAAACATAGGAGTTTCATAACACTTTGCCCAGGGCCTTCCCTGCCTCCCCACCCCTGCAACATTGCAAAGCTACCTAGCAGGATTTGCTTCATTTGCATGCCAAGTTTTAGGGCGGGGGGTGAGCTGGGCTGCCTAGGGCAACCAGGTGTGAATTTTCCCGGTAAACCTAGGAGCTTGTGCTCCATGACAAGGGCTTTGCCATGACGAGAGAAGAAATGAAAGAGCAACAAATTTGTCAAGCCAACAAAAAATGTATGCCTTTATTATTCATTATTATGAACATTACACATTACAATGCAAGTGTGATAGTAAAGTGTATAAAGTGTGTACAATACACATTTTTGCAAGTGTGATTGTAAACATTACATTATTATTAACATCACATTATTATCGACAATATACATTACATTATTTTAAATGCTTTTATTATTCATTATTGCAATAATGAAAGACCAAAAAGAGCACAATAAATGAGGCAGGTGAAACACACGATCAAGGCATGGCCATCAAATCATCAAAGATCTGTTGCTCATTCAAGTGCAAGATTGTGATAAAAAAAACAATAGCTGCAAATAAATGTTTTGGTCAATGTGCCATACTTTTAGGAATTGTACATCTTAAGATCATTTTGGTCGCACCTTTTCAGCTCGCCATGTGAAAAAAAAGGAAGATACACATATAGGTTCAAACCCACTAGTCACTGGTTGTCCCCATGGCTACCCCCATCCCCTGCCTAGGCAAATTTGTTTCAATAACTTGCAACCTCGTGACTTGCCCATTCATGCACCATCCCAGAAACTGAAAGTGAGTTTGATAGCTTTTTGCAAGCTCTACAAGGAGGTACTGAGATGGGGCTGTGCGGTGCAGTGTGTGGTTGACAGGAATGAAAACAGTAAGAAGTAGAGAAGTCACAGAGAGGGAAATCAAGGTGCAAAGCTGGTGCCGTTTGTCAACCGCTTCACCAATCCGCACCCTTCAGTTCCATATATCATTTCTCTGTGGTTTGCAACTCAATTACGAGTCATGCCGGATTTCTGCCTAAGAACGAATGAATCAGCTTGCCAGTTTATTGGCAACCTTCTAACCAGAGCACCGGTTGACCTTATTATTGTTTTGTTTGAAACATTTTTTTGGTCCACAACCTTGTGTTGAAGTTGGGACAGAGAGCTAGCAGTATGGGCAAGCAGACAGTCCCTCCTTCCGTGCCCGCAACCTTCCCGATCAGTGCCCTCCACCAGCACGCTCCCCCAGTGTCCCCCAGCAACAACTGACATTTCAACATGAATGTACGACCTAATACGACCTAACAACAGCTTAATTTCTGGAGCGCTTGTCATTTGGTGCAATTCTGAAATTTCTCCCTTTCCTTCAAAGGGTGCAAAGCAGCCTCCGAGCTGCTCACAGCACCCCCACATGTCAACTTTCCATCAAAACTCTAAAATTGGGACATCAAAACACATTTGATATGCTCAAGGCACACGAATGTCCTCGTAGAAGCATAAACAACCTAATGACACTGAAACGGGGGGAGTTGCAACCAATTGGCCGGGGGGACGACCCACTCACGTTAGGGGGCGGTCACACACAATTTGTTTCGACTTTTTTTCTTCAGTGTTGAAAATTTTTTTCGCTTTGGGCGAAAAAAATTGCGGTCACACACAAAAAATTTCCCCTCGGGCAAATTGTTTTGGCCCACCAAAAAAAAAATTCCGTCCCAGCCAGAAGTAGGGACCGTCTTTGGGATTTTTTTTCGGTTGGGGTCAGTTTTCAGTTACCGTTTGAGAGTGCCCCTTGGGAGTGCCCCTTCAATGCATGGCCCAAAAACACAAAAATTTTCAGTTTTTTTCTACATTTACATATTTCATCTTTGGGGGTGGTCATCTTTGGTAAGGGATCTGGATTTGTATTTCTTAAGAGAAACTACCTCGAGAATGCCACAACATGCAACTGATGGTATGGCATAAATAATATGCTTGGATATCAGTAATTCAGTGGGACCATTGATTGGGCCCACATCCAAATGAGGTTTGGCTGTGAGAGCTGTGAGATTTTCCAGGAAAAATTTGAGCAACACCAGAATTATACTCTGGCATTTTCTTATTGTTTCATCTAGATTCACAGCTGCCCTTGTGTAGGCGGATATAGCATTGTAACCTTGTTACCTTATTATTACCTTGCCTCGCCTGGTTGGCAAATAGCTTTTAAGTCTGGTCATGTGAGAATGTTGAGCTGTTGCAGTTTTAAAATTCTCGACGGATGTGGTGTCATTTTCATTCATGAAGGTGGGCGTCCCTGCTATGAAGAGGGACCTTAGAAGGATCAAAGTGTCATCCTGGGATAGAGCGCACAAAGATAGCATGAATGTGGCTCTGGAGCCAGGCAATTCTGAGGCAGGAAAATTGTTTACAAATATTGCTAATGAATACAGATTGGCCAGCCGAAATTATGAATAATTCATTCAGTACTTCATTCAAGTCCTTGGAAATATGTTGAGCCTGTGGTGAACACAGCGCATAGGCATGGCACAAACAGGTGTTGGAAGTGGAAATTTGTTGTACCAATAATAATGAAGATCAGGTCACGAATGGAATACCAGCAACGTATCTGTCCGAAAAGCCCCGAATTTCCAACAATCCCTCCAGCAATGAAGTATCTATCAGGAAAATGCCCACACTCCAGCAATGAAGTACCCATCAGGAAATGCCCACACTCACAAGCAAACCATGCGGCAAGAGTTCCTGTTATCGGTCAACGTATCCAACAGGTCCATTCAAAATGCCCTGGACATCAGAGAGGCTTGAACCGACCACAGGATCAAGGTCAAGCACACGAGTCATGTATGATGCAAGCTTGTCCCTGACTTGATAAGCACTCGCAGCATCAGGCCCGCTTCGCATGAGCCCAGCTGCCCCATGCAGGAGTGCCCCTTCAGAATTGCTCCAGAAGCCCCTTGGTTTCTTGCCACCTCCCTCGTGCCCTGCTTGGACCATGGCAAGGCAGGCTGCAAGCTGCACTGTGGGGTCACTACCATCCAGAACCAAGGTGATGGCTGGTATCACAGCTTTCAGGGCCTGAGAAGTCTGACTGCTCAGTTACTAGCTCTGACATGATGGCTGCCAGCCATACAAGGAGGAGAGCAGCACTCATGGTCCTTTCTTTAAAAGGGCCACGGTGAAATTGCCTGAAAGGGCACTTTCACCGTGGCTAAGCACCGAAGAAAACAATATGAAAAAAATGTGTGTGTGACCGCTTGAAAATTTTTTCCTTCGAGGGCGAAAATTGTTTTCAGTGGACGGAAAAAAATTGTGTGTGACCGCAAATATTTTTCAATTTCTGACGGAAAAAAGTCCAAAAAAAATACTGAAAAGAATTGTGTGTGACCGCAGCCTTAATCCAACATCGGTCCGTGCCTGAGAAACAAGCAAGCTCGCTTGCATTGCCAAATACACCAACCATTATGCAAGTTGAGCATACCTCTAGAGCCATGCTGGTCAGCGCTTGATGTGTTTCCTGGTCAGCTAAATTTGCGATGCCAAAAATGTAAGGATAGTCCTGCAGGCAAGTCGGGGCGTGGGCGCAAGGCACCATATATTGTCAAAACACTACATGTTTGTTAGGACAAACGATGAGGAGGAACATCCACCATACAAGCAATGGCGAGCAGCACACATGGCAAGCAACATCTACCACAATTTATTTGGGCAAGCAAAGGTGAGCAACATCCACCAGGCAGAGATCAAAGAGACCATAAGCCCTAACATATTTTACTAGGGTTGATCAGTTCGTTTGTTTGACAAAATAATTTTGCTAACAGCTTGAAAAAGTTCAAAATTCAAAGAACCTTTTGAACGCATGTTTGCCTGCAGGGGGGGCGGGGAAGTGTCACTAGGCTCCAAAATTCCCTCCCATGGGGGGTGGCAACCTCTTCCCATTGGCCCCCAATCTCCCTTCCCACCTCTCCCCCTTGGGGCCCCTTGGACAAGGGTCCGTCAGTGGGGTATCAGGGGGGTGTCAGGGGTTTGTAGTGGAGTGTCAAGGGATCCCTTTTTTCCAAAAATCAACGAACTAGCAATTCAAATTTTGCCGACATTTCAAAAAGCTTGAATTCTAGAATAGGCCCCAATTCTAGAAATGAACAACCCTGGTGTTTCAAGATCCATATTAAAATTTGTTACAATTTCTGATGTTGTGTGAGCATGTCTTACCAACGCCTAATCAGCTAGAATACCGGGCTGTAAACCTTTTGTTATGACCAAGATTGATCATTGAGGTGCGTTTTTAAATATTATATTCCCCAAATCCTATATTATATTATAAACCCAAAACCAAGAAGTCGTTTCAAAATGGGGTGGGGGTTTTGCACCCCCAGGAATTGATTGGTCAAGTCCCTGCAAAATAAAAGTGAGTAGAAAGAAGGTTAAGAACACAAGCACAGTTGTGTGCAGTCGCGCTACAGCTGCTTTGTTCAAACGGCTGTACATCTATCTATGTTGCCCACAGTGAAGCTTCCCAAAATAAGTCCAAAACTGGTACCGCCTAAAGGACAATCACCACATGATAGCCCTACTTGAGCTTCTTGCAGTGGCTTTTAAAATGACGCTTGGCCTCAGCAGGGTTCCTGTGGGCCCCCATGCACATCTGTTCTGTTGTTTTCACAAAGCAATTTACACTGATTCAGAAGCTCAAAGGAGGTACTTGTTGGTGCACCACGCCACCATCATCTGTTTGCTTTGTCCGACCCCTTTGTCGGACTCGCCTTGACTCCGACTGTTATTTTTTTGAACCCCTAGAAAAACAGATATCGCATGAGCGCCATGTAATAATAAATAATAAGAATTGAATATCGCATAACATAATTATATACCGTATTAAAAAAAACATTAGTTGGGTGTGATGCGCCCAACTGATCACCAAGCCTCCACACTCACCGGATTAGTGGCAGCACGTTATCCTAACGCGAGCATGACAATGTGGGTGACCATGGGTGCTAATGTGACAAAACATTACCAACCCATCACCTAGAAGCTTTGCAACACATCACCCGATTCAAGTGTTGCTTCCACCAATAGGCAACTTGCCTTCTAGCACGAATCGACATGTGTGACTCCAGAATTACACAACGCAAAATACACGTGCTCACCAATTTGAAAAGCTCGTCCGTCTCAAAGCAGCAGTGGTATGTAAGCCTCTTCGCTTCATTTGCTATCTTTGCTTCAGAGAATGCGAAGTGGGTGTTGCCCAAGAGGAAGTGGACCTTGTCTTCCTTGATCAGGTGCTCCACCTGCGCTCACCGTGAACACGAAAGACAACCCATTTTGTCACCCACAAATGCATTGCCTCATATGAGGCACAAAAGTGATGAAAAATTCAAACCTAGATCAAAGTATGGCAGGCAATTCTAACATGCAACGAAAATAAAAAAGGAAAAAGATGGACCAAGTGAACTGACAATGAGTGAAAACAGTTTGAAGGCCTCAGAAGCCCAATTACACCCTAGGATATTCTCACTCACCTTGGTTCAGCCAAACCTCCAACTAACCCCACTTTCTTGTTTTTTTGTCTACTAAGCATCTAAAACTGTACGTGACAAAAAAAAGTTGTTTAGGAGTGTTATGTTTTCAGGCACACCATTTTGTCCAGGGCTGTGAAAAAACGCCGTCTTAAAGATAGAAATGTTTTGCACGCTTAAATTTCGCTTTCAATTATTGTTCCTCTGCCCCCCTTCACCGCGGACCCCCCCTTTTCCTCCGCCATCCGCCATAAGACATATGCCATAACATGTTTTGAACAATGAATGTTTTTGCTGTGTCCGATCGTGATATTTTGACCGGGAGCTCCATGCTCCTCGTCGGTCACCCATCATCCTCTGCACAAGCGGGCTGACAATACTCCAATCAGTAATCAAATTGAAATGAATTCAAATTAAAACAGACTCACAATCCCCTGCCCCGGACCTCCATGCAATGTGTTGGCCGACCTCACAGTCCGAGACCGCACCCGTCACAGCTACAGGAATGCATGTTGCAGACAATAATGTCTTGTCCTTATGGTGCGAAGGGATGTTGCAAGCGCGCAAGAAGCCTTGGAAGAGGCAGATATAAAGACCAACCAATTTGGTTAAATCCTAGGACCTAACAAATTTCTTTATAATTTGTATAAAGACGCTTCCAGTAAATTGACGGTGGCCAATCGACCAGTTGGTAGCACTGTCTGGCTCAGCAGAGCCACCCGTTGCATGTATGCACTTTGTTGCTGCAAAATGCCGCAGTGCCGCATCAAAATACTTGAATTGTATTTTACTCTCGAGCATCACGCAAGTGCAAAAAAATGTTTATCGCGCAAGGGATGCTCAGGAGGGTTCTAGCATGCTAGCCAAGGAGCCTGATGGCCTGCTCCCCATAAAGGGCAAGAAGAATGCCTGGGTGTGGGAGCAGTACATGCTGAAGGAGGTGAGCAAAGCCAGCAACAGCAGCAATGCAGGAGGGCTTGGGGACAGTAAGGAGGATGCTCAGTCATGGTCCCGGCAGCAGCAGCAACAACAGCAGCACCAGCCGCAGCCGCAGAAGCAGCAGCAGAAGCAAGTCACGTACAATTGCAAGCACTGCCAGAAAATCTTGATGGGGAAGAATGAGAACAGGATTTAGATCCACCTCATCAACCCCAAGCAGTGAGCTGATGGAGGTGGAGGGCAGTGGTTTAGCAAAGAAGGGGGGTTGCTGAGCAGAAAGGGTGGTGGTGGGGATGGTTCAAAATGTCGATGCAGCAGAGTTTGGCAGTTCAGCAGGCATGGAACTCTGTTCATGTACAAATTAGTTCAGTCAATGGAGTTGTTTGAAACATTCCATTTACACTTTTGTATTAGCGGCAGATTGCCGGACCAAACTGTCCACTGAACCGTTTTTCATTGTTTAGACGGTTTACAATTTAAAGAAATAAGGGAGACGTCAAATCGCACACCTAAACGCCAACCGTCAAACGAGAACAGGATACGGAACAAACCCGTCAAATCGTACACCAAACCGTCAACCGTCTTTTCACAGCCTTGATTTCATCCCCTTGAGAGCATCCCCCCCCCTCCCACCCACACCCACATCCGCATACATACACACACAGAGCAGAATTTCCCCAAATCTTCTTTTGCAACTTGGTGCCTTTATGAGAAGAGGGACAAGATCGCATCAAATTTGTTTTGGGAAAGGTGCAGCTAGGGAGGCTCAAGAAAGGTTGAGGGCAAGTCACCCAGAAACGTGCCCTGATACCCCCTGCATGCCATGGTTGGCAGCTTTAGCCCTTAAGCACGGGCAGCAAAGCAAACAGGTGTCAGCGTAAGGCACATTTGTGACACGTTCATTGGTGGCAACTCCAATCCCTTGAGCACGAGCAGCAATGCAAATGTGTGTTAACATTATATATATTTGCTTTGTGTGCCATGATGGCAGCTCCAATCCCTTGAGCATGAGCAGCAGCCCAAGACTTGTCACCAGCACGTATATGTTTAACAGGTGCCATAGTGTGAGCTCCAATAACTCAAGTGTAAGCAGCAACTCAAATAAGTGTCAACATCAAAGACATTTGTCACGCGTGCCATAATTTGCAGCTTCAATCCCTTACACGCAAGGAACAAAGCAAATAGCATCCCGCCTGGTTGTCCTGCACCTAGCTGGAAAGAAAACATGTTGACATGTGCAGCTAACAGGTAGAGGGTAAAATCAGGTGCAATCATAATTATTACATTAATAATTGCAAATTAGCGAATATCTGACCTCTTTGTTGTGCTCCTCTATTGTGCAGGCACTTGGCACGCGGTTGATGTAATCAAACTTGATCCTATACTCTTGACCCTGCAAGGTTGGCAAGAAAATGCGGTTGATGTTTACAAAATTGATCTTGGCCTCCTCAAAATACAATGTCGGCAAGTGGATGCACGCACAATTTTATATATTAATATATAAGCTGCTGCGCAAATCATAACTTAAAACAAGTTGAAGTACAACACAATCCATTTCAATGATGCACCATGTGGCACCTTTCACATTTTGTACATTTAGACACCACTGTCCATTGGTACAAGGGTAACATTGGTGTGCCATTGTACCTTGTCAGGCTCTTCTTCAGCGCAAAGCATGCAAGGATTAAAAAATCTTTGGAGATACATGCAAATTTGGTAGTTATCTAGAAGCCTGCACGATCTAACGTTTCAAGCATATGTTCTTGTCCTTGAGTGGCATTGATGTGACGAGACCATCTGCGCCATTGTCAAGATTGATCCTTATGTTAAGGCTTACATTTCTGTCCTGGAGCGATACTTTTGTGATGAGACCATCCTCGCCGTGCCCTGTACCACTGTTGAGGCGTTTCACCGGAACCAAGAATCCTTGAACCATGGCTCCATTTCCTACATTCATGTGTGTGTGTGTGTGTGTGTGTGTGTGTGCGTGCGTGCGTGCGTGTGTGTGTGTGTGTGTGTGTGTGTGTGCGTGCGCGTGCGCGCGCGCGTGCGCGTGCGTGCATACGTGCATGCGTGCAAGCGTGCAAGCGTGTGTGCATGCAAGCGTGCGTGCGTGCGTGTATGTGTGTGCGTGTGTGTTCAAATGCGTTGAAAGGGAACAATGCATAAGACCCGGGGGGTCATGTCAATTGGGAGCCCAGGGTGGGCCCAGGGGACAACCGCAACGGAATTCATACTGAAAATAAATGGAAATGCTCGGCGGACATAACCTACCTGGGCACTCAGGAACATCATTGGCTGTCTCCATCACGCTGCCCAATCGGAAGACGAGCTCCCGCTGCTGACCATTGACGCAGGACAGAGCGAGGACCAGCCCCACCCACGCAAGGCCCAGCATGGACCTCGCCTTGATTTTAAACGAACAGGGAGGAAGACAATTCAGACCTCCTGCAAATCGATCCTCCTGAATGCTACAGCCAAAACCTACCCCACATCCCGAACCCGTGGTGGGGCTTTTGGGCTCTTTCTGCTGTAATGTAACATCCCGCAAACTGTTGTACTTAAACAACCGGAAATACTCGTTCGGTTATGAGTGATGGCCAAGTTTGACTGGACATTGCATTGAACTTCTTTTTTTAATTCACATTCTCACCAACACAAGCAACTCACACCCCCTGCATTTCAGTTCTTGAGCTGCCAACCCCCAAAGCTTTTCGAGCTAGTACAATAATTATCGATTAATTACACTGCCTATTGAATCTTAACGACTGTTTCAGGGGCCCCTATTGCAACTGACCTCCAAACTTGGCAAAAGGGGTATTGTTAAATCATCTGCATACTCATGTTTTCTGCATAGAACTTTCAAGGGTTGGATGATGCTGCATATGCAGTGCTGCAAACATTTAATAATATTATTGCTGCCACCTTAAGGTGAAAGCGCTTTCATGCGCCGGCGCCCTCTCGGTGGGGTCACGCATGGCAATACAGACTTTTTGACAACTAATTGTCAAATATTTGTACGTTAAGTAGGGAACTTAGAGAAAAACTTCATGCTCTTCCAAATTTTAAAATTTTAAAGGGTCCTAGGACCATAGTTAAACAGAAAAGGGAAAGCTACGTATACGCAAGTTGTAAACATGTGTACACCCAAGCGTTAAAATTATATAATTTCCTTAATATTAAAGAAAGGGCAGGACCCCACCGCCATAACTATATAACTATATAACTATGGAGCAGATCTATGCAAGAATATATATACATATATTCTTAACTTCTTAAATATATATATTTACGCGACAGCTTTTCACATATATATGTGGAGCAGAACTATGCAAGAATATATCGTCGGAATGTAGGAAAGCATTACCGACCCCTCTTTCCAGGCTTACTGTCCGCTTACCAGACTGGTAAGCGAGATGGTAAGCCCTGGCTTACTGTTTGATTAAGCCAGCGTTAATCGGCTGGTAATCTGAGTTTGGTAATGCTCGTTTTTTAAAGCTAGGTAAGTGAGTCAGTAAGCCTGTACTTACCAATTTGGTAAGCGTAGTAAGCCTATGGCAAGCCTGGTAATGCTTTTCACATAAATGCTATTCAAATTGTCAGTAAGCCAAGGAAAGCCATTGATAAGCCTGGTAATGCTCTATAAATGCAGCATGGGTGCCCTGCTTCATAGTAATGCACCCGGTAAGCCTGTGTGCTTGCAGATTGGTAAGCCATGGAAAGCCATTGATAAGCCTGGTAATGCTCTATAAATGCAGCATGGGTGCCCTGCTTCGTAGTAATGCACCCGGTAAGCCTGTGAGCTTGCAGATTGGTAAGCCATGGAAAGCCATTGATAAGCCTGATAATGCTCTATAAATGCAGCATGGGTGCCCTGCTTCATAGTAATGCACCCGGTAAGCCTGCGTGCTTGCAGGTTGGTAAGCCATGGAAAGCCATTGATAAGCCTGGTAATGCTCTAAAAATGCAGCATGGGTGCCCTGCTTCATAGTAATGCACCCGGTAAGCCTGTGTGCTTGCAGGCAGGTAAGCCATGGAAAGCCACTGATAAGCCTGGTAATGCTCTATGAATGCAGCATGGGTGCCCTGCTTCATAGTAATGCACCTGGTTAGCCTGCGTGCTTGCAGATTGGTAAGCCATGGAAAGCCATTGATAAGCCTGGTAATGCTCTATAAATGCAGCATGGGTGCCTTGCTTCATAGTAATACACCCGGTAAGCCTGTGTGCTTGCAGGCAGGTAAGCCATGGAAAGCCACTGATAAGCCTGGTAATGCTCTATAAATGCAGCATGGGTGCCCTGCTTCATAGTAATGCACCCGGTAAGCCTGCGTGCTTGCAGATTGGTAAGCCATGGAAAGCCACTGATACGCCTGGTAATGCTCTATAAATGCAGCATGGGTGACCTGCTTCATAGTAATGCACCCGGTAAGCCTGCGTGCTTGCAAACATAGTAATGCACCAGGTAAGCCATAGGAAGCCACTGATAAGCCTTGTAATGATGAGGGTGGTTGTTTGAAAGCCCAGGCTCTCCCCCTGTGAGTTGCTGGCCATACCAACCTGACAGGTTAAAGAAAAATGCAGGAAAGGCCCTGGTGGATGTGTGAAGGAAGAGCACTTCTCGCTGGAATTTCGGTGTGCAGTTAGCGGCTTTTTATGAAGCTCGCGATTTCAAGTGCGTCTAGTGACAAGAATGTACAATTTTTTAAATAATATCCAGGCCTACACTAGCGCTGCTTTGTGATTGACCCTTCTGCAGATGTTTGGCTGTCCCAAAACTCCCTCTCCGCTCCTCCCTCTCCTCAATCCTGTCACCCGCTGGAACCAAGGCACGGCTGGAGCAGCTGCATATGGTGCTGGCCAGCTCCACCACTGTGTGGCATTGGTAACTGCATGACTGCAGCATGTGCGTGATGCCCCTCCCTGCCCTCCACAGGATGCTCCTTGCACAGATGGGCACTGAGCATGATAGAGTATGCACCACTTACATCTACTGATGCTGTGCATGTGCGTGCAGGGAAAAGAGGAGGCTGAGCAGGAGAAGCAATCCCCACCGATGATTACCACCACTCGCTCCTCTCTCCCTTTGTCTGCGCTGCAGCTCACACCATCGAGGATTAAGCACGCTGTGTTCGTTGCTGCAGGTGTGCGCGTGCGAAGGGCGCGCTTGCATGGCCGGTCAACCTTGTGGGAGCAGATACAACTTCAGCACTTGGCGATTTTGCAACTAAAACGAATACACAGGATGCATCCCGCGGGGGCCGTGGAGGCGTCCACACCTGCGGACCCCTGGGAAAATGCCAGGTGGAAAACATAACGTTAGGATTACCAGGCTTGCTTAATCAGTAAATAATGCACCTCAATACTTGCAAGCATTACCAAAATGGCTTTCCAGTAACGGTACGTTTCCAAAGGGGCAATTAACAATTAATCATTAATTCAAAAAATGAATTAATTGCAAATCACGTTTCCAAAGGGCAATTAATTAGTGCAATTAATGATTAAATTGCAATTAATTACGGCATTTTCTTTAATGGACGGGGGGGGGTCCATTAACCATTAATTGCTCGCAATTAATTCAGAAATTCAAGTCAACGCCTGATTAGGATACGTTAAGGAAATTCCTTTAAGTAGTCAACCCCTTATCGTCTACCCTTGTACCCTCCCCTCCTTCTCATGTACGCCATGTGTGCCCCCCCCTCCCCCTCCCTTTCATGTACACCTCTTGTGCAAGAGCCTTGCCCCTCCTGCAGCTGAAGGAAGCCTTCATATCTGCAGTCACAAATGCTGCTCCCGCGCACAGACCGTTCCATGCGCACTGTGTGCGGGGTGGTTGACCACCAAATACTAGCTGACTAATGACATAGGGCCAGGCAGGAATTTCCAAAAAGGCCTTTGAAGGGTTTAACATAGAGAGCCAAAGGCTTGAAAGAGGAACGCTTGTTCACTTTGTCAATGCATGCCGCACATCAAGGGTCAAACTGGGGCCCCTGGTCAAATCCCCAGCGGAGGCAGGCAGCTTCAGGGGGTGTGCACGGAAGAGGCTGGTTTGGTCAAAAGCTGCTTGGCCATGCAATGGATTTCCAATATTTGACCAATTAATTGCGCTCACAAAAAGGTTCGGAAACGCAAAAGCAATTAATTCTGCAATTTTTTATTAAAAGCAATTAACAAAAGCAATTAATTACGAATTAATTGCAAGTGGTTGGAAACGTGCCGTAAGCCAAAAACAATAGACCAAGGTCAGCTACTGATAAGCCAATTGGAAAGCACAGCGCCAGGCTTACCAGACATGCTTAATCGGTAATCAGTGAAACTATAGAAAAAAGCATTACTGGGATAGCTTTCTGGTAAGCTAGGGAGTAAGCCATAAACACAAAGCTTACCGGTACCAGCTTTCTGATAAGCCAATTGGAAAGCACAGCACCAGGCTTACCAGGCTTGCTTAATCGGTAATCAGTGAAACTATAGAAAAAGCATTACTGGGATAGCTTTCTAGTAAGCTAGGGAGTAAGCCATAAATACAAAGCTTACCGGTACCAGCTTTCTGGTAGGCTGGTGGAAAGGCTTCAACCCAGCCTTAACAGCCGGATTAGTAGTAAGCTGTGGTAAGCCTGTGCTTTCCAGTTAATCGGCGTTAAGCCTGCTCTGGTAATGCTTTTTTTAATAAATTTGGACCCAAAATCATAGCAAAAAGCATTACCATCCTTGGCTTACCATGGGTTAATGGTAAGCCATGGCTTACCAGCTCAATTATCAATCCGTCTTAATTGGTAAGCCATGTCTGGTAAGCGGTGGTAAGCTGTGGTAAGGGGGTCGGTAATGCTTTCCTACATTCCGACGATATGTGCCATATATACCGGTGGTGCAGATCTAAGCAAGAGTATATATAATCTGCTTGCTGTTGAAGGCCTGGGACTCCAGTCTTTCAGCTATCATCCTGCTTTCTTTTCTCGTTGCTGGACCTGTCTTCTTTCTTTGTCTGCCGTGCTTCTCTCAGTCTGCCGTGCTTCTCTCAGTCCTTGTACAGTCCTAAGACCTTGAAAATTTAGGTCCTGTCTGCCGTGCTTCTGTCCTCTTCCTTGTACAGTCCTGAGAGGTCCTTCCTTTTAAGTAGGTCCGGACCTACCTTAGGATCCTTAAGTAGGTCCAAGGAAGTCCTGAGAGGTAAGGAGTAGTCCTGAGGTCCTTACCTCCTAAGGAGGTAAGAGGTAAGAGGTAGTCCTGAGGAGGTAAGGAGTAGTCCTGAGAGGACTTCCTTGTTGTAGCGTTATCTGGAGCCACGCACTCACCACTGGAGGACCTCAACAGCTGGCGCAGTGCTGGACAGATTAGCTACTGAATCATCCTTACACAGGGTCTCGACTTCCAATTAATAAAAGACACCGAAAACACAGCAAGAGTTCACAAAGATTCGCATAAGCAACGGAGGCGAATCATTCCATTAAGACTGACATAAATTACTGCAACTTCGAACATGTTGCACTCACCCCTCCCTTAAAAAAGAAAGGGCAGGAATTGCACTAGCAAAAGGTCTTGTACTAACAAAGGAATTCAAGTCTAGCAGAAAGTGAACTTCAGGAATGAAAACAGAATTAGATCTTTAGATTGACAAAAGTAAGCAAAGGAAGCTGATCTCAGCAATAATTTGGAGGAGAGAAAAAATTCAAAGAGAAGTCTATTCAAACAGTTTCAGCCGAAGTACGCAAGGAAGTCAAAGAAAGAGAATATAGGACACAGATCATGGATCTCATGATGGATCTACAAGTGCTAGTGCTTTAAGCACTGGTTGGCGAAAGTAAGCAAAATGAGCTAACAACTTAAGAACGAAGCAGTCTAGGCTTAGGTTTCCTGCTAGATCTGCGTGGAGGATCAGAGCTAGAGACAGGATCTGCCGGTGGAGAAGGCTGTAAGCTAGGTTGTTGCGGAGAAGAAGGGCTGGGCTGCGGATCTGGGGCTGGGGCTGGGACTGGAGTGGGGATGGAGGAAGATGAAGATGATTGTTGTTGGCGTTTAGCCCAATATTTGGCAACCTCACCTGGGACGTCCTTCGCAATGTTGCGTGCTGGTTCTTCAGTGTTCTCCCAGGAGGGGTATCCAGCCCATTTGATAAGATAGCGAGTAGCTTCTGCATGGCAAGTAGCTGTGCGGGGTTTGTGGCCCGCAATGTAATCCACAATGAAAAATGCTTGGTTGTTCTCCACATGGACAGGTGGCGGAGCATGCTGGATGCGTTCAGGAAATTCCTGAGAGAAGAATTCAGCAGGCTTGAGTAAGCTGATGTGAAAAACATTGTGGCACTTCATGTGTGGTGGCAGCCGCAGTTTGTATGCCACAGGTGAAAGGACTTCGATGATAGTGAAGGGACCGGTGAATTTGGGGCACAGTTTAGGGGTGGTACCCTCTTTCAGGTGTAGGGAAAGGTACTTTGTGCTGAGCAGAACCTGGTCTCCAACAGAAAATTCAGCATGTCTGCGGTGTTGATCTGCATATTTTTGTTGGCGTTGTTGCGCTCGATGCAGGGCATCTTTGGCACGGGAAATGTTTGCCTGGAATCGTCCAACAAAATCATTGGCAGCAGGGTTGGTATCACACGCTGATGGGCGATTGAATTCTGTGAGCAGTGACAAAGGTGTATGAGGGTGGCGGCCGTAGTTCAGGTAAAAAGGGGTAAATCCTGTGCTTGCTTGAAGGCTATTGTTGTATGCAAATTCAGCAGGCACCAGGTACTCATCCCAGTTGTGTTGGAAAGGGGAAGCATATGCACGTAGCATGTCTTCCACCGTTCTGTTGGCACGTTCTGTCTGTCCATCTGTCTGTGGGTGGTGAGCAGTGGACATTTTGAGGTTTGTACCCAGACGTTTGTGTAATGCTCTCCAGAAATGGGAGGTGAAACGTGGGTCACGATCAGATACGATGACCTTTGGGAGGCCAAAGTGCCGGAAAATCTCCTTGAAAAAGAGGTCGGCATAGCCAGCAGCATCAATGGTGCAAGTGCTGGGCACAAAAATGACTCGCTTGCTCAATCTGTCAACAAAAGTAACTATAGCATCATGGCCACGAGGTGTTTTAGGCAAGCCAGTTATGAAAAAAAAAAAGGTCTACGCTCTTGAGCGTGCATTAAGGGAAGAAACCGTCAGGGAACTCACCAACCACCCGGATTCCTCCAAGTTTCTAGCCAGTTATGATGTCATGGCTAACCTGTTCCCAGCAATGGTCTGGAAGGGGCAGGGGCTGGAGAAGCCCCATGGGTTTCTGGTTGCTAGGTTTTGTGCAAGCGCAGGTGGCACATGTGGCTACATACAGAGAGACAGTGCGGAACATGTGTGGCCAGTAAAATCTTCTGTGCAAGGCCTCATGGGTCTTGTGGATGCCTAAGTGACCACTGGTTGGTGTGTCATGAGCTTCTTTAATGAGGAGCTCACGCGCTTGTCCCTGAGGAATGTAAATGCGTGGGGTTACTTCAAGGTAGGGTGTGTACCACAACAGTCCGTCCTTCTCTGTGAAATCACGGAGCTCGCCTTCCTGAGCGGCGGTAAGGACTGAGGTGTACTCCTCATCAAACTCAGCATCAGCGCGCAGCTGATCAAAGAAATCAGCATGGCAGGTAGGTCCGGAGGCACGCACTGGGCTTAAGGTGGGAGTGCTGGTAGCTTTGAGCACCAGGAGCTTGTTAGCCACATCCTCAAGTGTGCGAGCACAACGAACATGAATCTGGGTAGGCGTCTGTGCTGGAAAACCCGGATAGTGATCTGGGCGGCGGCTGAGGGCATCAGCAGCCACATTGCGTGGACCGGGCACATGGTACAGATTGAAATCATACTCTGAAAGCATTTGGACCCATCTGGCCTGCCTTGGTGTGAGAGAAGGCTGCTTGAGAAATTTGGTGACTGCCTCATTGTCTGTGTACAAGTCAAACAGGCGACCAAGTAAGTAATGGCGCCATTCTGTGAGGGCAGTGTTGACAGCAAGCATTTCCCTCTCGTGTGCAGGAAAGAGAGCCTCATTGGGTTGAAGCTTGTGAGAGGAATAGGCAATTACTTGCACATGAGGCGGATTGGGCCTCTGGTATATTACAGCGCCGGTGGCGACTTGGGAGGCATCAGTTTCCACTATGAAACGTGCAGTTGGATGCGGGGCATGCACGAAGTGGGGTTTTTCTGTCATCTTTTTCTTCACAGCAGCAAATGCGTCTTTCTGAGGCTGTTCCCAGATCCACTCTGCTTTGTCAGCTGTGAGAGCGTTCAGTGGAGCGGCTGGTTCAGCAAAATGGTCTACCATGCGGCGGTTGAAGTTTGCAAGGCCTAGAAAGCCTTTAAGCTGGGTCTTGCACTGAGCAGGTGTTCCAGCTGGTTCAAGCCACTCAAGGATGGCCTTCACCTTGTCCGGATCCATGGTGATGCCTCTATCAGAGATGACATGACCAAGGAACCTCAACGCACTGACGGCAAACTCACACTTGGAGCGTTTAATGTACAGTTTGTGTTCTCGTAGCAGCTGGAAGACTTGACGTAAGTGTTGCATGTGCAGACGCACAGTTTTGGAGAAAATGAGGACATCATCTAAGTAGACTATCACAAATTTTAGGAGGAACGGCCTGAAGACATCATTCATGAGCCTCTGGAAAGTAGCAGGAGCATTGCATAGTCCAAAAGGCAAGACACGGAACTGAAAATGTCCATATTGTGTCCGAAAAGCAGTCTTGTGCTCATCCCCCTCTTTGATGCGCACTTGGTGGTATCCAGAGCGCAAGTCTATGCTGGAAAATACTTCAGCACCATGCAGTTGGTCTAGTAAGTCATCAATCCTTGGGAGAGGGTAGGAGTTTTTCACCGTGATATTGTTTAATTTCCTATAATCGACACACATGCGTAGGGTATTGTCTTTCTTTTTCACAAACAGGACAGGTGCTCCAAAAGGAGAGGAACTAGGCTCTATAAGTCCTTTTTCAGTCAGCTCTTCTAGCTGCTTGCGGAGCTCTTCAAGCTCAGCAGGGGCAAGCCTAAAAATAGGGCCCATTTGAGGAGCACTGCCTGGAAATATGTCAATGGCATGTTCAACTGCTCGTTTTTCAGGGAAGGCAGGGTCAGCCTGCACATCCTCAAACTCACGTAAGAGCTCAGAGCAATCAATTTTCTGTTTTCCAAAAGTAGGAGCTTAAGAGAATGCAGGTTTCACAATGCACAGCCACGCTGGACTTTTATTTTCAACTTCTTGCACAAATTCCATTGCTGAAATTACGGGTATGCGAGAGCAACTAGGCAAGGCAGAGTGAATTTCATGCCTTTTACCATTGTGGTCAAAACTCAAGATACGTTTCTTCCAGTGGGTGGCAGGGTTAATACGCTGAAGCCAGGGCATCCCTAATATTAGGTCTTCTCCTTCGAGATCTGTGACAGCAAAGTCTCCGCAATCCTTGTACTCAGAAATTTGGAATTGTGCAGAGTCAAGTAAGCCACATGATTTGGGTGCACCATCAGCCAGTCGTACAGAAATACCACTGAGCTGTGAGCCTAAGAAGGGTATGCCATTCTTCTCTAGAAAGAGTTGGCTAGCGCAGTTACGTTCTGCACCAGAATCCACCAAAATAGTGGCAGGCTTCCCTTGAAGGAATCCTCGAAACCTCAATGCAGATACACCCAACGTCTTGGCTGAGCTGATTGAGGGGCTTAATGGCTCTAAAGAGATGTCGCCAGCATTGGCATTAGCTGACCAGTTACAGCTGGTCTTGCTGCCGGTCTCAGAAGGCCAGAAAGCAAAATCTTCATGAGCGGCGTCCCGCTCTTCCTCACTAGCACGCGTGTGTCCGGCATTCCCATCAGACCTAGTGAGGGGAGCAAACCTGCTATCATCAGCCAGGCTGCTAACAACTGCTTCCGCAGTACCAGCACCACCGGAGGAACTCAACACCTGGTCTGGATTTGGAGTGGCCCATTTAGGAACAACACAGGCAGAACCTAAATCACCAAAACGGCCAGGGAGGTGATCAGTCTCCAAGGCAAACGGCCCAGATGCTTGGGCATCACGCCCACTGTGAGCATCCACAGTGTCGGAAATCCTGTGTTGACGGGCTTCATGTACACCCGCTGCTTCAGCGCATGCGTCACTTACACATGCCTGGATATCAATAGTATGAACTGCTTCATTACCGGAATTCACATCGGTCTGAGCTGCCTTTGCAGCAAATTGAACAGGTAGGGTGCATATACTGCGTGCTTGCTTACACTCAGCAATTTGCAGGTCAGGCCCTCCTACCAAGGGCCCCGAGCGTTTGGGCGAGCCCTTGGTGGGCTGCTAGGGCGAGCACGCCATGATCCAGGGGGGCTAGGGCTTCTTTCCTGGAGTGACTGCGCAGAAGGAGACCTCTGACCTTTCAAGCGTGGGCATGCTGGCCATGGGTGACCATCCTTGAAGCATAAAAAGCACTTGCGCTCTTCTTTGCACTTGTTCAGTTGGGCATCTGTTGTTCTACCCCATTTTGGCCAGCGAGAATCATCGCGAGGGTCACTGCGAGGGTCACGCTCACGGGACACCTTCTGCTTAGGGCCCATTTCAAGGCGTGCAAGCCTGGCAGTTGTTTGTCTAAGTGTCTGCTGGATGCTGCCTAATTGCATAGGTTCAGGTGTGGCAGCTATAGGAGCAGGCTCAGAGCCACTCATCCTGATCACTAAGTTCTGTGCATCTTCAAGGTTTTGAGGGGCATCGTGGCGTAGCCACACTTGCAGCTCATGAGGCAAGCCTTTGCTGAAAGCAAAAAGGATATCACGCATGGACATGTTTGGTACATCATCAAGCAGGCTGTTAAACTTTTGCACATATGTGCGAGCACTCATGCCTTTTGTAAGCTTCAAGTTGTCCATGGCTTTCCTAGCCTCATCTGTTTCCTCATCATGCGTGAAATGCTGCTTAAGCATCTCCAGCAAACCCTCATAGGTCCAGAAGCTGTGAGTTCTTGGCAGTACTTCAGCTAACCTATGGATATAGGACAGAGCTTCACCTACACAGCAGATTTCCACTACTATGCGGCACTGTTGGTTGTGATCAATCCTCACTTCTGGTTGCAACCCTTGCACTCTAATAAATTGGCGCACTCCCCTTTCAAAGTGAATGAATTTGCCTGACTTTTCTTTGTTCTCATAGGGGGGTGGCTTCACTAAGTTCAAAATGTTTTTTGGCAAAGCACTTGGAGGCTGAGCATGACTTGCTTGATTAGCTTGCACAGCAGCAACAGCTTGTTGGGCTGCTTGGTTACCAACACTAGCTAACATGTCTTGTAGCTGTTGTGGTGTCAAGTTAATGGATCCTACATTGTTTTGTTGGGCTGCAGCGGCTTGTTGCTGATGGACAAAGGCAGCAGCGGCTTGTTGCTGTTGGACAAAGGCCGGGTCACTCATGGTTAAGGTGTTACAATTCAAGTTCAAACATTAATATGTGAGGAAAGCAAGTCCAGGTAACTCAAGATAAACACACGCAGAGATCTCCAATATAGTCTCAAGGTCAGCTACTCGTGCTGGACAGATTAGCTACTCGCAAAATTAGCGTGCACACATAGCTCAGCAATCAATCAACACAGAGCTCAATTGTACAAAAAGATGTTCCGGATTCTGCAATGACAAGTTTCACACCTTAAACACTTATCCACAGTGACACACACAAGCTAGGACAGAGTCAAGTTAACAACTCTGCCCTGGGGCACGAGTGGACCTAACTGCTACCGCTTCCCCCCTGCCTTGCAGAGCGGAAGCTTTTCTTTTGTTCCTTGTGCTTCTCTTCCTGTGCAGCAATGCGCCTGGCCTTGTAACTCTCATTCTTCCAGGTTTTGACTGCCATGCAAAACTGCCGCACATCAGGGAGACTTTGAAATGCAGTGCGCTTCCTCTTCGGTGGCTGCTCAGACGAGGAGGGTGCAGCATTGGATGCAGATGGTGCAGCAGCGCTACCAGATGGCATCATTGATTGCCCATGCATGGCAGAATCATGTGTGTGTGCAGCAGAGCCAGAAGGTTGGGCAAGCATGGAGTGCTGCATTGGGACAGCGCCAGCAGATGCACGTGGTGCAGCAGGGAGCACTACTCCATCAAAAATACTCTCATGCACTTGCTCAAGACCTCTCACAAAGGGCCAACCCTCAAACATGTGTGGCTGCAGGATGGCACGCTTAAAGTTAAAGGGCACAGTGGACTGTCGTGACACAGTATAGTTCCTTCCATCAGCAGCTTGCACTAAGCCATACAGACTTGAGGGGCCAAAGCATAGTTGCGGGTGGTTCACAGTGACATGTGCGAGGTACGCATTGCGCAGCTGCTTTGCAAAAGGCATCTTTTGCAGGAACTTGTAGCATTCATAGACTGATAGAATTTCAGAAGCAAAAGGTATGCCTTGGCTTGGGTCATCAGGCATAGGCAAATAGCCATCCTCCTCTCTGTGAATGGGAGACGTAATCCAGGCCCTTTCGTAGCCCAAAACCCACTTTACCAGGAAATCGACGAGTACCACGCCGTTCTTCATCATGAGCCACGTCGCGGGCAAGGGGCCATAGCCGGATTCCCCCGTGATGGGATGCTGATGCTGCCAAAAGAAGATGGCGTGAAGGAAGAGAAGGAACCTCCTCTGCACGACAGGGTTGTCCGCGCTCCAGTCCGCAATTGGGTGCGAGAGCACAGACGCGCTGGGATGGGTTGAGGCAGAGGACATCTACACAGCAACAGAAATCACGCCACAACGTGACTTTCACGTCCGAGGGACGGCACACGCTACGAGGTAGCGGGACACAACCCCGTAGGGAAGGAACACAACCCCGTAGGGAAGGAGCACCGCCCGAGGGGCAGGTGAAGCAATGCTGGGCACGTCACGTACAAAGGCCTGCAGGGTCGAAAAGGTGCTACCAAGTGTAGCGTTATCTGGAGCCACGCACTCACCACTGGAGGACCTCAACAGCTGGCGCAGTGCTGGACAGATTAGCTACTGAATCATCCTTACACAGGGTCTCGACTTCCAATTAATAAAAGACACCGAAAACACAGCAAGAGTTCACAAAGATTCGCATAAGCAACGGAGGCGAATCATTCCATTAAGACTGACATAAATTACTGCAACTTCGAACATGTTGCACTTGTACAGTCCTAAGACCTTGAAAATTTAGGTCCTGTCTGCCGTGCTTCTCTCAGTCTGCCGTGCTTCTCTCAGTCCTCTTCAATAAAAAGTAAATTGGGGAAATTTGCAAGAGGACATCGGATGAAGGGGTGAGATGGCAAATCCTGGACACGAGCAGCTGGCACTCGTGCCAGCCACTCAAGCTGCACAAGACCTCCTGGAGCAGCAGCCTTATGTTCCCCAGTCTCCCTTCGAAGCGTACATCGTATCAAAGCTCGAAGCCCTGCCACCCATCCAGCGCTCGATGGAGCTCCTGAACAGCCGCTTCACGGAGTTGGCCGCCCGTGCGGCCCTGCAGCAGCAGCAGCTCATGAAGCTGGAGCAGCAGCAGCACATGGATGAGCAGCAGCTGCAGCTCACCTTCGAGCAACACAGGCAGCGGGGGCATGTAAACGCACTTGCCTGGCAGGCAGCCACCAACATGGATGCCAAGCATGAGGCGGAGGTGGAGGGGTGCCTGGTGGTGTCCCTGCCCAGGAACATCAAGCAGCAGCCCCTGACGCGTGAGCAGGTGGCAGGTGAGCTCGGGGTGGGAGTGGAGCTCCTCGAGCAACCTCCCCACCGGAAGGGGGCCGTGCTCGCCAAGCTGGGGGTGCACGTGCAGGCAGCGCGGGGGACGCTGGCCTCTCTCCGCAGTGCGGCGGGGCAGGGCCCACCTGCCACACCCGGGGGCCTGCGCGTGCGCCAGGAGAAAACCCAATTGGGGTCACAGCGGCATGCCTGCCTGCAGGTCATCCTGCAACATGTTCGAAGTTGCAGTAATTTATGTCAGTCTTAATGGAATGATTCGCCTCCGTTGCTTATGCGAATCTTTGTGAACTCTTGCTGTGTTTTCGGTGTCTTTTATTAATTGGAGGTCGAGACCCAGTGTAAGGATGATTCAGTAGCTATTCTGTCCAGCACTGCGCCAGCTGTCGCGGTCCTCCAGTGGTGAGTGCGTGGCTCCAGATAACGCTACACTTGGTAGCACCTTTTCGACCCTGCAGGCCTTTGTACGTGACGTGCCCAGCATTGCTTCACCTGCCCCTCGGGCAGTGCTCCTTCCCTACGGGGTTGTGTTCCTTCCCTACGGGGTTGTGTCCCGCTACCTCGTAGCGTGTGCCGTCCCTCGGACGTGAACGTCACGTTGTGGCGTGATTTCTCTTGCTGTGTAGTCGGGATTGTGTTCCGTCACTTTGTGGCGCGTAAGGTTCCGCATCCGTTCCGTGCACCTCTTCTCGCAATGTTGTCCTCACACGACACTTCCCTTACAACCGGGGATGTAGCCTTTAGCAGGTCCGGGAAGAGGAACGTCTTCCGGGTCAGTGATGCCTTATGCCCTGATGACTTCTGAATGTGCCTTGAATATTCTGCTGATGTTCAAGTTGATGGGCAACTTGTGCACATCCCTGTAAAACAACACTGTCAAGAAGCAAGCCTCTTTTCCTGCAACATGTATAGCAACAAACACCAGCTGCAGCTCAAGCAAAATCAGTTGGGTTCAAAGTTGATGAATTCATTAATCTGAAACCTCTAACTGGCCAGTGTTGGAACTGAAGTTACTTCCCAAGTTGTTCGTGCAGTAGTACAGACATTATGCCCATCCTCTTAAGTGCTCAACCAAAAGCATTTTAAAACTCACTAAAGCCTCCCTATGAGAGAGCTGGAAGAGCTCTGCAATCAGCTAGAAGAGCAGTCAGTAAAAGGTCTGATTGAGCCCAATTTCTCTCCTTATGGAACTCCAGTCCTCTTTGTAAAGAGAAAGGAAAATGCACTGAGAATGTGTGTGGGCTACAGGACTGTGAGAATTGCATACCCTTTGCCTGGCATGGATGACTCGTTCGACCAGCTGCATGGAGCTGAGATATTTTCCAGGGATGATCACAAAACTTTGTGCAGAACACACTATGGACAATTTGAGTTCCGAGTCATACCCTTTGGACTGTGCTACATGCCAGCTACCTTTCAGAGGCTCATGATTGATACCTTCAGGTCTATGTTTGTACTGTTCTATCTTGATGATGTACTCATCTTCTCTAAGCAATTGCGTGTGTGTCTGAGCGTCAAGCATGTACACCAAGTCCTAGAGCTGCTCCCGAGCAACTAGGCATTCTAAAGAAGAGAAGAGAAAAGTCTCCGCTGGACACAGCCAGCATGCATCAAGGAAAGACTCAACAGTCAGAACTGAAACTAAAAGTGAGTCCCACCAAAACAGGCATCCTCCAGTAAACACTCCAGCACGAAATTGTCAAACTTAACGCATGAAGTTAGACCCAAACAATGTGTCCCAAGCGATGTTCTAAGTTAACCAGATTGAATGCACAATTTAACACTCTGTTAGTTACTGGGAACTTTGTCAAAGCCCATTGTGTTATCAGTACTTCCCACTAGTCTGATTTTTGAGTTCGCATGTCACGTTAAATCGTGGTTATTGCTGAATCACTGCAAAACCTTGTGTGAGGTGTGACCTGTATTTAAGTGGGGTTCTTTTATTGGATGCTCTCTCTTATTCAACCTTCTCTTCCACCTTCCTTTGAGGTTTGGCGCTGTTTCTGTTATCCCTGGCCTTGTGCCAGGGATGCCTTGTCTCTGATGTAACCCTAACCTGGTGAAGCTGGTCCAAACGCTGTGTCTGCCCCAGACATTCTCTACGTGCTGCAGCCGAGCCAGCACTGTTCAGCAAGACCAAGAGCAGCTTAGCAGCAATATGAAGAAGAGCTAAGCCGGTGCACTCGCAACTCCAGCCAACAGCTCGAGTGTACCCGTCCTTTGTTGCATGGTTATTGGCAACCCTGGACGTTAAACCATCCCATGGCGCCACCACCACGGGGAACGTACTCGAGAACCGTCTGTGCCAAGCACAGGCGCATTCTGCGCAGCGGGGGTCCGAGCTACCAGCGTTTGGGTTACAGCTCAGCGGATGGGCGCGTGTCGGCGTGCATCCTTAGAGGCCATCGGACTTTGGCCCTGGATATGTCTGAGCACGGACACGGATTCTGGAACATGGACTGAAGTTGTGTTACCTGCTTTGAAAACAACAAAAATGCAGTAACGGTGATTCAGCATGACACGCAACTTCCGAAACGTAGTGTTCTGTGCTGCACTGCACCAGCTGTGGAGATGCTCCAGTGGTGGGTGCTAAGAATGACACTACTCTGAGCCGCAAGTCTTTATGTGCTTAAAAAGGGCCACCCATGGTCAGTTTACCAACATGTGAAAGGTTGAAGGCTCCCTTTAACCCCTGGCCTCTAATGCTCCAAGGGTGTGCGCCTAAGCAGTCCTCAGAGGGCTTGCCTGAACGTTAAAAGCCTTCCAGAAAGAAGGGCTACAAGAATAAATGCTAATGTGTGAGAGGCACAAAATACTCACTCTATTCAGTGTGTTTGCCGTGCCAGCTGTTGAGTCTCTCCAGTGGCGCAAGGGCATTACTGCAAAGGCAGTAAATGTGAAAACCTTCAGTATTGAGCTGCTCATACTGATAATATCCAGGCATGTGTATATGAAGCATGCGCTGAAGCGGGTGTACATGAAGCCCGAGAACACAGGTGTTCCGGCATTGTGAATGCCCACAGTGCGCGTGATGCCCAGGCATTTGGGCCGTTTGCCTTGAAGACTGATCATCTTCTTGGCCGTAGGTGATCTAGGTCCTTCCTGTGTTCAGCCTAGATGGGCCACTTAAAATCCAGACCAGGTGTTGAGTCCCTCCGGTGGTGCTGGTACTGCAGAGGCAGTTTTGTATGTATATTTTTGACAGCCGGAGGCTTGTCAACTCCACCAGGTCTGATGGGAATGCCGGACACTTGCAAGCTGGTGAGAGACGTTTTGGCCTATTGAGACCGGCAGCAGACCAGCAACTGCACTGGTCAGCTTATGCCATTGCTGGCGACATCTCCTTAGGACCATTACACCATTTCTATGAAATCAGCCAAGGTGCTGAGAGTTCCTGCACTATGTATTCACTGCATTTATTGATTATATTGATTACGTCTGTATTGGAATCAGCCAAGGAGCTGAGTTGAACCTGCACAAGGTTCAGATGATTTCTCATGGAAAACCTGCCACAATTTTGGTGGACTCTGGTGCGGGTACGTAACTGCGCAAACGAGTCCTTCCTTGAACCAAAAGGTGTTTCCTCCTCAGCCGCTCAGTGGAATAGCTGTGCGCCTTACTGATTTATCAGTATGGACCAAAATCCTGTGGTCTTCTGGATTCTGAAACTTTCTTCTTCAAAGGTGTTTGAATTGCTTCCACGCTGAATTATGGTTATTGCTGAATCATGGTTGTGTCAGTCAAGTTGGTTGGTCAAAGAAGTTTTGACCCTGGTAAACAATTACATTCTTTGGATGGCTATCACACTGCACTGTATGATATCTGCTTTAAAATCAGCTGCTCTTTCAAAAGTGCTGACGCACAGGCTTTGCCATACAGCACCAGCAACATGCAGATTGCCTCTTCACTTGGCAGCACTGGAGTTGTGGAAGGCATTATCAGCGGTGCAATGTGTTTTGAACAAAAGGCACACCTAAAGAGTCCAGAACTGTCAGCAATGCAGCCACACATCTTCTCGTTGTCCAAGGCATTCAGCACATGCATGGTGTGCTCATTTCTTCACGCTGTTTTATAAACTGGGGTGCGCCCAGATCCTTTCACCGAGCCTCTTGATTACAGGCCTTTCTTCACCAAGGGCGACAAAAAACACCTTTGCTTCAATTCCTTTGCTTGCCACATCAGAGGAGATATGGGCCTGATCCGCGGCCACTGGTTTTTTATGTGTACTGTATTAACAACTCATGCACTTGAGAGTCATGTTGAATCTGAAGCACCAGCACCAGCAGCAGTCCAATGCGATGAGTCAGCTGAGCGACAAGAACCCTTTGCTCACCTCATCTCTGCTGTTTTTAACCCTCTGTTTCAACTTTCTGCTACGGAATCTTACCAGGCTGGCTGTAGCTGTCTTTGATGTTACGTTGCGTTACTGATTAATTTTCACCTAGACAGCACTTTGTACTTTGCATTTACTGGCAATTTGCGCCAAATTTGGCGGAGGGCAAATCACCTGGCAGCTTCCTTCTGTGGAGCAACCTGCCTTCAGCACATAAGGAGTCTGAGTGGTAATTCTGGCCGGTTCTGTTTCTCTGTGTTATGAAAGAATAGTGTTGCTTGTCTTGAGGCTGTCTGATTGTCTTCAATTTATGCCAAATATCTGAGTCTGGAAAGCGCTGCAAAATCATCATGCGCGTTAAATTTGCTAGTTTGCTCTTGTCTAGTTGTGCACACAACTGTCCTTGGTTCTCTGTTTGCTTTGGACAGCCAACCTCCCAGAGGTTCAATGTCAATTCTGATTACATATCTTTTGAGCACGCCGCTTTAGGCCAAGGGGTTATGTGACCGTGTGCTGCGTCTGAAATTTTGCCTTTGACGCATGCCTATCTACGGACAGCTTCTCTTTGTTAGCTTGGTTCACTTTCATGCACAAACCTGTCCACACATCTTCATCGTTGCACTCTGAAGTATCATATAATTCTTACCATCTGCTGTTGTATGTTTCAGCATGGCTATGCATTTTGTAGCCAGCCCCAGCTGACTCCGCTCCATATTGCAAGCAGAAATTAGAGTATTCTGAGATGCTGAGAGAATTTTCAAATGTAGAGGCTCACACTTCCTTTTCTGACAGAACCTTGAACACCGTTGATTTGTTTCCAGGCAGTGCTCTGCAAATGAGCCCTATTTTCAGGCTTGCTTAAGCAAAACAAAAAAATCTTCTTTTCTTCTTTCACCCCATTTCCAGCCCCAGCACCGCAGCCCAGCCCTTCTTCCCCGCCAACAGCTTAGCTTACAGCCTTCTCCGCCAGCAGATCTTGTCTCTAGCTCTGATCCTCCACGCAGATCTAGCAGGAAACCTAAGCCTAGACTGCTTCGTTCTTAAGTTGTTAGCTCATTTTGCTCACTTCGCCAACCAGTGCTTAAAGCACCAGCACTTGTAGATCAATCATGAGATCCTTGATCTGTGTAATATATTCTCTTTCTTTGACTTCCTTGCGTACTTCGGCTGAAACTGTTTGAATAGACTTCTCTTTGAATTTTTTCTCTCCTCCAAATTATTGCTAAGATCAGCTTCCTTTGCTTACTTTTGCCAATCTAAAGATCTAATTCTGTTTTCATTTCTGAAGTTCACTTTCTGCTAGACTTGAATTCCTTTGTTAGTACAAGACCTTTCGCTAGTGCAACTCCTGCCCTTTCTTTTTAAAGGGAGGGGTGAGTGCAACATGTTCGAAGTTGCAGTAATTTATGTCAGTCTTAATGGAATGATTCGCCTCCGTTGCTTATGCGAATCTTTGTGAACTCTTGCTGTGTTTTCGGTGTCTTTTATTAATTGGAGGTCGAGACCCAGTGTAAGGATGATTCAGTAGCTATTCTGTCCAGCACTGCGCCAGCTGTCGCGGTCCTCCAGTGGTGAGTGCGTGGCTCCAGATAACGCTACACATCCGCTCAGCAGTGCAGAAGAGGCTGGAGGCGGAAGGGGGGGCTTGGGCCGCCTTCACCATGTACATGGCAGGCAATGCCAGCAACCTGCTGCTCACCAGGGGGACAGTCCAGGAGGCCATGCGGGGCAAGGCATCAGCCAGACGCTACCCAGTGGAGATACACCTTCGTTGGCGGGATGAACTCAATGGGGGAAGGGGGGGCTTCCACCTGGTCCCCTCTGACATGGAGGGACTGGACGCCACCACCATCCAGCATGTGCTCCTGGCCCTGCTGGGCCCAGCTCACCCCCTGCCCGCCACAGCAGCAGCAGCAGCAGCAGCAGCAGTCCCACACGCTGTTCCCCCTGGCCCAACCGACGAGTGCCCCTCCTCCCCACCAAAGGAATCCATGCTGCCCTCCCTCACTGGTGGGTCCAGGCAACGTGACCCAGGCTGCAGTAGCGGAGAGGGCCCAAAAGCCAAGCGCAACCAACCCACTGACCCACACCTCACCTCCTCGCCCACAAGAAGCGGCCCCCCTGCTGCTGCCCCGCCCATGCGCATGCCCCCCCCACCTCCATCTGCCCCCCCTCCTCCTCTGTCGCTCTCTGAGCCCTCCAGCTCTGCTGGTCCCTCACTCCCCCCCAGCCCGGCTGCTGCCTCCCCCGCTCTCTCCCCTCGCCAGTCCAACCACTGCCCTTTACCCCAGCACGCTGTGGCTGCTGCTGCTGCTGCCCATGCCCGCTCTGGCCCTGCTGCGCGCGCTCCCCGCCCCTCTGGCCCCGCTGGTGCCTCCTCCTCCTCCACCCCCCCCTCACTCATGTGCACGCGCCCAACGTCTTGTGCGCCCCAGCTCACATACGCGGCTGCAGCCTCCTCTATGCCACGCCCAGCTACGTCCTCGGCTGGAGCCCGCCCTCCTGGCGGTGCTGGTGCTGTGGATGCTGAGGACTGGCAGCCTTCACAGGCCATGGTCCAACAAAACCGGTGGGAGGAGAGGAGGGTACACCGGCACTCTTACGGCAACGGTGGTGCGTATGCTTGTAGGGGTGTGCGTTCCGGTGGTGGAAACAATAATAGATCTCAATAGGGGGCTGACCGTCAGCCAGATTGTGGGCAGCTCAAGCTGCTTGTGCTGAACGTCAATGGCATACCTGACCCTGACACTGCACCAGAGATTGCATTGAGCAAAACCATGGCGCTCCAGGAGCTCATTAGGAATCATGCCATTGTTGTTCTCACAGAAACCCGGACAAATACTATGGACAGACTCATGTCTGGTTTGCATGACACGCATCGGCTCATATATGCCACGCACATTGCAACGGGAGATGTTGGGAAACCAGGCTTTGGGGTGGCTGTGCTTGCAGCAGTTCAGTGTGCTGATTTCTTGCATGTACATCTGGACTCACAGCGCTTGCAATGCATTTGGGTGCGTTGTGATGAACAGTTGTTTGGGTTTCAGGAAGATGTCATACTAGGGGCGTTGTACATCAACCCAGTTAGTCAACCTTTTCCTGTGCGAGCAGTGACTGACTCTTTCTCTTCTCTCCTTGATGAGGTTGCGCGTGTCACTCAGGTCTCCCCTCATGTGCTGCTTTGTGGCGATCTGAACGCCAAGATTGGTAGGATGAGAGAGGTCACGGACGTTCATGGTGGTTTTTTGATGGCGTACCCTGCCCTGCACCACGCCCGTAGATGTAAGTTTCCTGGTGTGAATGCCGCTGGCAGACTGTTGGTAGAGCTTGCGAGCATCTGTGAATTGGTGCTGGGCACGGGCAGGTTGTGCGGGGATAATGGGCAGCGTACTTGTTTGGGGCATGATGTTGGTGTTGCAGGGAGCAGACCTGACCATGTTTTGATGTCTGACAAGGTTTTTGGGATCGCTGACTGTGTGCACATTACTGAGGATCGCGCCATCAGTGATCACTGCCCTATAAGCGCGTTTCGAGTGCCTGATTCTAGTTTAGAGGATGCAGACTGGGGAATGCAGTCTGAGCATGTGTGTAAGCCTGGGGGCTGTGGTAGCAGGTTGTCCATGAAATGGCGGCCTGAGCTTGCTGAGGTTTATGCGGAAGCGCTTGTGGGGAACAGTGAGATGCAAACTCAGTTTGAGCAGGCCATTGCAAAGAAGGACCCTGTGTCTGCCTGTGAGGCAGCATGTTTTTGCTTGCGTTCAATGATTGTACAAGCTGCTGGGGATGCGGGCATGACTGGGCTGGTCAGTGTGTGTGGGCCTTTGCGTGCCAGCCGGAGGGGCGCTCACAGCCCTCCCTGGTTTGATGCAGCTTGTAGAGAGAAGCGTCGTGTGTTCATGGAGGCTCTTCAAACTGGTCAGCCTCTGCATGCGCGTGAGTTTGTGCGGAGGCAATACAAGATCCAAATTCGGTGGTCGAAGCGTGCATACACGCAGAGACAAAGGGATGTGTTCCTAGGGAGGCTTTACAGTAAAGACCCTGATGTGCATGCAATGCTGAGGCGATCTAAGCGTACTCAGACCACACCTGTGGCACAGTCTGTGTGGGAGAGGTATCTAAAAGCGCACTTTCAGCCCCGTGAGGCAACTCAATTGGTTCGTGGGGGTGTGGCTTTGTCTGCAAGGGATATGGCTGTTCCTTTGGGTCGTGGGCGCGACGTTGAGGCTCTTTTGAGACAGGGCACTCAAAATAATTGGATGCCTGAGCCGGATACAGTTGCTGTGCCTTCAGAGGAGGAGATGCAAGGGCTGGTAGCCAAGCAGATTGGCAAGATGAATGGGCGTGCTTCCCCTGGTTTTGACTGTGTGGCTGCTCCTTTTATCAAATATGTTGCTGTGGTACGCCCTCGAGTCAATGGCCGGGGCACTGAGCGGGTAAATGTGCTGGTGCCATACATTGCCCGGCTTTTCAAGTTGTTCTATGACAAGGCTCGTATTCCTGAATGTTGGAAGAAGGCCAAGCTGACCCCCTTGTACAAAAAGGGGCCCCTCATTGAACCAAATAGCTATCGCATGCTGGCTGTCAGTGGCACAATGTACCGCTTGTATGCTAATGTGATTCGTTCTCTTGTCACGGACTGGTGTGTGGCCTGGAAACAAGATTCCAGACACACAATTTGGCTTCTACCCTGGAAGGAACACCCTCCAGCCCATCTACATTTTAAGGCACCTACAGCATGCTGCACGCACAATCAAGCCTGGGCGATCTAGCCGGCTGCACACTGCATTCATTGACTTCAAGCAAGCATATGACACCATCCCTAGGCAGGCACTCTGGCAGCACCTGCAGCGCACACGCATGCCCACTTCCTTCTTGTCCGTCATTAAAAACATGTACGATGCTGATGAGTATATTTTGAAGGATGGAGAGAAGAATGCTCAGGTGCACCCTAACACAGGTGTGAAACAGGGCTGCCCTTTGTCCCCTCTGCTTTTCTCTCTGTATATTAATGACATTGATGAAATTGCGGAGGGGGTGCAAGGTGCTGTCACGGGTACGGCTGAATTCTATGTGACGCACATGTTATATGCTGATGACCAGACTCTGATGGCCAACGATCCTGTTGCGTTGCAGACCATGTTGAACCGCTTGCATGCGTATGCTCAGAGGAAGCACTTAGTCATCAACACAGTTAAATCTGAGGTGGTGCACTTCAATTCCTCTGGGTCGGACCTGCCTGTTTTTCATATTGGGGGGGTGCCACTGGCACACAAGGAGTCTTTTAGGTACCTTGGCATGATGTTCCACAAGTGCATGAGCATGGCCAAGTCCTCTGAGCATGCAACTGGCCCCTTCATGGCGTCTGCATTTCGGGTTCGTCAATTTGTTCGTGAGAATTTTCTGGCAAATAGGCCGTACGTTTCTCTGTGGCTTGGGAAGACGTATGTGGTTCCAGCTGGAATGTATGCAGGCCAAGTATGGGGCACTGAATACATTAAAGGGGGCAAGGAATTTGCAAGTGATCTGCAAGTGCGGCACATGAGTTATCTTAAGAGCACGCTGGGTGTTAAGCGTACCACTACAAACTGGGCTGTCCTGAGGGAGTGTGGTCATGAGCCGCTTCAGTTTTACTGGTTTAGGTTTGTTGTCAAAATGTATAATAGCATGCTGAGGTCTAACAGTGAGACGTTGAGAAGAGTGTTGAAAGCGGATTTTAATATTCATTCGCGTGAGCCAGCCTGCTGGACTGCTCAAGTTTTAGATGCTTTTCAAGGCTTACGGCGCTGTGATTCCTTTGTGCAAGCTCTGCGGCAGGGCACTCCTATCCCTATTAAAGAGTTTATTGATGACCTCAGACACAGGCTGCGGGCAGTGTGGAGAGATGTTGAGGGAGTGAACCCGCGGGACACATATAGTAAGCTGGCAACTTACCAGTCTCTTTTTGCAGTGCCTTTTGACCATAACGTGCGTGCCCCTGCCCGTTTACCAAGGCACATGCATTTGGATTTGTCTCCACATGTCATGACGAATGTTAGCCGTTTCAGACTTAGGGCACACACACTGAAGGTGGAGACAGCAGCTTGGGATACTCGGAACACTCTTTTGTGTGATCGCTGTTCTTGTGATGAGATTCAAGATGAGGCTCATGCCCTTTTGGTGTGCAGAGACGCAGATGTTTGTGCTTTGAGAAGAAAGTACGCTTACCTGTTCAACTGTTTCTCTGGTGATTTTTCAATGGAGCAACCATTTTTACAACAAGCCAGTGTCCAGGATGCTTCTGATTTCCTCTTGCAACACAACAACAAGCTTTTTTCGTTTGTTTCTGAGCTTATGGACATTATGTTGGCTGGCGAGGACCAGTCACAGGCCGATCAGCCGAACAGTCTGGCTGAAGGTCCCCCTGTGTAAATCTAAATCTAAAAAAAAAAATCTCTCAGTCTAAACTTCGTGGTGGGTGGGTCATACGGTCTGTGCACCAATGTGGCCCCCTTTCCTTAATTGATATAGAGAGAATTCCTCTGCCTACATAGTTTTTCTTTCCTTTCTAATGTAACTGTGGAGATCTCCTTAATCGCACAATACGTATACGCTTATCAGAACCCGTGATACGCCGCTCCGTACCATCCGTTCCCGTATCCACATTGGTACTCTGTACGACGGGCCAGGCAGGCGGGGAGAGTGCCTTCGGACGACCGGTCGTCCAGTACCGTACGGGCGCATCCCAACAAAATATTACCCCAATGATCCAAATTGTTAAATGGTCCAAATCACGAAGACACAAACCCGAAATTGCCTAAAATAATCATCAGCTGCATTTTGGCTGGAGTCCATCACAAAAATTAAGGGCCAAAAAATTTTCCAGGCCTTGTGTCTTCACAGTATTGAGTTTCGACCAAGTGCATATGTTGTTACGTCCCGCAGTGGAACCTAGCGTGATGGCCTTCTAATCAAGGGTTTAATCAAGGGTTTACAATGGTGGCCTACAGCCCGAGACTCTGGCTGATGGCAGCTGGTGAAACAAGCTCAACCAGTATCAAAAATTGAGACCAAGTCTGACACAAATCTAAGAAGTCTGTATGAGTCTTGGTTTAGGAAAGCATTGATTTCAGAATCAGTGATAGTATGATGGCAAGCCAAGAATGGAATAAAGTCAGCGTTTGAAGGCGGAGCAAACACACGCAAAGTCTTAAACATCTCCTCAAAAAGGTCCTTGTATCTCGTGCGTAGCTCGCGCACCTCAGTACATTTGCAAAAGAAAAGCACATGTTTTTCATCCTGGACTTCCCCACACTCACACTTATCACAGATACTTGAACCCCCAAGCCATTTACCAGACTCCACTCTCAAGTGATGAGCACGCAATCTAAATCTGCTAATGTTTCTCAAAACATGCTTGTCCAAATCCTTGAACAGATACGAGGGGATACAAAAAGGAGCACCTCTGGGACCACTCTCAGAATTCCCACACCACTTATGGTACGTCACTACCTTCTTGTTAACTGCACGAGGACAAAAAACATCGGCCCCTCTCCACACTTTCTGCTGTCTGTATCGCAAATCACCAATGAACTCTTGCATGGGGATTTTCTCAGCTCTCAGCATGTTCTGTTTGAACGAATCACCATTCCGCATCCCACCAAAAGCATTAGAGACTTCAGCAGCCCAGCAAGAGGAATCAAAAGAAGCCAGACTTAAATCAGCCCTCAGCACACGACGCAAGACTTCACTATTGGAGTCAAGCATGCTATTAAAAAACTTGATGGAGGCACGGAACCAGAAGAACTGCAGAGGCTCCTGGCCACACTCTCTCAACACCGGCCAATTTGTAGTACTGTTCTTTACTCCAAGAATGCGCCTCAAGGAACACAGATGTCTTTTCTGCAATTGACTCTCAAACTCACTGCCTTCTCTCAAGTAATGAGTTCCCCACACCTGGCACGCATACATCCCAGCAGGAATGCCATACACCTTGGACAACCAGAGCATAGCATGAGGCCTGTTTTTCAGGTCATGACCCTTGGCAAACTCCGAAATCCTTCTCTGTGCAGCCATATAAGGCCGCACCGCATGCTCCTCAGCTACCTTAAAATCCATCTTTTTATCCAACAGCACTCCCAAATATTTGAACCTGTCCTTCTCTGGAAGGACAACTCCATCATACGTAAAAGGATTCTGCAGAGGAGAGACAGACGTACTGTTGAAGTGCACCACCTCAGACTTAGCTGTGTTTACAGTCAACCCTTTTCTCTGAGCATACACACGGAGTCTGTCCAGCATCTTCTGCATTTCACCAGGGTCATTCGTAGTTAATCCAAGGTCATCAGCGTACATCATGTGGGACACACCATTCACTCTATCACCAGTTACAGCACCCTCAATGCCCTCACTTATCTCTCTGCCCATATCATTGATGTACAGAGAGAAAAGAAGGGGGGACAAAGGACAACCTTGCTTAACACCATTCGATGGCTGCACGCGCGCCCTTTTCTCACCATCCATTAGAATGTACTCATCATTATCATACATATCTCTGATCACACTGAGCAGAGGAGTCGGCATTGCATTGCGCTGCAAGTGAGACCAAAGCTGCTGTCTGGGCACGGTGTCATAAGCTTGAGAAAAGTCAATGAAAGCAACGTGCAATCTGGAAGAATTCCGTGGCTTCAATTTTTTCGCAGCATGCTTGAGGTGCCTCAGAATGAACAGAGGATGCAGAGTGCTCCTTCCTGGAAAGAAGCCAAACTGCGTGTCCGGAATCTTTCCCTTTTTCATACACCAATCTGTCACCAGATTTTTCAGCACATTAGCATAAATCCTATACATTACACCGCTAACCGCAATCATCCTATAATTCCCAGGTTTCAGCACTTCCCCTTTTTTGTGAATGGGGCTCAACTTGGCAACCTTCCAGCACGCAGGCACTTTACTTTCAGTCAGCAACACTTTAAAAAGACGAGCCAACAGAGGTACCAGCACATTTACTTGTTTGGTTTTATTCCCACACTGCACTGGCAAGCACGCATGCTTAAGAAAAGGAATCGGGATCGCATCAAAGCCTGAAGAGGCACCAACATTCAACTTCTGAAATTCACTACCCAACATACCTTCTAACACAGATACATCAGGGATCTCAAACTCATCTGGCTCCGGAGCCCACCCAGACTGCGCGCCCCGCCTGAGAAGGACCTCAGGTGGAAGGTTGCGCCGGCCCAGTGGCACAGCCATATCCCTCGCAGATGGGCGAGACTCTTCAAATGTCCTCTTTGCTCTGAAGTGTTTGTGTAGGTGATCATGCCAAGCTGGAGCAGGCACAGGGGTTGTGTGAGGCTTGGTGTGCTTTTTTAGTAAAGCGTGCACTGCCGGATCCTTCCGAAATAGCCTATCCAAAAACAAATTCCGCAACTGTCTCGCGTGCCTTCGCTTCATCCTACGATTGCACCTCATACTTTCCCTCTTGAGAAATCTGCAAGCATGCCTGGCTTCACCATGCTTCACTGCCTCAATGAAAGCCCTACGCTTCTCCCAACATTCTTCATTGAACCACACAGGGTTTAGAGGACCCTTCCTATTACGCTCACGTTTAAAAACACACTTTGCTCGGCCTGACATGCCCACAGCTCTACTGCTCGCTGCCTGGATGATCAAAGAACGCACACAAAACGCCAATTTATCTACATCCCCAGACCTCTCTGCCTCATCAAATTGAGCCAGCATTTCAGCATTGTCCCGAATGTGCTCAGCGTAAACTTGGGCCTTATATGGCTGCAGATGGCCTTCTAAGTATGAGCAGCTAAGCAATTAGGGGTTTTTATTGCTCTGAGAGTCAAACCCAGCCTATGACCCGGTCAATGCTATACTCTACTATAAGGTGTGACCTCACTCCATCTCCAAACCACATCCTTAATGTTCTTTAAGCTACTACTCCGTACGTAGCACATGCCACTGATTTGCACTCAATTGATGGGACTGTCTAATGTGGGTAGCTGCGCTATTCCTCTGTAATGTGCCGTGCCTGTTGCATAACACATGGTGTGGGCAGGAGGAAGGAGCTCCTCGAGAAGAGGACAAGTGAGGGAAGCGTCGCAAGCGACACTAGTACTGAAGTTTCAGTACTGAAAAATTGGCGAAGCCAGTCTCTCATTGACTGGAGGCTTCAGTCACATCCCAATTGAGTTACAAGGGACGCAACGCCCATGACAGCACTTGAGCATGCCAGTCCTGAAAGAGCTTCACCTGTGTGTGGGGTGTGAGAAGCTCAGTGCCGGCGCAAGGGTTCAGCCGCTGCATGGACACGGGACAGCCCATACAGCGTTGCCCAGGGTGACCGCGTGGAGGCACCTCGTGCCGGGCTTTGCGATTGTGTCTCGCGCACCCCTCAAAGTCATAGTAATAAATAGCATTGATTGCATGGCTATCTGTTGTTGCTTTTGGAAACTTCTGGGCTGAGGCTTGACTGTAGTTCCAGAATTCAGAGCCTTGGCATAATGATCTAAGGGGGTTGATAGCAGGAGGGTAAGTTTTGTCATTGTGTGAGGCATTTTTCTTCATATTATTATGTTATTCATTCTAATTACTATTTATTTCATTATTTTTTGGGGTCTAGACTGTGGGGAGTGTTTGGATAGGTAGGAGGGCAAATAATCTTGCCTGCCTAGCAGGGATCTGTTGTGCACTGCGAGTGGGGTTGTGTTCGGATATGTTTGGCAGTGCTTTGGCTGGCATTAACACTTGGATTATTCTGGCAATGAGTTTGGACTAGGAGGTGTGTTTTACTGCTGAGCGTGTACGCTTGCTAGGTGGCCCTTCAGCAGATTAATCCTGCAGAGTGGGTGTCATAGAATTAGGATGAGGAGCAGTAGTTTGTATAGAGGGTAGTTTGTATAGAGGGAATTATTTGTGATGCTCAGTCTGCGGTTGGAGCGGGTTCTATTACTGGGGGTCTCTTCAATGGGTTTCGTTTCTATGGCAGTCATTACCTCATGCGTATGAACACATTCCTTATGTGTTGGGTAGAGGGTGGGTTTCTTGTGTCTCCCCTTTGCTAGGATGGTGAATTGTAGGGGCAGACAAGGTGGCAGGGTTACGTCTGAGGCAACGGCCAGTATGCTTGCGTTTGAAATGAGATGTGGACCAGGTTTATGGTGGTGGCACTAATTGTTTGGAAGGGGTGCTGTTGGATTGAGACGTTGTATGAGGATAATTGTTAATGGGAGAACCTGCTTCCTCATTCAGGTGAGTAGTGATACGGCCCCTTACATGTGTGTAGTTGATTAGACGGTAATTTGCAAGAGTTTTGGATTCAGTGTTTTTTGTGAGCAATGCTTTTTTGGATGGAAAACGTACTCAATTCTTCTTCACGGGGAGGGTTGACAAGGGCTATTAGTCTGTTTTGTGGTGTTTATGGTGTGCTTGAAGTTTACATGTAAGCGTGCTAACTCGTTGGTGGTTGAGGGCTAACACTTTGGATGAATGTGTCTCGACCTCGACCAGGGGTCCCCAAAAATACTGGGGATAGATGATTCTGTGTGGTATAGCAGACGGTGCCTCCCTGGGAGCCTCCGGAGACAGAGGTGGTCCCAGGATCGAGCCCTCGTGCCGGTGAGGTGGTTTTTAAAGCACTCACACCCAGGATGATCCCTTCCCTTAATCAACGCTTGGGGTGTTTACTGCTTGCGTAGCTTTTCCTTTTCCTTTCCTTTCCAAGATTAAGTTCTGGAACTAGCTTGGGATGCTGGGGCTCCAAGAAAGTTCAAAGGAGCAAGGTTCACAAACAAAGGCAGGATTATAACAGGGATTATAGTAGGAAAGTCAAGCTCCTAAGGCTCACAGAGGCAAGTCAGGATTCTAAAGAAACTAACGATTAGGAAAATGTCGACAAAGTATGGTGAAAAGAGTGCCTGGGTCTTCCTGGCCAAGGTCGGCGCCTTACGCTGTGCATGCTGCGCTTCACGGATGCTGTTTAAAATCCTAGCGCCTTGGAAAGAAAAAAACGTAGGCAGAGGACACTCTCTCCCTTCATTGATAAAGGAAAAGGAGAAACATTGGCTCAGAAGCGCCGCAAGTCCCCTCCACCACAAAGCTACAAAACAGAAAGTGTTAATGGGGCTGCCTAGGTGGTTACTTTTTTGAAACATTGCAATGCATACATGACCAGTGGCGCCAATAACTGAAGCACAAAGCATATCATGAACGTATCTGACATGACCTCTTACACCATGTTCATCTGAGTAATGCTGTTCTCTTTCTCTGAACATCATTTGGGAACACCGAAGTGTTTTTTTGTACCTTTTCTGATAGTATCTTGATAGAGTGCTAGTGGATATACTTTTCATGCTTGTTTCACAAAGAGTGACAGTGTGTGATTATCTATAGCAATTGGCACTTCTGACCTCATGATCAGCTCAAAGACTTGCTTCCTTCTCCAGTTGACATTTGTGCAGAAGTTCGGTTTGGTATGGTTACAGGCAGTGTTTTCACTGCCTGCGTAATTTTTATCTTTTTTGTTCTTTCTTGGTTACAGGTACATTTTGCTTCAGTTAAGCTGCCCTTGTAGACAGGTATAGCTCTGTAATCCTATCCTACCCTATCCTATCATAGGATGATCCTAATGTGGATCTGGAGGATTACTGGAACCACCCGGCTCCAGAACCTGGCTGTGAGAAGAAAGAAAAGAGAAGAAAAACTACGTAGGCAGAGGAAACTCTCCCTGCATCAATTAAGAAAAAGGGGACACATTGGCTCAGAAGAGCCTTGAGTCTCCTCCACCACGAAGATACAAAAAAGAAAAAGATAATGGGGATCTGGAGGATTATTGGAAGCACCCGGCTCCATAACCTGGCTGCGAGAAGTATTCTTGTTTTCAATAGCACGCCTAGAGGTAACAAGCCTGTTGGCATACATGACAGAATGGGCATGAAGTTTGCGAGCAAGTTTATTGGCGCGTCGGTGGTCAAGTCCCAGTTGTTTAAACTGGTTAAGGGTGGTCAAATCCCAGTTGTTTACACTGGTTAAGGGTGTGCTCAGTATAGCAGGTCTCACCGACACCCAAAAGGATGGTGTGGAGAGTCACGACTTTTGCATTAATGTTCTTACAAAGATCTGCATGCTGCCGCTGTGCCGCCTCCAACTGCTGTCCAGGCCTCGTGTCTTTACAGTACCTACGGTACTTGATTTCAATCAAGTGCACATGCCGCTGCGTCGGAAAAGTTGTAACTGTTGATTCAACCGGATTGAATCAATGGGGTCTGGTTGATTCCTGCTTGAATCAACCATTTTGGTTGAATCAACCAGCATCAACCAGGAAATGGTTGAATCAAGAGGCTGGTTGATTCCTCAATGAATCAATGGGTGTTTCAACCATTTTTGTTGATTTTGCCTTAGAGCCCCTAGGAAGCTTTTCTACCCAATTGTCATGGCTTGCCACCAATCTCTAGGCAGCTCTCATGTGTAGTGCTCAAGGAGTATTGGGAAACAGTGTTCCGTGCATGCCATATGGCAAGCAGGACAGGTGACATTTAGACATGCCTCCTTCAAGAGGAGAAACAACTTGAATGTGACTTATGCTGAGTGTGACTTATACTAGAGGTACATCAGTACAACTAGAGTTGGTTCTAGTTGAGGCACTTCAGCATCTTAAGATAAACTTTTTGCTAGTAGGTTCAACTCCAAATTGGAAGCTTGTAAGTTAGCACAAGATTAGCACATGTGGTGGAGGAGGCTCACGGCTCTTCTGAGCCAATGTGTCTCCTTTTCCTCAATTGATGTAGGGAGAGATTCCTCTGCCTACGTAGTTTTTCTTTTCTTTCTTTCTTTCTAGCACAAATTAACTTGGCAACGTTGCCAAGTACTGGTGCCACTTCAAGAGTGCCACTGATTTCAATTGCTTTGCCAAAAGCCAGAGGCTAAGCAAACCAATTGGTGCAAGTGTTTATAAGTGTAACAACCATATAAGGCCTTCGATTACCTTCTGTTGCATCCCGGGAAATGCCTTTTCATAAGTATTACAATAAGGATCAATCATTTTGGTAGAGCCTCATCGTGAGTCACTTACTCTGAGATGGGCTCTGTAACATGTCCTTTCTGATTGACAAACTTTTCTAGGTTGATTCAACCGAATTGAGTCAATGGGGTCTGGTTGATTCCTGCTTGAACCAACCATTTTGATTGAATTAACCAGAATCAACCAGGAAATGATTGAATCAAAAGGCTGGTTGATTCTTCAAGGAACCAATGGGTGCTTCAACCCTTTTTTTGTTGATTTTGCCTCTGACACAAGGCCAGATCATCAATTAAGCGCGGCTAAGCAGCAGCATGCAAACCTTTGTAATCTTATAAGCGCTAAAGCAAATCTATTCACCTAATTTTCCTGGGTGTTGGTGGAACTATTTACACTGAGCATACCCTGAAGCAATTAAAGCAACTAGGACTGGACCACCAACGTGCCACTAAGTTCGCATAAAAACTTCATGCCCATTCTGTACAATATGCCCATAAACTAGTCTCCACACGCCGCGGTATATGACTAGTTTCAATACATTGAAAACAAGAGTGCTTACCACAGCCAGGTCCTAGAGCCAGGTGCTTCTAGTAACCCTCCAGATCCACATAAGTTTTGTCTTTCTTTCTTTTCTCGTGGTGGAGGGGGCTCACGGCTCTTTAAGAGCCAATGTGTTTCCTTTTCCTTAATTAATGTAGGGAGAGTTACTCTTCCTACGTAGTTTTTCTTTTTCTTTTCTTTTCTTTTCTTTTTCTTTTCTTTTCTTTTCTTTTCTTTTCTCTTCTTTTCTTTTTATTTTTTCTTTTCTTTTCTTTGCCTCTAGAGCCCCAAGGAAGCTGTTCTTCTCAATTGTCATGGCTTACCACCAAACTCTAGGCAGCTCTCATGTGTATTGCTCGAGGTGTATTGGGAAACAGTGTTCCATGGCAAGCAGGACAGGTGACATACATACAGTGGTTTACATTCAGTTGGTGGGGTTGCCTCACGCGGTTGGCTGTTGAGGACCTCAGTGTGGGATTATTTCTGCCGTGTAACACATGATGGTGTGAGCAGGAGGTAGAAGGAGAAGGAGTGGGTTTGGCTTTATAGGGAGTAATCAGTATAGCATCAGGACGGCTGGAGGTGGGTCTAGATCTCTTAGAAAATTTTCTTGGAAAGAGGTAAGGGGGTATGATTCTGTTTGATGCATGTGCAGAGATTTGAAGGTTGTGCTGCGCCAACCTATCACCACTCCCTATGTCCATGTTAACCAAACCTGCTCCCCAAGGGCATTTGCTAAGAGCTTTGATGATCATTCTTCCAGCGACATTGTGGCGTTCAGTCTTCATGCTGGACATGATATGATTTTGGCAGCCTGAAAGCATGTGGAGTGTGCTGTCTAGAAGTTTCATTGCTTTCAATAGCACCGTGACGCCTAGTGTGGGGCACAGGTTTCTTGCAGGCAGGCAAAGATTTTTCTAGTGTTCTGCAAACATTTGAACTTTTTGGAAGCATCGTTGGGTGTGAAGCAAACTACCACTAAGTGGGCTGCTTTGAGAGAATGTGGGCACCAACCACTGCAGTATTATTGGTTTAGAGCTGCAGTCAAGCTGTATAACAGCAAGCTTGGTACAAATAGTAGTACTTTACGCCGTGTTATGCAAGCCGATTTGAAGTTACAATTTAAGGATGCCAAGTGTTGGACAGCGCAGTTAATGAAAGCCTTCCAAGGTCTGTGAAATCCTGAAAATTTTGAGCAGGCTGTGAGGTCAGGAGGTGCTATTTCCATGAATGATTTTAGTGCAGACTTGAGGTACAGATTGCAAGGAGTTTTGGAGAGAAGCTGAGTTAGTGGATCCCAGAGGAAACAATAAGCTTGCTACCTACCAAGCTTGGTTTGCTACTCCTTTTGCATGCAGCGCTTGTCAAACCTACATACCCCTGCCTTCGTACCTTTTTTTGGATTTGCCTAAGCAAGTTATGCGTAATGTGAGCAGGTTCCGGCTTTGTGCTCTTTTTCATTGTACTGGTGAACAAGTTTCAAAGTTGTTCTTTGCGCCGGGAGTATCACATTAAAAGAAAACGAAAAAAGCTACGTAGGCAGAAAGAACTCTCCCTGCATCAATTGAAGAGAGACACATCGGCTCAAAGAGCCGTGAGTGTCCCTCACCAGAGGATGAGAGGGGAGTCAATGTGGATCGGGTGGGTTTCTGGCAGCACGTTGCTCTAGGGCACCAGTGTTATGATGAGTGTTTTTATTTTCAATAACACGTCTGGTAGAGGTAAGTTTGTGCGCAAATTGTAAAGAATGGGCATGGGGTTTTCTAGCAAGTGTTTCAGATCTCTGTGAGTAAATCCCTGATTGTTTGAATTGATCGAGGGTATGTGCAGTGTAGATAGTTCCACCCACATCCAGGAGGAATGGGTGGATAGTAATCTCTGCACCTTGGAGCTGTTTGCAAAGTCCACGATGTTGTTGTTTAGAGGCCTTTAGTTGGACATCGAACCTGGTATCTTCACAGTACTTGACTTCTATCAAGTGAGTATGGCGGTTTTGAACCTTCAATTCATGGGGTTGCCTAGCCAGGGTTGTGCTACTCCTTAACTCTCTGCTACTCCCCACACTGCACAGTACCCGGTGTGAGGGGGGAGTGGGTGGTCTGTTCAGGTCAGTTGGGTGAGAAGTGACCAAGACTGCATCAGGGCAGCTGGAGTTGCGTCCAGCTTGAATAGGAATCATGGGTTTGAAGAGATAGGAAGGTACAGCACGATAAGAGACTTGCTCAGGAACTTGCAAGTCGTGCTGGGCCAAACGTACCACATGCTTTTTGAAAAGAAAAGAAAAGTCTACGCAAGCCAGGTCCAGCTGCGTGCACTTAGGCAAGGTTCCCTAACTAGCTAGCTAGCTAGGGCCTCACCGAAGAGGCTCACATGCCTAGCCTAAACTAAAGAAGCTAGAAGCCGACGAGAAGCAACTACTGATGGTGTGGCGGCTTGTTGTCAGCCTGCTTTTTGAACCTTCTTTCCAGGAATTCTCTGAGACGCAACCTTTTTAGCAGCATCAGAAAAAAACTACGCAGGCAGTGAAAACACTCCCCACATCAATTAAGGAAAAGAGGATTCCTAGGACCGAGGCACCATGTATCCCCTTCACCAAGAGAAACAAAACAAATAAGTCAATGTGGATCAGGAGGGTTACTAGCAGTAGCCCGTGCCTGATCTTGGTGACGAGAGTTGAGAGAAGTCTTCTCAAGAGCTCGTCTGGTGCTAACAAGTTTATAAGCGTACTGAACAGAGTGGGCATGAAGCTTCAAAGCAAGCCTGGTGGCTGTATGAGTGTCAAGACCAAGATCTTTGAGAGGCTCCAGGGTGTGGGGGGTGTAGATGACCCCGCCGGCAGAATCTCATGATGTGTCTGCTTTTTTGAACCAGAACAACAACAAACTTCCTTATTTCCTTCATGAATTGATTGCCTTTTATGAGCAGGCTAGCAGTCGCACTTCTTGACTGAAGGCCTTATCCTTGTAAAGCTAGCAGTGACTTACCATCATTGGTGTGGGAAACCTTTGAATCACACAGCACGCACCCCCTTCTGTATCCCATCATATCTATTTAAGGATCTGGATAAAGGAGTCACGAGGAATGTGAGTAGGTTTAGGCTTCGTGCCCACTGCATGAAGGTCGAGCCCTGTAAATGGTTGGGTGGTTCAAATATTTGTGATAAGTGTGGATGTGCTGAAGTCCAGGACGAGAAACATGTTCTTTTCTATTGCAATTGCTGTGAGTTGTGTGAGCTGCGCAGAGAATACAAGGACCTGTTCATTGATTTTTTAAAACCATTACATATTTTTGCCCAGCTTCCAAACACTGATTTTGTTCCTTTCTTGGCGAGCTTTCGCATTTTGACTGATTTCGATGTCAATGCTTTCCTAAATCAAGACTCGTACAGGTTTTCAAAATTTTTGTCAGAATTGATTTCAATTTTTGATGCTGGATGAGAGTGTTTCACCAGCAGCCGATCAGCCAGATTCTCGGGCTGTAGGCCAATCCCTTGTAAACCTTGTAGATGACCCCGCCCACACCTAACAGAATGGTATGGAGGGTGACTTGAGCTGAGGCCCTTGAAAGATAACTACATAGGTCGCAGTACTGTTGCTTGAAGGCCTCCAGCTGATTCTTGGGCCTGGTGTCTTCACAGTATTTGACCTCCACGAGATGGATTTGCCTCTGTTCTGGAAGGAGCTTACTATGGTGGCGGGCCTTGGAAGTAGGTGGAGTGGCTGTGGCTGGCGCTGAGTGCTCCCTTTGCCCCAGCGCCCCCCTCTACTTCTCAATGGAAACCGGGAATTGGAACTCTCTTTTCATTGGAACAACTAAATATTGCATCAGGCGACTCGTCGGACTAGAGGTCAGCCTTTGTTTGTCAGGGAAACGACGAGGGAAAATGTAGTTTGGGAGGGTTCTATTTGTTGAGTGTTCAGGGATCTAAAAGAAGGAGTGAGTTTGGCATGAGCTTGCTAGTTAGGGAACCTTTCCTTAATGCACACGGCCTCTTGGCTGGCGTAGATTTTCCTTTTCTCTTCGATTTTCTCCACCCAGCTTGTGCTGGAGGAGACGTATGGCACTTTGGGCCAAGCCTTGATGATGAACGAAGGATGGGACGCCTTCTTTTCGTAGGCCGATGAAGGGAGTGTTACACTGTCTGCTGCCTTAATAGAACTATTTTCTCCCTACCAGGAATCCCCCAAAAACAGCATCGTATTGTCATATTGTTTGCTATCCCTGAGTCGTTCATGATGGCTCCTCAGGGCTCCTCAGGGCCATTGCAAGTGGGGGAGCAATCCTTTTACACCTCATGCACAGTAAGTGCTACGCCGCACTACACCCTGAGACAGCACCAGCAGAATCCAAATCCAACATGTCACGCACACTGTGCACTTGGCAAGTGCAGCAATGACACAAGCAGACCCCCATCCTACACAGCATTTGTATGTCTAAATAGATGAACAAGCAAAACTAATTCCAAACAATGGTCAGTATTCCCCACCAAAAAATCTTCAGCTGCCAAATTTTAAAAAGTCCAGGGCTACACTGAGCAAATCGTTGATACAAGTACTAAGGAAAGATACCAGTGTGTCCTGCGGTACAGAAAGAAACGGCTCATCAAGGAGGCCTGCTGCCTAGTATGACGCTGAGATTCACTGCACAGAGCGTTCTGTCAAATCATGGCCCCCGCTGAGACATTGAATATACCTAACATATTTAGAGTTTATGGCCTTCAATCACGAAATAACACAGTGAAGTATGGACGGCAGAAGCCAGCACATTTGGTATTTTTATAGTGCGACTCAAGGCCACTTGAAAATTGACGATGCAGATACAGTTTGAATTCGCTGCAACAAGAAATGGCGCAACCAGGTTGACACGCTAACAAGGAAAGAAGGATGGAAGGAGGGACTACATTGTTTCACCAAAACATGTTGCTCTCAAGCACACGACCGCTACCATTGCACCTTTCCTCTCAAGAATAGCGAAACCTTGTTGAATGGAACAACCGAGAAATTGGCAGTAGCTGAGCAAGTGTTAAGTATTGCAAGACGACTAATAATGTCTTTCTAAAAACATACCATCTTAAGCATTTCATCCTGCATGTGAGATGCAGGTTTGGATGCAAGTACAGAAAACTGGTGAAGAAGCCTTCGCAGGGCCAACAAATATCCTGGGGTCATGGAAAGGATGACCTCACAATGCACAGAGCCAAAAGGAAGCAATTGCACGCGCACACACACACACACACACTGCTTGCAAGCAACGTGAGCGTTTTATCTAAAATTGAACTTTTGCTACTTGTACCATTATCAACGAGAACAGTCACCGGCCCCTCTTCTGGGGAAAATGGCAGGGGTTGCTTCTTCCAATGCAACAAGAGCTTTAAAGCAAATAACGAAAAGTCATGGTTCGGAAAATGATGAACAGAACGCCATCTTTGTGGCTGGAGTATCAGTACTGTGCACATTTGACTCTCATTAAAGCGCCCTTCCAAGCGCAATTGATCATCACAATCCAACGCAGACCTCATACACAGTCCATAGGGCATACCCACCAAAGAAATGCACCCCACTGCCACCCAAGTGCAGCACAACCCTCACCCCTGTCACATTGCACCTGAAACCTGCACATCAAGAGAGCCCAACTTCAAAGACTCATTCAGCAGTTGTCATCTGCAGCAAACCTCAAAGGCACGCTCTAGGGCGGGTAAAGGGAAACAATGCACAACAAGAGAGCCAGACCCTTGAGACTCGCTGCAATATCAGCCATCATTTGCTGCAAGCCCCAAGGGCATCTGCTGGGGCGGGTAGAGGAAGAACGTGTTCATGGTGCCCTTGCCTTTGATGGGCTTAGGCCCCTGCACATGTGAGCAATTTAGAGTGCACTTGTGAGTGATTTGGAGACACATTGAGACATTCATTGTGAAAGCCTAAGCTGAGGCCCCAAGCTAAGGCCCCATTTGCAGGCACATGTGAGTTAAGAGTGAACAATCGGCTACAGATTTTGGTTTGTCCAATCTACGCATAAGGTCAAACTTACATGTCTTGAATGGTCCTTGAACTGCATACGGCATGCACACATGGTGTGTATGCATGGTTTATTAGGTTTATCAGGCCCGTGGATGTGTCACCTGCCTGATGGGATTGAGTCATAGATGCAAGCGTGCTGAATTGGCCACTGCTGCAGGAAGGCCAGAGCAGTCGCGCCACATTGAAAATCATGCTGTGCAAGAGACCCCTCCCCATCACTACCTGCCCAATGGCATTGACTTGGAGTGGGTCCATAGAAGGCACTGATGGAAGGCGTGCTGCATCATTATGCGGGGCCCCTGACTTTGCAGCATCTTGCCAATGCTGCAAAATCGTTACATTACAGCCATGCCAAATTGGACACCTGCCTTTGCAAGGGACCCCTCTCCATCACCACCTGCCCATGGCGTTGTTTTGGAGAAGGTCCAGGGAAAGGCATGGATGTGCTGCATTCGCGCACGCACCTGAGGAGCCACCAACTTTCCTGCCCCTTGCCATTGCGGCTTCAGGAGGTCCGTATTAGTCTTGCCACATTAGAGGTCACACTTTGCAAGATGACCCTCCCCATCGCCACCTCTGTCCAATGGCACTCATTTGGAGACGATTCATGGACGGCACAGATGTGAGATTCTTTTCAGAGGGACACACACACACCTGAGGTGCTGCCAACCTTGCAGCCTCAGGCCACTGCTGCTGCAGCAGGTCCATGAAAGATTCGCTACACTGGATCATGTCCCTCGTACTGGTGCTTTCCATCCTGCTGGCCACATTCACTGCAAGGGCATCGGTCAAAAGAAAGTTGAGGTGTTGGTGGCAAGATGGCATGGAAGGAGCACTGCACTGAGCTGCGTCTCATAAAACATTACCCCCCATCCAGGTGAACTTATACGATGCAAGGACAGGTATGAATACTTTTATTACACACAGACTGTACAATGGCAACCCAGTTCACGCAGTCTGAAGTGCCATGCACATGGATGGAGCAGCGTTGGATGCAATGTTATGAGAGAGTGCACATGGACGGAGCAGCCCAGTTCACGCAGTCTGAAGTGCAATGCACATGGATGGAGCAGCGTTGGATGCAATGTTATGAGAGAACGCACATTGACGGAGCACTTCAGCAACCTTAAGGCAGGCATTTGCTGCACTGTCGTAGTTGCAAAACCCAAAGCTTACCCCGTCTTCAACAAATTCCAAACTTCATTTCCTGTCTGTGCACTCCCCCCTCTGCACACACCTGTGTCCCCAAACAAGCAAAACCTGCAAGCACACAGACAGGCACAATGAGCAGAGTCAGGTTCAGAAATAACAGAATTTAAAAGTCCCAAAAGCGCTTCCAATAATTTCCTCCAAAACATGTCAACAACCTGGAATTGTTAGTAAACCTGGAGTTGAAAGCGGACATGCACATGTTTTCTCACATGCGTTGTCCCCATTCCACTCATCCCCAGCCTCGCACTCCCCCCGAATGACATCTCAGCGCATGCTTGATTCATTTTTCTGATCACTGGCATGCGCAGCAATCAAGCCAGCTATCAAGCGAGCAATCCTCATGGGCACTGCCTCTTCATCCCTCTTTGGCTTTCCCCATACAAAGAGGCGGTAATTTTACACACCAAGTAAAGGCATCGAAACCCCTGTGCCAACACCTAGCATCACACACGCCCTGGCTGTAGGCCATAGGCTACTACTACTCCAAGTGCCCCTGTGGCCAGAGAGCCTTTCCACAGCCACGTGCACTTGAGTTTCAAGAGAAGCCTTTGGCTGCACCCTTTTCAGCTTACAGTGATGAAGGACCCATCCTGCGCGCGGCCTGCTTTGGCCTGCAAGAACCTTTCCTTTCCTTTCCTTCCCTATCTTCCAAACTCGCCCACCTGCGATTCAGGATGCCCACAACTGCGCCCATGACAGGGCCTGCATGAATGCCGACCCGGATGTGAATATTGCCCAGCTCCGGGTTTGATTCACACACTGGGACCTGTTCAAGGCAAGTGCAGCGCACACATAGGCTGGGGCTCAAGCACGCAGTGCGCGTGGTCTTGTAATAGCACACTGGTTGAAGAAAGCACACTGGATGTTGCAGGCTCAAAGCCTTACATAACCACACGGGCCGAGAAGACAAAAACATGAACACAGGCAAAGAGGAGCACAGGGACACAGGCAAGGAGGCGCTTGCACACCGGCACACATGCAAAATATGCACTTGCACACTGGCGAACTGGCTGAAAGTAGCAGACAGGCTCATAAGGAAACAGGCACATGAGCACCTAGTGATGTAGGCACACAAGAATACAGGGATTTGTAGAGGAAGGGACGTAACCACACAGGCACACATGAGCATGGAGACGCACAAACAGGCGTTCAGGACTGCTAGCAAACGGGCACAAGCACAGGCGCGGACAAGCACGCAGGTGCACAGGCACATTGACACAAAGGAAGACAGAGACACAAGCATGCATCTGCACACACACACACACACACACACACACACACACACACCTAAGCATGCAAGGACACAGTCAGGTGCACGTGCACACAAGGACACAATCGCACAGGAGTGCAAGGACACAAGCACACGCGCCAAAGCATGCAGAAATACAGGCAGGCATACAGACGCACTAGGACACAGCCGTAATTGCACCTTAGCATGCAGGGACACAGGCTATACATTGCACACATCTTCGAGTCAGAACGCTGAGCTCTGCAAAACTCGACTCGGGCACACAAAGGAAGATATAGGTGCACAGGCTGGACAATGGGCATTCAGTGGCACACAGGCTGGTTTGTTAGGACAAACTGAAGCAACTGGCTGGCTGCTGCCAACAGAGGCACACAGGCTGGGACGAAAGGACACACAGGCAAACAGGCAGGGAGGCACAGATAGACACCCAAGCACCTGGTTGGCTGCCGCACAGACGCTGAATGCGAACGCGGCCATCTGGGCGGCATGGGCTTCAGGCTCAGGGTGCAGCAGGTTGGATGCGCACATGTACTGCAGGTGTAGGAAGGCAAGTGTAGATGTAGGATGTAGGGTGCACATGCTGCTACATATGCTGCTGCACATGTACTGCTTTGGTGTAGGAGGGCAGCATGGGCCTCAGGCTCAGGGTGCAGCAGGTTGGCTGCGCACAAGTATTGCAGGTGTAGGAAGACAGTTGCAGATGCAAGAAAGCAGGTGTGGATGGGCATCGCTGTCCACATCCTTGCTATCGTTCAGGGCTGCAACTCATGAAAAGGAGTGATGGCAAGGGTTTGGGACCAAGCTGCCTATTAATTACCTCATCGGGTGCACGTTAGCTTTGCAGTAGAGCATGCCACATGTACACACACAACATACACACATGCACCATTTCACACAGCCAACAAACCAAGCACAGGCAGAGATGCACAAGCAGGCAAAAAAAACGAAGGACGCCCCAAGGGCACAAAAGAGAAGAGCACTCACCGCATCCCCGATCGTCTCCACTGCGAGCACGCGTGAGTGTAAAAGGATTGGTGTAAGAAATTAACCTGGTGTGTCATTGCTTTATTGCAATGGCGTCTCCATAAATTAGTGCAGAGACGAATGCTGCCATGCTCATATGTGCATGTTAACGAGTAGCAAACAGTGAGGTGTGACTTCAAATCAGAAGTTTGCATGCATGCTGTTGTTCTCATCTCTCAAATGTGAAGGGCACTTTCCAAGTACATTGGCACATGCTTGTGCATGTGTCTAAGGGTTGCACGTGCACAGATCACGTAGCCCTCTTTCAAGTGTTAAGCTTTGGGGAAGGGCATCAGTGCCAGGAAGAGTGCAAATGGTGCAGCACGACCATGTTTTCCTGCACCTTCAGAGATCCAGCAATGCATGTGTACTTGGCAATGTATGTGCACAGATTTATTTAAGCGCACCTTTGAAAAGCCTCAAGTTCTGAGCAAGGGTGTCGAAGCGCGAGTACAAGCGGTGCAGCATGTCCATGATCTCCTCCGGTGCCAATTTGGAGCAGAGGTCTGTATAGCCAACAATACTGCGAAAAAAAGGGGGCCATGAGCAATGCAAGTGTCGGTTTTGCAGAAGCTGTGTACCCTCAACACCATTACATTGCGGTGCTTCAAGGCTTGCATTTTTGAATCACGAATATGCTTCGTGCGCTTGACCTACACCCAAGCCAAGTACATGCATCAAGGGAATGACAAGTCAAATGAGGAGCAATGCAGCAACTACAACGAGCGGTAAACAAGGTACAGAAAGGGATCGTGGCTGTTTGCAAAGGTTGCATCCAACAAAACAACACGGTTACTGAAACCTCCCTTCAGTTTGGTCATGGATGTTTGCAAGTGTTGCACCCTATGCAACAAGGGTGCTGGAAGCTCAAAAGTCTGTTTTCACCCTGGGGATTAACTGCAATACACAGTGTGCCCTCTTCCAGGACAATGGCAGACGTTGGTATTTGGGGTTCACGACTTTTGGATGGAAATACATGGACGCAAACACACTGCACTCCTAGAATGCAGCAGTGCACCATCCCTCCAAAACAACAGATGGGCCACATTCATGACCTGTGTGCAGAAATGTGTGTCATTGCCAGTGTAGTGCAGTTTCGCTTCAACTCATAAAAGAAAGCTCCCTTGTGGTGCACTCACTCGCTGAAAAAAAGGGACACTGAGGGGTATGGTTCGGGGTCAGGAAAACGTCCGCATTTTAAAGACTCGGCTACCTGCAGCATGTACAAAGAAAAGGAGGCTCAGCCAAGAGAGAGAATGCAGCAGTCAGGTAGGTGGTAGCCCTTTGCAGAAAAAAGGGAAACACGAACAGAGTACATGTGCTCACAATCCTGCATCTCCCACACAGTAGCTCTTGGCAGAAAAAAGGGAAACACGAACAGAGTACATGTGCTCACAATCCTGCATCTCCCACACAGTACTCACATTTAGCTGCTCATTCACCAAGTTTAAGAAACAGGACACATGAGAGTTATGTTTGTGCCTCAATGCTGCACAGAAAACAATCAGCAGTGACTGCCACCAAGGCAAGCTGTGCTTGGTTGTGTGTGTGCGCGCGTGTGTATGTGTGTGTATGTGTGTGTGAATGTGTGAATGTGTGTGAATGTGTGTGTGTGAATGTGTGAATGTGTGTGTGTATGTGTGTGTGTGTGTTTGTGTGTGTGTGTGTGTGTGTGTGTGTGTGTGTGTGTGTGTGTGTGTGTGTGTGTGTGTGTGTGTGTGTGTGTGTGTGTGTGTGTGTGTGTGTGTGTGTGTGTGTGTGTGTGTGTGTGTGTGTGTGTGTGTGTTTGAATGTGTGTGCACGCGCGTCTGTGGTTTTGCGCAAGGCGTTTAGCATATGCAACTCATGCAGGTAGGCTCTGAGCAGGCTCGGGCTTCAGATAGGCGCTGCGTAAGTGGGCATGCAAAGACACGTCAGACGCTACTGCCAGCTAAATAACCCGAATGAGCCAGCACACATGGACCTCACTTTGGCTGGGAACAGCTCGTATAGCAACGAGTCCGCGCCATGCTTGCACTTATTCTGAGCCCCATGCCCTCGCGAGAAGGAGCGGGCAAAGTTAGGAGCATCCGACACCGTCACAGGAACGTGTTCATGGCTTGAATGCTGGGCCACTTGCATGACCTCGGACCCAAGGGCTTCCAACCGCTCTACAATCTGTGTGGCATTGAGATCACAAGAAGAAGCCAAGTCAGACAAGCGTGATGGGCACTTGAATGTGATCAGACCCATGGGCTTCCAACCGCTCTACATTCTGTGTGGCATTGAGACCACAAGTAGAAGCCAAGTCAGACAAGCGTGATGGGCACTTGAATGCGATCAGACTCAAGGGTTTCCAACCGCTCTACAATCTGTGTGGCATTTGAGATCACAAGAAGCAGCCAAGTCAGACAAGCGTGATGGGCACTTGCATGTGATCAGACCAAGGGTTACCAAGCGCCCTACAACTGCATGGCACTGGGATTCACAAGCAGATGTCAAAGCTACACCAATTTTGAAGCACGCTGCAAAACTCGCTGTGCTGCTTAATGTGGGGTGTGCATGTGTGCATGGGTTTTTTGTGTGTGCATGTGCATGAATAAATGCTCAATGTCCAAGTGGAGGTTGGGAGTGATTATGTAGCGCAAACATCCAAATATGTGTATGGATACTAAACATATACATGTATCCATGTTTGTGAGCGCAACATCGTAACATGCGCCAATGACCATATGACCTTCCTTCTTGCACCGTCTCTCCTTGGAATATGGAAAGTTACTGCCATGCTTGCATGTGCACACATGACTCATGTGCCACAAGCACATCTTATCGTGATCTCATCTCGTGACACATGGCTCAAACCCGGCACGTCTCCTTCCTCCAGATGCCATGAATGCTTGCTGCCGAGACGCAGTTGCCAATAACAAATCAGCCACTCGGCTTTTTGACAAATCCCAGAAGCTGCATTGGTACAGATCGGCATACAGCGTTATGTGTCACACTTTCCAGCGCTACATGGCGTTGTGTAGCACAATTTCCAGTGCTGCTTCCTGTAGAACGGAACTTAGCGCCGTGTGAGGGTCTCCTATAGCTTTTCGCTATTTGCTTATAAAAGCAAATGCTGATCCCTGTATGCTGGGCGCCACCTTGCATGCAGGCCTGCACAACAAACTGCCAGCCAAATTGCTTTTACGGGACATCGTTTCTTTTGCATATACTCAGCTGACGAGGTCCACATTCTATGGCAAGCTTGCGCCTCAAAGAAATGCAAAGAGATTTAAAGGGCATAGGACAACGGCACCTGGCTTTTTGAGCCCATATTTGACAGAATGCTGCGTCCTGCATCAGCCTCTGCGTCCGTTTTGCCTCAGCCCAGGTGACTCCCTACACTGTTTTTAATTCATGCACCCCACCCCCTTAAAACGTTCATAAGCCCACCACAGTCTCTTTGATGTCTGCACAAGCTCAACTGTTTACCTGGGTGAAGGTTGGGCGCATGTGGGGATCGATTGCACAGCACTCGCGCAGCAGCACAGCAAAGCCATGCCCTCGAGTGCGCTCCAGCTCGCAGTAAGTGGAGGTCGTCATGGCGCACCCCTCCAGCATTTGCTCAGGTTTGTCAAAGAAAATGCCTGATGAGCTGACACCAGGGCCCACTGCAGGCAGATCATAGGTGTGCACACACATGATGCTCCTCTTAGATATGACGTGCACTTGTCAGTGCCAACATGAACCTGGCACCTGCCCCTTAACAAAACAATGACCAGGCATCCCACAAAACAAAAGCAGGCGCATTAAGGCTCATAACTGATAATGGAGCGTGGGGAACAAAAACAAGCAAGGCACATCAAAGGCTTGTTGCGCAGCGGAGAACCAAAACAGGGCCTGGAGCACGCGCACCTGTATGAAGCTGCGTGATCCCTAGTCCAAATTGATAGACGTCTTGGAGCTCAGGACTTTTTTGTGGCCTTGTCCTGCTTGAGAAGGGAAGGGTGTGGGGGTTGAAAAGACGTACATGCACGTGTGTGTATGTGTGTGTGTCAGTGTGCGTGTGTGTTTATGTGCGTGTGTGTTTATGTGCGTGCGTGTGTGTGTGTGTGTGTGTGTGTGTGTGTGTGTGTGTGTGTGTGTGTGTGTGTGTGTGTGTGTGTCCGTGAGTGTGTGTGTGTTTGTGTCCGTGTGTGCGTGTTTGTATGTGTGTGTGTGTTTGTGTGTGTGTGTTTGTGTCCGTGTGTGTGTGTGTGTGTGTGTGTGTCCGTGAGTGTGTGTGTGTGTTTGTGTCCGTGTGTGCGTGTTTGTATGTGTGTGTGTGTGTGTGTGTGTGTGTGTGTGTGTGTGTGTGTGTGTGTGTGTGTGTGTGTGTGTGTGTGTGTGCGTGTGTGTGTCAGCGTGCGTGTGTGTGTATGAAGGATCACCTCTGTGAGCTGGGCGAGGAAAAGGCAAACTCTTCGAGAAATAACCAAAAAAACCATTAGGCACATGTGTGTAGGCTCACCTCAGACAGCCAAGAAGGGGGGATGGCGAATCCCGTAATCGTTGCCTCAATTTACAAATGATAAAAACGAGTTGCACGTGTATGTGTGCAGGCTCACCTCAGAAAGCCAGGGGGTTGGTGGCGGGCATCAGAGTCGCCTTGCATGCTTATGAGGGAAGTCAAAGGCACCCGCAGCTTTGCCCTGCACAGCAAGCATTTTCATGAGCATGACCAAACCAAGGGGTCAGCACAAACTACTGAACAGAGCAGGAATGCCTGTGACGGAGGGCTGCAGAAACCATGGCAATGGCGTGCAAAAAATAACAAAAATAACTGCACATTTGTGTTGCTTGCATGCTTAATCAGTTGTGCACTCTCAAAAGCATGGGTTTCAGATCTAGGCACATGTATGCCACTTTCACGACTCTCCTCTCCTGACCGCGTGCACACCCGTATGCTTTGAAACCGCGCCGCGCACCTGACATGTTTATTGAGATGCACTCCACACAGCTTGGACGTGAGAGCTGGGCGTAGGTGCATGTCCTGCAGGTACGGTGCAGCAAGCAGGGGGAAGGGTTGCCACAGCTGTCATAAGCAAGGTGGGAGGTACACTATACTGTGATATATGCTTTGCTGTAGTGCATTATATAGTATATACACACTTACCTCACACTTAAGTCATGAAGGAAGCAGTGCAGCAATGTAGAGCATGAGGCACTTTCAAGTGCAGGCTCAGGGCAATGGCCACAGTTCCAACACAGAGCTCGGCAAATCGATGTAGAGCACAAGGCACGTCTCCCCCTGCGAGCCAATGACAATCACTGCAGTGCCCTTGCACAGCACAGCCCATGCGCCAGGCATTGTGCATTTCACCGAATGCCATCAAGCAACCTGCCATTGGTTGATTTTGGTGCCAATGTGCCATTCATCGAATGCCATTAAGCGATCTGCCAGTCATTAAATGAGGGCCATCTAGTGTGCCATGAATTGAGGTCCATCCATCAACCTGCCGTATACTGGATCTATTGACATCTAATGAGCCATTTATGGAGTGCATTAAGCAATCTGCTGCACGCGCACACATTCCGTCGTCAGCGTGCTTGAGCATGAGACCACCCAGAACTTAAAAGTAGCACGGGTCTGCACATGCAGACATGCGATTCCAGCACGCTGGGCGTTTCTGGACATGCCAGTACGCACCATGTCACAACCAAAAAAAGAAACACCTGCCTGCACGTGCAGACATGACCGATTTCACCACCAAAAAAAGAAACACCTGCCTGCACATGCGGACATGACCATGCAGCACCCCTCGTGAGAAACATGCACAGGCAAGTGCCACCTGGGCCTGCCTGGACGTGCCAGCCCGCACCATGGCAGCCTGCAGTAAGGCACACGCTTGCTTCAGCTCATAAGCGAGCGCTTTAATCTTCTGTCCCTTAATGATTAAGGGTGGGACCCCACTGCAGATGCTCTTGCCGAGGCGTCAAGCTTCTGCAAGCCTCATCACTGTTTTGGTTGACCATCGTCAGCCAAAGAGGGTGTGCCAATAACGCAGTTTACGTCTCCCCAAATCTCTGTAATTCTAGGACACTGTCCTGACTCAGGGACCTTGGGCTTTTTGTATATCCTGAGGGGGTTTGGCGATCAATTGAATAAATATTATTATTAAATAAATAATCATTCTAGTCCCTTGTAACGTGAGGTGTCTTTCAGAATTATGTTGTCATGGCTTTGTAAAGGGTTGAGGTCTATAATGAGCAATCCATCGGGCCCCAAATTGCAGCCCCGAGCTCCTGAGGGGCGGAGAACCCTTTCTGACAGCCCGGAGAGCTTGAGAGGAGGGCAATGGCTGGGCACCAGGGAGCTCCCCTCAGAGCTTGCAAGAAGCAGGCACCAGTGCAGCCTGGCTGGGGCGATAAGGGTACAGCCTCTCCCCATCAAGCTTCCAAGCAGGGAGCTGCTGTGCTTGCATGACTACTACTTGCAGCAAGCAGCAGAGTGGGACAAGCAGCAGCGGGTGCGGCTGAAGCTGGAGGGCAGGCAAAGGGTGGCAGCCTACCTGCAAGCACCATTTCTTCTTGAAAGAGATGGAGAGATGGTGGAAGGATGAGAAGGCAGCTAAGGGGTACCTAGAGAGCTGAACTTGAAGCTTCTTGAGGAGGAGGCTTAGCAGCAGCAGCAACAGCAGCAGCAGCAGCAGCAAAGAGGCAGCACAGTGACTCGGTGATGCAGTGGTGTTTTCATCAACATGAGTGAACCCAGCTCACGCAGCATCTGGTGGTCGCCCAGAGCCCATGCTCACACTCTTCTTGCTTCACCCTAATGTCAGTGATGCAGTGGTGTTTTCATCAACATGAGTGAACCCAGCTCATGCAGCACCTGGTGCTCGCCCAGAGCCCATGCTCACACTCTTCTTGCTTCACCCTAATGTCAGTGATGCAGTGGTGCTTTCATCAACATGAGTGAACCCAGCTCACAGCGCATCTGGTGGTCGCCCAGAGCCCATGCTCACACTCTTCTTGCTTCACCCTAATGTCATCGAGAGAAGTGAGCTTCAACCTGTCTTGCTTCTTTGGTATGGCGAGTCCTACTTATTGCAAGGCGTCAAAACAAAGTCTTCAGCTTTGCCTTGCACAATTTAAGCCATAGCGAGGCCCTTCCAGACAAAGAAGGTTGCAGGAGTGCAAACATCTCCTCCAGAACTGTGCTTCTTCTCTTGTTGCTGCTGAAGCTGCTGCTGCTGCCACTCTTGCATTCTCTCCATCCTTCTCCCTTGCCTTGTATCCTGCTGTGCAACCTTCACCTCCTCCACAACCTCAAATCCTTGCTGAGCACCCTGGACACCTCCTCCTCTCTCCCTCCTCTGCCTCACAAGAGGACAGCACCAGGGCTTGGGGGGAAGGAGAGGGAGGCTTGCTTACATGAGCGGCAGCGACAGCTGCTGCATGGGCAGCCATTCCCTGCTGCACGCCCGGTGTAAAGCAGGCATGAAGGACCCAGGGAGGACCTTGTCCTCTGTGCGTGGCCATTCGGTGCAGCCAAGGTCAAAAAGGGAGGGCTGCTCCCAGGGGCCGTGGGGGGTAATTGGTAATTCAATGAAGGCCTCACAGTTCATCACTTTCCACTGCTGCTATTTATTGCGAGGGGGAGGCCTCCATTTACAAAACTAGTAATACAAATAAGGTGGTTAAAAACAAATATATGAAAACCTGGGGGCAAGGCATGCGCGTTTCAGAAAGCAAATTTAAAACCGTAATGCACTTGTAAGGGCTCCTCCGGAGAAGGCAAGCTTCTCAGAGACCGAGCAAGCCTCACTAATACCCTGACACACCTTATTCACCTTGCTTATTCAATGATGATAAAGACAGTACCATCATAGCCCTGTACGTGCCAGCAACATAAAAAAAGGGAGAGTACCTACTTGTGCATGCAAGTAGGCGAGCGCATCTGCAAGGTCTTTGGTGATGTCTAGTTGCTTCAAGAAGTCCAGCTCCATTGTTTGGTTCTCAAGTACCTGGAACATCGAGGGCAGACATAAACCTAATGCTTTCAACAAACAAAAGTGTAAGGATGGTTTGTAAGGACGGAAATGGACATTGCATTTTACTGGGCAATTGCCAAGTACAATGTGGCACATGGTTCTGATGCCTGAAGACACAAAGGTGTTAGATTGGGTTGCAAGGATTGAGGTGGACCCTGCAATTTATCAAAACATGGCGAGTTAATGGCCGAGTCAAGCACAAAAGAGGATGCGTGCTGTGTGTGTGATACCTAATACGTGCATGTATGTGTGCATGCATGTATGTGTGATACCTCAGGAAGGGTGCGTGCTGTATGTGTGATACCTCAGGAAGGGCGCATGCTGTATGTGTGATACCTCAGGAAGGGTGCGTGCTGTATGTGTGATACCTCAGGAAGGGTGCGTGCTGTATGTGTGATACCTCAGGAAGGGTGCGTGCTGTATGTGTGATACCTCAGGAAGGGTGCGTGCTGTATGTGTGATACCTAAGGAAGGGTGCGTGCTGTATGTGTGATACCTAAGGAAGGGTGCGTGCTGTATGTGTGATACCTCAGGAAGGGTGCGTGCTGTATGTGTGATACCTCAGGAAGGGTGCGTGCTGTATGTGTGATACCTCAGGAAGGGTGCGTGCTGTATGTGTGATACCTCAGGGAGGGTGCGTGCTGTATGTGTGATACCTCAGGAAGGGTGCGTGCTGTATGTGTGGTACCTAAGGAAGGGTGCGTGCTGTATGTGTGATACCTAAGATGTGCATCAGGCCATGATTTGGCCGGCGTGGAACAGGCACCTAGATTTTGACACAGTAACACCCCCCCACACACACAAACACGCACACATGCATCTGCTTTTATATGCAGCAAGCTATGGGATAGAGCACTACCGAACAACAACCAAGCCTGTTCTTAATTAACTATGATCACCCATAACATGCATACCCACACAAATTCCAAGCAAGCATGCACGCAGAGACACACTCACACTCGTGAGCGACCCGAGCTCGCAGCACTCCGTCACCAGCACGGGAATGTTTTCTGACATGCCAGGGAGCGCCCACATCACACCCACAACAGGGACGACACTTGGGTGCTGCAGGTTCTTGCTGCGCCACACCAAGTCCAACACCTGTTGAAGTGACATTGGGACGTGTAAGTCAAACAGAACTCTGAGCTTTTAATGCTGGTGGTTTCAGCCTTCGTTCTGGAGGTTGGAGCAGAATTTTATTGACCAGAAGGGGAGTGGGGTGCTCAGGAAGACACTTTTTACTGCACAACACCAAGGTGGGAAGCAAAGGGGAGGCGAAAAGGAAAAAAACAGGAGGCTGAGAGGCAAAAGGCATAGCAAGTGGCCATTCTAAAGGTGAGACACACGATGGCGTGGCAAGTGGCCAAGGCGTGGCAAGTGGCCATTCTAGAGGTGACACACGATCTAAAGGTGACACACGATGAGGGATACCAAATAGATTTGGGAGAATGTCCCCCTGAGCATGGGCGGCGCCTAAGAAGGGGATGTGTGGCTTCAAAAGGGATGAAAATCATGGTTTAAAGGATAGGGAAATGATGGTCTTATGAGCGCCAGCCACTTTTGAGCGCCAGCCAGTTAGCTTGCCACTCATTTATGGGTTGAATAAACAATTATGTTGCGCAGAGTGGCACTCATTGCCGGTGCAACAAACAAAATTTAATGGCCCCTGCTTATGAATCGCAAAATGTCTCCTACAGTACTCACCAAGGATGCGCTGAGTCAGTCCTAGGCGCCTTTTTCATTCCCCGTCATCAACAGCCTCAGATCTTTTATCCCTCGAATCTTTTTTCCCTCCTCTATCATCAGTAGTCCTCAAATATTCCTATCCCTGCCACCAGTACCCCTACATCATCCATTGCCTGCCAGCAGCACCTTCCAATCATACATTGCCAGCCATCAGCACCCTTAGGTTATCCATTGCCTGACGACAGCACTCTCAACTTATACAAAGCCTGCCATCAGCACCCTGAAAGCACACTATGCCAGCCATCAGCATCCTCAGATCATCCACTGCCTGCCACCAGCACCCTTGAATCATCCATGCCTGCCACCAACACCCTCAAATCATATAAAGCCAGCCATCAGCATCCTCAAATCATCCACTGCCTGCCACCAGCACCCTCATATCGTACATTGCCACAGCCATTAGCACCCCTAGATTATCCATCGCCTGACGACAGCACCCTCACTCAGGTAAAGCACTTTACTTGAGCGCTTCTCAAATGCACATGAGGAACCCTCAAGTGCTCGAGGGAAGGACAGACTTCCCTCAAGTGCATCCCTCGAGCTGTCACGCCTCAAGTGACTCACCTCGAGGACAAGAGGTATGCCTCATGTACATGAGACTGCCTCTTGCACTCGAGACTGTCCTCCCCAAAATGGACGACCTCCCTCGAGCACATGAGGCAGCCTCTTGTGCTTGAGGCATGGCTCGTGTGATCGAGATCGCCTCAAGCTAGCTTAGGTCGAGGCATACCTCGAGGACAAGAGGCAGTCTCATGCACAAGAGGCTGCCTCTTGCACTCAAAGTTGTCCTCCCCAAAATGGACACCCTCGCTCGAGTACATGAGGCAGCCTCTTGTGCTTGAGGCATGCCTCGTGTGATCGAGATCGCCTCAAGCTGGCTTAGGTCGAGGCACACCTCGAGGGCAAGAGGCAGTCTCATGCACAAGAGGCTACCTCTTGCACTCGAGGCTATCCTCCCCAAAATGGACACCCTGGCTCGAGCACATGAGGCAGCCTCTTGTGCTTGAGGCATGCCTCATGTGATCGAGATCGCCTCAAGCTGGCTTAGGTCGAGGCACAACTCGAGGACAAGAGGCAGTCTCATGTACAAGAGGCTGCCTCTTGCACTCGAGGCTTTACTCCCCAAAATGGACACTCTGACTCGAGCACATGAGGCAGCTTCTTGTGCTTGAGGCATGCCTCGTGTGATTGAGATCGCCTCAAGCTGGCTTAGGTCGAGGCACAACTCGAGGACAAGAGGCAGTCTCATGCACATGAAACAGACTCAAATGCATAAGGCACTGGGGTGTACCCGAGGACTGCCTCTTGGGCAAGAGGCAGTCCTCGTGTGCATGATTTTCAGGTGGCGTTCTATTTTTTCCAAACATTTGGAAATGTTTTTAAATAATTATCGGTACCCGTTACTGAGCAGCTAGCATACCTTGGAGGTTGGATGGTCAACGATCGCGCGCACTAGTACTCGCACCAAAACCTGAGCTACCTTGCGGTGTTTATCTAACAATTAAAATTGTTTGGGTTAAGCGACAGTCAATTCAAAAAATGAGCCTGCTGTCTGTCAAAAACGATTGATGTCGGCGCGAATGGTTCCCTCGAGGGGCATGAGTCTGTGCAGCACGTCCTGGCGCGTGATCTCCTTGCCAGGATTGTTGGAGGCGGCAGCAGTGGCGAGCTCAGGAAGCCATGGTACCGGTCAAACACTACCTGCATGGGGACCCAGCACACAACACACGCACACACAACATGCACACTTAAACATGCGCGTGCACACACACACACACACACACACACACACACACACACACACACACACAACACACACACAGACGTGCGCGCCTGCATGCGCACGCAGACATACACACACACACACACAAACACACACACACACGCACACACACACACACACACATACACGCACACACACACTCGCGCACATACACACACACGCGCACACACACACACACACACACACGCACATGCACAC